>QLNU02015270.1:96302619-96318938 GCA_006491805.2 Dysdera silvatica | reverse complement strand
GATTCAAACCCGGGACCTGGTGGTCCGAATGGGGTTATAGCTTGTTCAATGATAGAGATTTCTTAAAGAGATGAATGAGAAATGAACTATTGGTTAAAGGGGATTGTTTTTGTTGTGTAGACTGTATAAAAATTTGCTTTAAATTATGAAAGTGGCATAAAAGACAAAGGGTTAAAGTGGAATTTCTTAGGAAGAAAAAATGGATTTGAAAGGTTATTAAGAAAGCCCTTTTTCAAGATTTTAGTATTTGTCCTATTTAAAACTAATTAAATATTTACAAGGTTTGTAAAAAAAATACTTTATTTCTTAACGTTAATTGATGAGAGATAGCATTTTTCTTGAAATTATTTTTGGAGAATAATCACTTTAGTCTTGAATTTGTTACCCTTAAAAATGCATTTAAAAATACAACACTATTCTTAAAAATGTGAAAAAATATGCATTGCATTCAGAAAAATACAATATGTTTAATGCAATTTACGGTTTGGAAAACGGATGAAATTTGAAAAAATGTCTTGTACGTACACGGGGAATCAAACCTGGGACCTGGTGTTCCGAATGGGGTTAAAAATGGGTGTCATGCTAGAGATTTCTTAAAAAGGTGAATAAGAAATGAAATATTGGTTCAAGGGAGATTGTTAATGGCTTGAGTGATGATGTCCAAACTAAAGACACTAAGGGAACAGAACTCTTAGATTTTTTTTGTACCCTTAAGAATGATCCATCTCACCTCGAGTCAGTTATGTGGTCAGTTTGGAGATAGCGGTCCTTTCCAGCTAAATATTATGATACACATACAACTTGCTTAAATATAACATAAATGAAGACACAATCTATTGCGTTATATGCAGGCAATTCTAGATAGGAGGCATACGTGAGCAAAATGAGAAGTTTGTAAACAGTGGATTTTGCAAATGGATAAAATTAACTGAGGCTCTTAGAAAACACGAACAGCCATTGCTTCATATTCGCTCGTACTGAGAAGTTTGTATCTTATAAGCAGTCTTCGGAATCAAGAAATATGGAAGAAAAACTTGTAAAGCAATGTGAAGAGGAAATAATGCAAAACAGAGAATGTTTAATAAAGCTGATAGGTGTCATTTTGTGCCTCGTACATCAGGGCATTTCTATGAGGGGGCATCAGCTTCCTCCACACCTACACCCATACTTGGAAATAAAATTATATAGGAGGCTAAAACTCAATAGGCTTTTACAACTTATTCTCATATAAAAAGGATCGTGCTCCCCCATCCACAGAAAACTGTCATAGTTACGTCAGTGTGCTTGTGATTGTTCTTTCTTTCTGAACATTTAATCAATTAATGAGAACATTAATTTCTGCCCCATACTAGTATGTTAATGAATAAGACATAACTCTACTATGAAAAGAGAAAAGTTATGTGTTCCCTCGTATAGTTCAATAAAAAGTACTTGGAGATTGATTCTTTAAAATTAGGGATGTTTAGAAGTAGTAGGCGTGTCAATATCCCGGTATATATTAGGTATAGGCGAATATATGTTTTTCCAGGAATAGGGATTATCAATACAGTTTTTGAAGATGTCGATTAGAAAACCAATAATTTTTATGGGGGCCATGGCCCCCCCTAGAAAAATGTCATAGTTATGCCTAAACCCGGGGCCGGTGGCCCAGTCCGCCCCTGCCCAGTATTACGGTAAGCAGAAAAAGGCAGGCATTTTATGGCACCATTGGAATGGCACTCTGGTTTCAGTTCGTATTTTTTCATGGTGCAAGGCCGGAAAGTATGACGCTGCGATGGAACCTATAACTTCCTGAGGAACCCGAATCTCTACTGTCAATGGAACGGAACTCTCAATTGTGATGGGTAGGAAAAGGGCATGCATTCTGTGACACCACTGGGCTTAATACCCGGGTTTATGGATTGGTAGACAAAGACGTTACCAATTATGCCACCGAAGTGCAGTGGACCCAGGCCCGTACTTCTGTCTAGGCAAACGAGGCAGCTGCCTAAGGGCCCTGGCACCAAAATCTTCCCCTCCCTCACACTTTTTGTATCAAAAATATTAACAAAATTTATAAATAACATTCACCCCCCACCCCCCAACAATTTTTGAAGTTTGAAGCAGATGATAAATTATGCAGTCTATATAGACAGACTACAGTGAGGTCATTCGTTCCTTTGTGTAGAAGATATTTCATAGTGTTGCAATGTAAATTTTAAAATTTGTAATTAAATGGCAGCGTTGTATATATAGACATAGGTCAAGATACCTTAAATAAACAAAAAGTACAATATATTTTTTTTAATATTACAAAAAAAGTGGGTACTTGGTTAACCGCCTAAGGGCCTTGCGACTTCCAAGTCCAGGGCTGAGTAGACCTACACTTTTCCGAGCAATCCGAACTTCCTAAGGTCTAGGGAACCAACCCTTGGACTACAATGAACTTTGTTGGTAAGTGGTTTTTTTTTTTCTTCTTAGCATCATTGGGAGTCAAACCCAGGTTAATTGCATAATGGACAGACACTTCCATCACAATCCATCGAAAGGTAGAGTCTTAATTTCTTCTGTGATAAAACGGGAAAGCTAGTTGAAAAAATCTTTAAAATGGTAATTTTTTTTTTTATCACACTTACATTGATTATAAAACTCTCGATTATTTGGGTATTTATCACTAAACTTGCAATTCTTTAACTATATATCACTAAACTCCCAATCATGTAGCAACTATCCCAATCACCCATCGACTAACTCCCAATCACCAATCTACTTATTTATCAGTTAACTCCCAATCTCCCAATCATTTACCAACTAACACTCCCAATCTTATATTATTGAACTGCATAATTTGTACAGTTATGCAATTTTGGAAGAAAAATTCAATTATACTATATATATCATATAATTAAATAAACAAATTTAGGTTTCTCTTTTTACTTACATTCCAAAATAAAATATTAGTAAAAAAAAGGATACAAAATGAAATATGTAGGGTTTTTTTTGAGGGGGGTGGGGTCACTGCTTTTAAATTGCTTTATGGCATATAAGGCTGCAGGTCTTCTGCACCAAAGAAAGTAATCTGCTTTCGAAATCCTAATAGGTCAATTCAAAAATCTCACCTGTCCATGTACATTGAACCCACTTTGCTTTCGGTAATAGATACAACAATTTGGTTAACAAGTTGGAATCTATCACTACGATTTCTGCTTTCTCAAGAGCTTTAATTTCTTCAGAAGAAATGTGTATGCTTGTGTCCCACGCCCGACGCTTGTCTGAAATAATAAAAGCACACATAAACAAAAAAAAAATCAAGTACTTGTTTGTTAAAAACAGCAAATATAGCAATAGTCATTCTGTTGGAACAGCAGCTCTCAAACCATGATACGGGTATACATCCAAAGGTATGTAAGAGACTTCGCGGGTGGGGGATATGTTGATGCAACATTTTTCAAGAAAAAGTGACAAGAGATAGGAGAAAGAAGGGAATTATTTTTTATTTCTTGACGAACTTTTTTGACAAAAATTGTTGGCACTAAACTGCTATTTCCCAATGCACGTTATTGAGGAAGCAATAGTAATGCCAAGGGACCCGGATCTTTGTGACCTGAAAATCCTTAAAAATGCCCTTAAGAAGATGGAAAAATGGCCTAAAAAATCAAAAAAATGCCCTTAAGATTATAAAAAAATCCCTCCAGAACAATTTGTATTATATTTTTCCAAATTATAAACGAAATAACTTCAACTTTAAGCAACTCGTAGACCAAAATTTTTATTCTTTCTCTATTGCACGTCAGAAGAAAGAAAACAGGATTATTTGTTATATGAAAATGAATCTTAAGGGTGTGTACTCCAATCACTTGCAAGTGCATCAAAATTGCACTGAATAATTGTGGGGTTTTTTTTAACTTCGTTAAAAGTGAAGAGAGTCTTGTCTGAATGCTAATTCTTATACCTTGAAAAACTCTTCTCAACACTTACAGATGTGATTAGTGCATATTTACCACCGTTTCTGCTTCTCCAGTTTAAGTATGAGTTTTTTTGGTTTTTTTTCAAAGTCTGGAACCTAGAGTTTTTTCTCTGAAACATCGTTTAGTTTTGCACCAATAGTGTCCAGTCTTCCCTTGGCCAATTTTAGTACTTTGCTTACTTCACTTATGTAACCAACTGCGTCAACGAGTTTCAAATCTTGTGTTTCTATGCCCTTAATAATGGAAGGTAAAATGCTAAAATTTGATCTTATATATGTGGAATTTTCTTCTACTTTTTCCTTAGAGAACAGACCTTGGGCAATTTGTGGCAATAAATGCAAGTGCATCCCATGCGACGCTGCTACTAATAGTAAACAAAGAGGACTTGTTTACATTAGTAAGAAAACACTTTTATTACACCAAATACTCCACTTGAGCTATGGTTTACACAAAAATCAGCACAAACACTATAACTGGCATCTTGATATATGCCTGGAATCATTACACCTCTGAAAAGACGGTGGCAATAAATTTACGCGCACCCAACTCTCTGCACATGTTGCTCGGCTGAACGTGCAAATTTTTGCTGCTTTGTATCTTGTGCAGTCAACAATTTGAAAACGAAGAGCAGTATAAAACCTCGTGTAGTCTGCGTTTCGTTCAAAACTCGAAAAACTGGCAAGAGAAAGGTTAGGACTGCAGATGCGCAATAAGATCCTTCAGAAACGACAAAATGGAGCAGCTATGGGTCAGACTGCTCGGGAATTGTATTTGAACGAGTCTACCGTCAGAACATTTCTTAAACATCACGACAAAACCGGTTCCATTGCACCTGAGTGTAGCAATGGTAGACCGCCTATAACTACTGCTAGGGAAGATTGAATTTTGCATCGGCGTTGTCACAAAACACTGACTTGGAACTTAAGTAGAAGCTTCAGAACTAGGGAACCAACACATAGACCGACCTGTATCGAAACATATTGCTATCAATATACTACATGACATGGGATATGGCTCATACAAGAGTAAGCGAAAGCCTATGTTGATGCCAGTTCAGCGAAGGAAGTGGTTTTCATGGGCTAAAGACCATATCCTCCCTTATCTATTAATTGTCACTATCACTATGCAAGCGATTTGCAAAGCATATTAGCTAATTGCAGGGACGACCTAAGCGTCCTGCACATCAATATCCGTAGTCTCCTTAAAAACTTAGATCTAATCTCGGAGTTGCTCACGACTTCAAAAATTCCTTTCAAAATTATTGCATTAACCGAAACCAGAACTCTTTCTCAAATCGACGCTAAATATTTAAATCTAGATAATTACCGTCTAGAACACGTCTCCAGACCAGACAGCTCTCACGGGGGTGTAGCCATTTACGTGCATAAAACGGTTAATTACAAAATTAAAAACGTCGGCCCAATTGATTCCTGTGAATCACTCTTTCTGGACATAAATACTTATTCCCCCCTGAATACAGTTTCTGTGGGTGTTATTTATCGTTCACCAAACAACAATGCAGCCGACTTCCTTAAAGCACTTGAAATTTCTCTTTTCCAAAATTTTTCAAAATCGAATTTAATACTTTGCGGTGATTTTAATATAAATTCGCTCGAGAACACCCCTATTAACCGTTCTTTATCTAACATCCTCGCTTCCCACGGCTGCATTCCCTTCATTAATAAAGCTACCAGAGTTACAGACGTGTCAAAAACCCTCCTAGATCATATTTATTCCAACATCACCGACTATCCATTTCAGGCAGGCATAATTCAAACGGGAATCTCAGATCATTTTCCGGTATTTATTAAAATATCGAATTTACTACCAAGATGCACTATTGATCGTAAAACCCCGAGAATTTCCTACAACCTAGAAAAAGTTTCCTCACTACTCAACAATGCAAACTGGCTTGACGCGATGTACAACAGTTTCGATCCCAACGAGGCTTACAATATTCTTACAAAAGGGGTAACTGGGGCTTTAAAAAATTCCGAATATTTAACTAATAAGTCTTATAAACGCACTCCAAGAAAGCCTTGGATCACAGGAGGTATCCTGAAATCCATCATCAATAGGGATCGGCTTCATGCTAAATACAGGAACAGTCCTTTTGACCCCCTTTTAAAATCAAAATATGTTTCTTATCGAAATTTGTTAACTACAATCCTGAGAGTAGCCAAAAGGAACTACTTTGATGCGAAGTTTAAAATCTCACTCGGAGACAACAAATCTACGTGGAAAACAATTTACGAGGCCCTAAACCGCAAAAAATCAAATAATCTCCTCCCCACCAAAATCAATGCCTTTGGCACTGAGCTCCACACAACTAATACAATAGCTGACGCCTTCAACGAACTTTTTGCAAACGATCCCCCTCCCAACAGTAGTCCCACTCCCCCGCACCACTCAGAAGTATTTGAACCCTTCCCCGCCGCCGGGTCTTCTTTCTTCCTTAAACCAGTGAGCAGAAACGAGGTCAAGCGTTCTATTAATGCTCTTAGTTCCAAGTCCACAGGTCTCGATAATATCCCGCCGCATATTGTTAAAGCCAACCCAGATTTCTTTGCAAATGCTATTGCGCATTTAATCAATATCAGCTTCAATAAGGGTATTTTCCCCTCGAAGCTTAAGATGGCTAAAATTATTCCTATATTTAAAAAAGGCGACCCATCTGACATTCAGAATTATCATCCTATTTCTATCCTTCCAGTTATTAGCAAAATTTTTGAAAAGGCTTTACACAGTAGACTTGAATCATATTTCGAAAGCAAAAACTTACTTTACAAACATCAATTCGGCTTTCGAAAACATAGGTCAACAACTACCGCCCTCCTTAATATCAAAGAGATGATTTCTGACGAAATAGACAAAAGCAATTTTGTAATAGGAATGCAAAGAGATCTCCAAAGAGCGTTTGAAAATGTTAAGCATGACATTTTACTGACGAAATTAGAACGGTATGGTATTCGGGGTACACCTCTAAAATTACTGAACAGCTACCTTTCTGATAGGCAACAGCAAGTTTTCATAGGTAAAACTCCCTCAACTCGCAAAACTATTTGCGTTGGTGTATCTCAAGGAAGCTGTTTAGCTCCGCTATTCTTCCTTCTTTACATCAACGATTTGCCCCAAGCTGTCCTGAATAGTCAGCTGTTTCTTTATGCTGACGACGCGACACTTCTGGTATCGGGAAAAAATATCGAAGAAACAGTGCAAAAAGTCAACCAAGATTTAGATAACATTTCACGTTGGCTTTACGTTAACAAACTAGAGCTAAACATTGCAAAATCTAACTACGTTATCTTCCATTCCCGGCAAAAAATATTACCTAACAGTTCTCCTATTACTTTCCGCAACTCCATCCTTCAGGAAACGAAATCAGCCAAACTTCTTGGAGTAATTTTCGATTCAAATTTAACCTGGAAAGAACACATTAACGATCTCACCAATTCTCTTAGCAGTCTCCTGGGAATATTTTTGAGATTCAGACATGTCGTTCCTCAATATATCCTAATGATTCTTTACTATTCTTTATTTTATTCAAAACTTACCTACTGTCTTGAGGTCTGGGGAATCACATATTTTACTTCCCTTAGGCAATTGATAGGAACGCAAAAAAAAAAGCTTATGCGAATAGTTAACTTTGCAGGCTTCCATGAACACGCTGGCCAATTTTTTAAATTATGGCGCATTCTTCCTTTCACTCTCTTAGTAAAATATAAACTTGCACTCCTTATGTACAAAGTCACAAAAGGTGACCTAGTTTTACCTTTCTCCATCTCACAGACGACACATGATTACAATACACGTCACCAGGACGATATCAGGCTACCGCGGACTCGCACAAACTATAAAACACACAGTGTCTCCGTTACGGGTTCTAAAATCTGGAATTCGATCCCTCAAGAATTTAAAGCCCTGTCTTTTCACGCCTTTAAAGCCAAAATCTTTGATTAGTACTTAAATCAAGTATGCTCTGCCTGCTACTTCTGCCTTCCCACTCTTTCCTTTTAGTTTTCAGTTCTTCCCCCTCCTCTGCTCTCCCTGCTCTTCCTTTTCCATTTTTCTTTTGTCTGCCTTTCCCTTTAAATGTCCTTTAAAACTGCACCCGCAACGGTCAACTCAAAATTCATTTACATTTTTCTACTATTTTTGTTTCTCCTACTTCTTCTCTCGGCCTTGGCTACAAGGAAAAACATTCTTACTCTGCAGCCCACAAAGATTCCACCTTTGGACTTCAACCTTCACTTGTAACATCTTCGAGTCAAGACTCTGCTCATAAACTCTGTAAATGTGATACACCTGCGAATGTAAATCTCTTAATAACAATGCGGATTTGTACGCGCGAATCTATATCGTTATTGTTTCTTGTTGAATACGAGAAATCCCTTGCTTTGTCTTCCGGAAAGAGAGCCCCGTTACTAGCATCGCTACTGCTCTCTTTCCATTTCCCAAGCAAATCGTTTGTATGGTCTCCTGATGTACATAATAATAAGGAATAAAGTATTACTTACTTAATGTCCTGGACAGAAGCTCAATGGTAAAAGGTGATTTGGTTTGACAAGTCCCCCCTTCCCAGTCCTATATGGAAATATCGGGCGGAGAGTCATCCGCCGGCCGAATGAAGGACACGCCAAAAACTGTGTAAAACAAGAAGTAAAGTTCCCAAGCATTGTTCAAGTGTGGGGTGTTTTGGCTATTGTGGTATTGGTGATTTATTGCCGTATGATGGGACTATCAATGCACAACGCTACCAAGAAATTTTACAAGAGCATTACCTGCCTTCCGTTGACTGCCTTCGCCCATGGGGAGATGCTATCTTCCAGCAAGATCTCGCTAACCCGCATACTGCACGCAAAATGACAGCTTGGTTTCGCCAACATCGTCTCCAAGTTCTTGACTGGATCCCAAATTCTCCGGACCTCAACCCAAGCGAGGATCTGTGGCGGGTCCTCAAGAAAGAGCAAAAAAAGTTCCCCCACACGAAACATCAGCTAATGACGGTTCTTCAGGAATCGTGTGCCAAAATTCCACAAGAACTTTGTCCTGCCTACGTCAAACAAATGCCTAGATGAGTTGCCGACATGTATGCAGCAAAAGGTGGATCCACAAAGTGGTAATTGTATCACGAAAGCTGGGTGCGCGTAAATTTACTGCCACCATCTTTACAGAGGTGTAATGATTTCACACAAATATCACGATGCCAGTTATAGTGTTTGTGCTGATTTTTTTGTAAATAGTAACTCACGTGGAGTATCTGGTGTAATAAAAATGCTTTCTTACTAATGCAAACGACTTTTTTTTTTACTATTTATAGCAACGTTGTATGGGGTACACATACATTTATTGCCATGGGTAAGGTATTATTCATCCTTTGGTTAAAAGTTATCAGCAAAAAAAAAAACAATTCTTAATCCATAATAAATGATGCAAACAAATTTCTCAATTCCCTCAACTAGTTTAGTTTGTAAACGAAGTTTGCAATAATTTTCACTAAAAAAATGATTAGGGAGGTTTATGTTTAACCTCAACTAAAACAATAATACGTAAACATAATGTTTTCCAGTTTAGAAACCAAAGGTATATACAAATATATAGTGTCTTGCTTAGTATTTTGCACAGTGTCTTGCCAACTTATTGTTTTATATGTGTAATGACTTTCAAATTTGAATATAATAATGTAAACACTACCAACTGGTTTCTACGAGTAGTAATTTAACAACATATGAGGTTCAAAGTGATTGATATAAAAAAAATAATAAATAACTAAGTGCCATATTTTTCACAAAATGACAAGTAAAATTGATTACCACAGTACAGTAAAATCCTTCTGTAGATACAATGTGTAAATAAATGAGATTTGATTATTGTACCACAAGTTTTACGGATCCGTTAAGTTTTACATAAGACTAATTATGCAAAGTTTACAAAGCACACCTAAACAACTGTCACTTATTAGACTACAATTAACTATAAGTTGATGATTTGATTAATGTGGATTCTTAGGTGCATGTTCTGGTTATATACAGTACTTGTTTACATGCAAGTTCTGAATTTGTATTGAGTTTACTATCTCTAATTCCATGGACTGCATGGAGGGACAGTTGGTTCCCAAATAGAAAACATAACATTGCCAGTTTAACTTTATAATAACAAGAGCTGGACAAGTTAGTATCTATGTTTACTAAAATGTGTGTAATTGCTATACTGGCAATTAATGGATGTGCTTTTTGTAATATGTTATGCCGAAACAATAGGCAACCTGCTATAAGGACTGGAAAGCACCGCTTTTTAGGCTAATATGCCAGCTTATACATTTCCTTCCCGAACGTTCTACCTACGAACAATTTAGATGCCATATTCATGTGATGCCATATCCGTGAAAAAAAACCTAAATTATAATAAAGAGCCCTAATTTTGCACAAAATGGCACATAAATATTAGTTAAGATGCAACATTGTGTTGAAGACAGTGTCTACCTGCCACATAAATACTATACCTCAAGAACTATTTGAATTATCTAAAATGTAAAATTTATATTTCACCTGCATACTAATTTCTACGCCATATCATACATATCTATTGTAGCCTAAAGTTAGATAATTTAGATAGATTAAATACACTAAATTGATTATGTATAAACTAACAAAGTAATTATGAAGAGTACTTGACTAATGCTAAGTATATCTTAAAACAATTAGCACCATATTTGCAAGTTAAGATCAAAAACTACAATGAATTAGCAATATCACTAAGATTTACAAGTAATCACTAAATAAATGTTAATGAACACACAATAATTTCCAAGTCGGATTTTTTGAGTTTCTCCATACCAGTTGCCCACTCTTATTTCCCCTAACATCAACGATTCGATAGTCGAAACTTGACCTACTGGATTGTGAATCCAGAATAGTAAAACCAAGCGACTGATCGAGAACTACCTACACAGTTTGTTTCAAGTAAAATTTCTGTGAATGCTGATTCTGTTCACTAAAAATGAACTTTTTGGAGCCTGGTGTCTCTTGCATCCAGTGCAATCCAAATGGTGATTTATAATTGTAACTCTCAATATCAAAATACATTTCCCTGAGAGGAATTTTTCATCTCTCGAATAAAAACCACAATTTCTTCCACTAAATGAACACTATCTCTCACTGCTCGAAACAAAATACAGGGTCTTTATAATTAAAGTTCCACTTTGAAATGGCCATAAAATGAAAACTACTGGACCAAATGTTATCAAACTTGGTAATAGCTTACAGGAGGTCATGTTATTTTATTTTCCGAATAAAAAATAAATAAATAAAATAATAAAATAAACTAAAAAAAGTATAAAAATAAAAGTTCAAAAATCACCACCAGCAGGAATGGCACTGTATGCAATATTGTTAAACGAAATAAGACATGAAGACATCGTTTTAAAACGTTTTTAATCGTTTCTAAAACGTGTTACAAAGCATGTTGAATGTGGCGTCCACCATTTTCTGAAAGCAAGTTAAATCGCATTACTGCGTTCTCAACAGCAGCTCTTAGCATATCAGGAGGAATGTTGCGGACATGTCGGTGTATCGCATCTTTCAATTCCGCCAAATTGTTTATGTTATCAATATAAACAATTTTTATAATATCCCTAAAAACAGTTTCGTTTCAGAAACTATTAAAAACATTTTAAACCGATGTTGGCTTCATTTTTTCATTTTGTTTAACAATATTGTACCCAGCGGTATTCCCGCTGGTGTTGGTTTTTGAACTTTTATTTTTGTTTTGTTTTTTTACGTTATTTTATTTATACTTTATTTTGCAGGAAAATAAAATCCCATGACCTCTTGTAAGTTATTACCAAGTTTGGTAACATTTGGTCCAGTAGTTTTCATTTTATGGCCATTTCAAAGTGGAACTTTAATTATAAAGACTCTGTATAATGCAATTCCAATTCTAACCTCCCTCAAACAACTGAATTTAGTATGGAATTCCTAAAGAATCAGACGATTATATATTCAATAAAGTAACTTTTGCCCAATGCAAAGTTGAATTGCATTAATATGTAATAACTAGACCCTCACAATATTAATTAAATATGAGCTAATCAACATTTCAATGTATCATGTTAGCTATCACACTGACAATAACTATAGTTACCAAAATAGAGTAACGAAAAAATTATATTTGCCCAAATGTTTTGTTTCAATCAATAATAATATTCAAAATGAGGCTGTATTTTCACCCAAATGAAACACCAAAATAGTTTTACTTATTCGAAGGACCAATGTAACTTCAAGTGAATGCAATGATTGTTTTATGTGTGTGTTATACACTTACTTCACATGTCAGCATTTGATTTGGTTAAGGTTGTGAGACTTAACTTGCTGAATGAAGGAAAAGCTATATCCTGGTTGTTTTACTCAAATTCCCAGTTTGTTTAGTCATATGTGTTACAAGAGTTGTACAATTTGGATATTTGTGTACAAAAAGAAATGTAAAATAATTGCCATCTGTAGCAATTTTAATGTATAATTGTAATACTTCTTCCCATTACTAATGGTTATCCTGCAACGAGGAGTGGATCATTAACTGTATCACTATTAAGCAGTTTGAGTCCATCCAAAGCATTTTACCATAGAAAAACATCTTTCATGCCTTGTTTGGGCATGTATGTGAAGTTTCACCAAGTCTACTAGCTTAACATATCAATAACAATACTCAAATGAATAAAATTATATTCCTACTGACTATTTGTGGCAAGCTTTAGAAAAATCTATTAATAACCAATGATAGCAGATTCAAAGCAACTAAATTATACTGATATTCATCTAAACACAACTGACTGATATTCCTCAATTTACTTTTCTCACCGGCGCAGCATGACCACTGTAGTCTTTGAGCCGTAAAACCACAAAACAAACAATTACTTTTCTCGACAACGATTAATGTAATACAGTAATCGTTCTACAACTTTGCTTCATGATTAGTAATTTCCAGAGTCTTAACCAGATGTTGAAATGAAAGAGTTGTATCATCTACTTCAACCAACTTCACTAGCTCACTTTGGGGTTTGGGTATCATTCTGCATCCAAACTACACCAAAATGGCTATTATCTAAACATCTCTCCTTAATATCGTTGAGAGGTAACTTTTCATCTCTCTTGAAAATTTCAATATTATATACTCTACTTCACTGAAATATTAAGGAATTTCATCTTTTTATTTTCAAATTAGTACATATTTATAAATAGAGGCAAAGAACTTTGTATATTATTGAGCCTCAAATTTATTCGGCAAGTAATATTGGAAAAAGGTCATGTCACTCAGTTCTGATATTTTGCATGCAGGACAAATTATATTACCAGACAGAAAATTTACCTAAATTACACATAAATTTCACCTTCTTTGGAAGTGATACTCAATACTAAAACATATCAATGAAATAAAAAGTTTCCTTTGAAGCCAAGATTTATCAAATGCTGTACTCCGAGTATAATAAGAAATTTTCCATAATATTTACATTTTATAAATTGCAATACTAAAATATTAAGGCATTTCGTACAAGTAATCTTAATTTCTTACCTCAAATTTTAAGGGTACTTAGCATCTCTTTGCTATCTCATTGAATTAACTTGGCTCCCTTTCTCCCAGTCTTTAGCTGGTTAGTGCCAGGCACGATTTGTTATGGGGAGGGGGATAAATATTAAAATTTCTTTCGATTACCAGCGTTTTTTTAAACAAAATATTGTTTTACAGCACAAATTCTCATGCAATAGTCAGAATCGAGTGGGTATTACTTATATAATCTGCACCTGCGGCAGGTGAAGTCTTAGTTTTAAGCGCATCAAATGAATTAGTAACACAAGAATGTATCGTACATGTAGACAGATGTTCATGTGTTCAAATTAAAGACTATATAATTAAGAATTAAAAAAAACAGTTAAAAATTAACACTTTTTTATAGTGAGGAGTCATTTTAGCTCTTTGCCTTAAGTACAAAAATGTCTAGACATCATAGGCGTAAAGTTTTTAAAATTATTGAGGGAGGGCCAAGCACATACTATAGATGTTCATACATTACAATGTATGTCAAATTGAAAATTATTGGAGGGGTCTCAGCAGACCCATATAACTTTACGCCTATACTCGGTACATCCCTGCCAAGGGTACAATCTAAAAAAGAAACGAATATTCAGTAAATAAGAATTATGCAGAGCGTACCTGAAACTTCGACAGTGATTAAGTTCACGCCATCTGAAAGTTCCTTTCGCAAATGATCAGCGATTTTTGGAAGTCTGGACATTAAGTAAACAGCTGGAAGTGAGTCACTTGCTGTTCCCATAGTTCCTAACGAAACAGAAATATAACAGGCACTACAAGTGTGTCAATTTGTTTACTGAATGAATTAAATGATCTGTTTAATGAGTCACTGAACAATATAGCACAGCGCTAACAGGTACGTCTTTTGTTCATAATAAAAATGCCATTGGTGACATTTTTAATTGTGGTATAATATGTAAACATTAGAATAGCAAATGTTCACCAGAACTTAAAAGGGTGATAGTACACAACATGTACCCCAGTGCTTTTTCCTCTTGAAAAGAGTCAAAAGTATTTGGAAATCGGCTTATGACGTCAAACTATGCGACTTCACATATATAGGCATCTGGACCTGCAAGGGTGTTTTCACATGTTTCGTTGTTTTGGCTGTATTCGTTACAGGAAATTGTATATGTGAACACTTGATATATTTTTTTTTGGAATTTCGGTTACGACAGAAAAAAAATATACTGGAGTCTGTTACAAAAGGATTATTTTCGTATGGATATGTGTGAGAATGAGAGATGGTGGGCTAGGCCTCGTTTGAATGACGCTTTCCAGTGCTGATCCCAGAAAGCATGATAGGTGAGGAGGGAGGGAGGTGAACGGAGTCGAGAAGGCTTAGAAGTGGGGAGGTGGAGGAGGAAAGGATCATAGAGGCCAGGAAGAGGGTGTAGATGGGGTTGTAGCGGTAGTAAAGGGAGGGGGGGGAGGAGGCCATGAAGGAGATGTAGGTTGGGATATAATGGCCATGAGAGGCGAGAGGAAGAGGCCAAGAAGGCATGGTAGCAGGGATGGGACGTGGGGATGAAGGAAGTACGGAAAAACCAGTCTTGGTAGAGGAACTGTTCAAGGCCTAATTCGTGAAATTTGTATGGCAACGCCAGCACTCAAACCAGAAAATTTGTTTCCCGTGTTTATAAATGCAATAAAACCACACACATCCAACGAAAAAGAGCAATAAGGTTAAGTACCTCTTTTTTTTTCCTGAACTACGCTAAATCGGGATGTCCATGCAGTTAAGGTGATGTAAACAACATGGCGGCAAGTGAGTGTCACTGTTGGCATGCATGTTGGAAACACTTCCCGCTAAAAAGCACTAGGGTACATGTTCTGTACTATGGCCCTTAAAAGTAATATGTAAATATTAGAACAGTACTTAAAAGTACATTAAATTTATTCGAACATTTGATGCTCTTGGCCAATGTTAGACAATCGGCGGACCACCAATTTATATAATGCGACCTTAGCCGTACAGTGCTTTTAGTTTATTCAATAAAATTCATTAAATAGCAAATGTCAAATATTTTTTTAAAAACAAAATTTGCCTCTTGAAATGATATAAATTATACCTGTATATAAAGGAGTAATCATGAACATCTGAATAAGGTTATAATCAGTTGATTACGTCTGTATTTTTAATATTGAACTATAAAAATATACGTATATGGTCATCTGATGGTCAACTTTATAATTTGGTGTCCTTGAACAGTTTTAATTGTCCATCAGAATTCTAGGGATCAGAGTCTAGGCCAGGGCTAGACTGGTCGTGACCCAAATTATGGTCACGATGGGTTTATATGATAGCATAGGTGCCAACTTCTAGAAGTGAAAAATCTGTAGTTAATTGCACACGTGGGCAGGCCACCATTTTTTAATTAAACAAAATCATACATAATTTATGAAAAAAGGGCACAATGAGGAAATTAAGTATTTATTAAATTAATAATAATAGAGGATTAAACTGTATTAAACGCAATATTAATTCTTAGAATTTACAAATGCTGTAGTGCAAGATTTTGCATTTGAGAAATTTTTTGTCAAATACATTCTCGTAACATTTCACACGTTGTCTGCATTTAACTATTAGTAAATTTTCTAATGTGTCATCAGACATGGTTGACCTGAAGTCAGTTCTAATTTTCTTCACTTGACTGAAGACTCTCTCGCATGCTGCATTACTATGAGGAATCGTAAGTATTGACAGCATAACCTGAGAAAGTCGTTTAAATTTTAATTCATCAGTATCATTTTTTACTTTACCTATGGCTGCTAATGATGCATCAA
>QLNU02015270.1:96277708-96302519 GCA_006491805.2 Dysdera silvatica | reverse complement strand
GGGGGTTATAATTATTGTTCAAGTTATTAGATATTCTGCCATATCCCCTACAGACAAAAAATAAATGGAAAATTAAATATCTATAAAATCAAAACTGTAAATTTAAGGAGAAAAGAATTGATTTTCATAAAAGATCAAAACATTTTTTAAAGAAAATGATTGCGGCATCAAGACTTATTAATAGAACAAGAATTCTGAACAAAACTACCCAAAGTATATGGACATGTTTTGAATATATATACATATATTAACCCTCCACCAAAAAAAAAAATAAATAAATAAAACCCAAATGAAATACAACAAATTAAATGCTTTTGTAACATACATGAACACAAAAGTTTGAATAAAAACCAAATATAAAAATTTATTAAACAAACCACTAAATTTAAAATTCATCTTTCTAATTCTCTTATGTTAATATCAGAAATTTGGTCCAACGTACAGGCGAATACAGAAAAAAATTCTTGGGGCGAAGAGAGGCACGGTACTATATAACTAACTTCACATTCCTACATTTTGTGACTTACTCTAAAATATAATTGGAAGAGTTAATGGCTAATGACTATTTTGTGAACTATTTGAAAATACAGGCAGAATTTATTTATTTTTTTTAAAAATTCTAATGCAGTTGGGAAGATTTTTTTTAAAACATTGATCTCATTATTGTCCCATCCCCTGAATTCGTGCAAAAGTACTCAAATGAAGTCTTTAATTTATTTTTATTTTTTATTTTTTATTTTTTTTTCAATTTCAAAAATGCTGTTTTGAGTTTTTATATATATATATATTTTAAAAACGATAAAAAAATCTTCTCAGTACATATGTATATCACAGAGAAAGCGCATATAGAGGGCTTTAAAATGAGCTCAAGATGAACTTTCTAGCTAAAACAGGTGCTTAGATATTTACATGAATGTGACTCAAGATCACTGAAAAAGTTATTTTATTTTTTAATTTCCAAAAATTAATTCCAGGAAAACGGAACCTCCGAAAACTATGAAAATTTGCAATTTGCTCCATAGGTAAATATAAATCAAAAATCATTGGAATCTGAAAATTAAAGGTCAATGCCCCGGTTGATGTGATTTGAATGACCTTTGATAGAAATTATAGATACCTGGACATTTTTGCCCAAAGAGCATGTTTGCGTTTGTCTTTTGGGAATCTATAAAAAGAACATTTATTCCCGACAGTCCGGTGGTTGCAACAAGCTACAAAATATAAACCCATTTTTATTTGCAAGCTTAAGAAATGCTAATTACTACGATCGTCAATGTTAAGTCAATGGGCCCAATCTGTTGTTTGTGCCCAGCAGCCATGTTGTGACGTCACGACTTCACCGACGTATTACCAGTTGCAAAATAATTCATTTTTATGTTTGGGCTACAAATAGTTCAAATCCGCTACTTTTGGAGCACAGTTTGCTACTTTTTAATCTTCAGATCTGGCAACACTGATGTAGCGCATTCTTTCTTTCCTCTCCCAACAACTACAAATCCAAATGTGCCATTTCGTTGCGCAGAGACATCAACTACGTCATAGCTGGAGTTAAAATTCCACGCCTCATATCCACCGTCAACGGCAGACAAATTTTTCCGGCTTTTTTACTGATATTTGCCCTTTATTTACGCGTATTTATTATTAAATATGCACATATGCGCAAAAATTTAAATAAACATGCATCAAGAAAAATAGGTATTTAATTCAAAAAATAAAAACTAAAAAAAATACTATTTTAAAAAACACTGGTTTAGACGAAATCTCCGAAAATCGGAAGAAATCGTTTTCCGACCGGAAGATCGGAAAATCGATAAAAAGTCGGAAGGGTTGGCACCTATGCTGATATTGATGAAGGGTCGCGACATAATTGTGAATGGCCCGATAATTATTATTAAATGTGGTGGCGGGGAGGTTACGATTTTTATTGTGGCGGGGAAAAGCATTTCTTAAAGTTTAAAGATGCGTTGAAAATACTTTAGATACCGTCTAGCTTCGATTTAACGATTTTTAAGGGACCACTGAAAATAATCGTTAAATCGAGGAATTCGTTAAATCGGGGAAACACACTGATCAGAACCAATGACGCACACCGGGGATGTGGCAATGGATCCCAGACTTTTCTTTGGGCTGAAAATTTGCACGTAAAATACGTTAAAAATAACAAGACACGATTATCTTAAATTTATAAATGAATTTAAGCTTTTTTTCATCGTGCTTTATCCACTATTAAATCGTAAATATATAAGAGGCGATTAATTAAATAAAATGACATTTCCCGCTTTTGTGTAGGTCCTAATCTCTATAATTCTACGCTTCCCAGGAGGATTGGTAACGCATTCAGGGGCATTGGGCTCAATTTTGTCAGCTTCATCTTACACTGCCTTTTAAATGTTCATTTTTTGTAGCTAGAAATTAGCTATAATATACAAAATTTGAGGCCTCCATTTCGATTTGGTCCCAGTTTCCAGCACATTACAGCAGCATTAATCCCCAGAAAAACACAAATTCAGTATTTCGGAAAAAGTAAAGTAATTATCTAATTAATATATTAATAGCAATTAGATTAATAAATTACCTTAATGTAAAACCACCAAGTAATACGATCAAGCAACTACCAGGAATTAACGTCGACTGCACACCTCGCGTATATCACATTCAAAGATTTGGGTTAAACTTCCTGGAAACTACAAACCCGGTTAAGAAATTGCTCTCGGCAGTTATGCAAATCTGTCAAGAAAGAAAAAAGAAAAGAAACAGCACTTTCAAGAAAAGAAGGAGTATTTTTTTCCTTTGTAAGGTTTGTACAGTATTGTCAAGAGACGTTACGTACAATAATGTTAAAAAGTATAAAACTTTGTTCGCTCAAAAATGGATAATAAATATTTAACAAAGGTCAAGGAAATGAAGCAAACGACAAAACGAGGCCCAGCCAGATTGAAAAATTCGCAGTTCGTCTGATAAGTTAATAATCCGTTTAAAAAAAGTTGAAATAAGGTGCATATGTTTGTGTTTAGTTTCAAGCTCAATTTATGGGTTTTTTTATGAATAGAAATCTTTGTTGTTTATTTCGAAAATGTAGATTATTGAGAAAAGCGGTCACATCTGGTGGTCTGTATTACCTGAAGATGCCTACAGGAACTGTTGTGAATGCAAATTTGTGTCCAAACCAAATCAATAAATTAAAGAAAATAGTTAAGATGTTTGTTTTTAATGCAATTATGTTATCTGAGTAACTTAAATCTTCTTTTCAATACCTTAAGTACAGTTGATGCCAATTGACGAACTAGGAGTAAAAATATTCCGTACTTTAGAGACAAAAATCCCTCAAAAAATTGCGAATAACGGTACACAGCTGAAAATATCAGGAAAGATCCGAAAGTTCTTATTAGTAGATTCAATTTTAATGTTTTGAAGGAAAAATATCTTAAGGGCAAACTAAAACGGAATAGGTAAATTTTAGCCAAATTTTAACTTCTCTTAATTTTGTTTCCCGCAAATCGAAATCAGTGAAAATTGAAAAACTGAAAGTAGTAAAAGGACAATATGAGATATAGAAGCGTTTAAGTTCAAGTTTACGTAAGCACCTTCGGTGGTGGATAGGGGGAGTATAAATAGCCAAAATATTGCTTACGTAATACTTGAACTTTCTCTTTACTATGTTAAAGTCGATAAATTATATTTACGTCAATGCTGTACAAAAGGGAGAATATGGCCTAAATCACAAGGCCGCGATTAAACTCCTCATTTGAACAAATTTATTCACTGTTAAATTAACTTTGTTGCGAGAGAAGAAATTATGAAACATGATAACCGGGCTAATTATTCGACCTAAGGTTTTTTCTGAGATTTGGGAAAATTTTATAAGTTGGAGATGGTGTCATTGCTTTTCCTGTACTAGTACAGGTTATGGCAACTCTGCCGTAATGGAGTTTTGAGTGAAACTCCAGAATTATCCCAATTGCCAAGCTTTTTTTGTCACTAAAACTCATGCTATACTCTTAAAAATGAGTCTAGTAATTCTAAGCACTGTGCCTGCGCAAAGCCTGGCTTGTATCTTGAAAAAATGCCAAAATAGACACTGGCTGTCAGCCATCATTGTTTCATATAGGCAAGGAATTTTTTTGTGAATCAGTGAAAGTCTACAGGAGGATGCCTACCACACCTCCACCATCAAAAAGAAAAAAAATCAGTACAGCATGGTAATGCACTGTGCTGCAGTTCGAAAGCTTGCAATGGTAAAAGAAAACATGCCTCTGTACATGCAGCAGTCGTAACATAGATTAAAGGAAAGCAGGACTTTCTCCAATAGATTGAACCCAAACAGTCATATTCCAACTTTAGCAAACTTCATGCCATAACATCAATGTTTTTTTTTTAAACCATTTAAAAAAATTCGCAAACTGTTAATCCATGATGACTTCATCCGAGAATGATTACCAGAAAAGGAAGTTAACACACCTTTGGCGACCGGGATAATTCTGGAGTTTGACCAAATTTTGTTTTCCAGACATTAGCCCAACTCCGGATTACACATCCTGGGAATACTGCATATTAAAGTTTTGTCACCAAGCCGATTCCAATGTCACTAAAAGTCAGGCTAGATTAGAAACGAAACTAAGGATTTTTTAAGCATACTTCCGACTCTTTCATGTGCACAGAGTAAGTGCATGTTCGTTTCAATGCGTTTGGCTGTAGCATTCCCTTTGTCGTTTAGGCATCAATGCAGATTAAAGGCTTCCCTCTGTCCTCCGTTGCTCCAACTTCCTTCTCAGGGTTTTGTCGTGGTGCAATAACATTAGTAGAGTTACTTTTGCTAAGGGGGGGAGGGGCATGAGTGCAGAACACTTCTTTGCCTATTAAGAACTTTACAGGAAAATACTGATTCGCCAGTTACCAATTCAGGAAGCACATCACTAATACAATCTAAATGGACAGCGAGAACATAGCCCAAAACACTAACCCTCCACTGGTATGTCCCCCCTTCACTGGTTCAGGAATATTACAGGGCTAAAAAAACGTGGTGAACAACTTAGCGGCATGGCAGATTTACTTTCGTGTTTCAACGTTGTAAATTAGTAGACCACAGATCTTTCTGGCAATATTAAAGAAAAAAACCGATGCTCTGATAACACTATGATAAGCTTGCAGCTCAGAGATTGGTGAAAGTATAGATACCGTCCTAACAGCGTGTTTCTCCCCTAGAGAAAAGTCGCTGTAGGTGGTGTTTTGAAGTCTGAGTGTATGGCACATGATGCGTTAAGTCACCCTTGTGGGTGTGGCAATAATCGCTCGCTTGAAGCAAGCTTCGTCGTTGTTTTGAGCGTTATGTGAGTGTTTCCGCGATTGGAAAGATGTCGGAACATTTCAATATGGATTTTTTTGTTCAATTGCGGTTGAAAGGGAAGAGGAATGTTGTTGGATTGGTTTGTGGGAGAAGGTTTATTTGGTTTGGAGTAGAAGGGCCCGGTTTGCAAGGTGCGCTAGGCCTAACGTGGATGACTGTGTAGTTAAAGAGGCGAAGTTATCCGACGTATAAAAGGAATAAAAGTTAGTATGCCGTTTTTATTTTGTTCGCTGCACCGAGAAAAAGGAGCAGGGGGAGGGGAAGAGATGGAGGAAAAGAGGAGAAAGGTTCAGAGGCGAGTGGGTGTGGACAGGGATTAGAGGTGGAGGAGGAAGGTATTGCCAAGAAAACAGGGATTGGGAGGTGGGGAGGAAGAGGAGAGGGGTAGGGGTGAAGGCTGGGAGTAGGACGGAGGAGGGGAAAGGAACGGAGCCTGTATTGTGACGTAAGCAACATGGCGGCAAGCCAGGACAAAGTTGCCATGCGGGCTGGAAACACTTCCCACTAAAAACGAAATGGGGCGGTATCTGTACTAGCGCCAAAATTTCCTTCATCTCATTTTTAGACTATACAAAGAATTTTAGCGACTGGCTTGGTGACAAGCCTTTATTCTGTACTGTTCCTGCCATTTGTTATTTCCTTGGTTAGTTTGACATCACTCACAATCTTACTCAACAATCTCACCCTGTGGTTACCAATGGCAACTTCCTTCTTGCCGCAATTTTCGTTCTGTGACATCATGATGAATTAGCCCGGAATGTTTGGAAATGTATAAAAATAAGATTTGCCTGGGTTTTTGAAGGCTTTCATTAAAGATGGACATGGTACAGATGAATCTCATGCTTGTTTTGTCGTCAAAGGCGTGTCAACCTCCTTCCTGGATTACGTCATCATGATTTGTTGTTTTACCTGTTCACTTTATTTCCGGCCACCATGATTGTTTACAAATGAACTACCTATTTGTATTATACCTTTCGGTTACTTAATTAGACGTAATACGGATACAATGGGTTTTTTTAATTGTCTTTTATTAAAAACAACCACAGAGCTGTTGAGTATTGGTTAGAGGCCCCATCCACATTAATGGACTGTTTAACAGTGCCCTGCACCCTTTTGATTACTTAGACATGATATTGAGACTTTTATGATGTTTTTATTTCAATTTCCAAAGCACTACCTCCAGGAAATGCAGATGATAACAATATGGCAGAATGGATGCTATGATTCTACAATATAACTAGTTCATATTGTCCGTGCTCAAAAAAATCACATGACGCGTATGCAAGCGCTGACCATGCTCAACAAAATCTTGGGCTAATTTTAAGAGCATAGGAGGAGCTTTAGTCACGTTAGTTAGCACTTGTTGGGGTGAGATTGTTTTGCAGTGTCCCCATTAGTTTAATTATATTTAATTAGTATCTTACCTGAATCAGTGAAGGGTTAATTGAGGGAGACCTCCCAATTTGGGGCAAGCCAGGGCCCGACTTAGAAATTATGGGACCGGGGCAGACAGTCATGAAGGGCCCCTCCCCCCATCACTCCTGTACCCACGACAGATTTCTGATTACCATGTTTATTATCATTAAACATATGAGTGAAAGAATTTTATTTATAAGACTATGGTAGATATAACGTATTATCTAGGTATGCTTTCCTGGTCTTAAGGGAAAGGAGCTAGTAAAGGATTTTTTAAATCCTGAAAAGTCTTCGGATTGCCAATAAAACAAATATTAAAATTTTTACGAATGTACTGGACTACATTTAGGATTTAGGGGTCCTCCGAATCGTGGGCCTGGGGCAGCTGCCCTTCATGCCTCTGCGTAAATCAGTTTGGATAGCCTTCGTAGGATGCTGCCGGTTTCGATAGTTTCGAGTTAGGCCCGATTCAGTACCATGGTGAGTCAGTATTTGCCTGTAAATTTTTATTATTAAATAACTTTATCTTCTCATATCTTCATCACTAATACTCAGAGGCATTCAAACTATCTCTCATAGCTCATTGAATGACACTCTAATTTCCTTTCATTCGTTATCAAAAAAGGAAAGAAAACAAGGTCAAAAGCAAATAATGGCAGTTAGAGAGTCGAGAGAGAGACACTAAGATATGATGTCAGAGATATTATGATGTCACGCATGCAATAACTGCAAATTTGAAGCGGTCTTGAGAAGAGAGAAAACAGGAAGCATTAATTCAAGAAAAGCTATAACATAGGTAAGTAAACATTGAAACATAAGAAACATTGATTAAAGGAAAAGTGAATGTAAGGTCCTTCCCTCCCTCCCCAATAAGTAAAAGCAACCCTAGGAACACTGTCTCATCATAGCAAAACCCGAGAAGGAAATTAGTGCAATTGATGACAGAGGCAAGGCTTTACTTTAATATGTAGTGATGCTACACATCCCTTACAGCATTAGGTGATTTCACCTCAAACATGGTTTTCTGGTCTTCTAATGTGGGAATTTCTATCGGAAAACATCTCATGCTTCAAGGTAGTCAAAATTATTCAAGAACTAAAAGTAAGTAGAAAAAGTAAAAAAAAAGAAAAAAAAAAGTGTGTTTTACATTTATCTTCTTGCTTTAAATAAGTGTAAGAAAATAATTGGGGAAACCTCCAGATGTACCCAGTCATCAAGCTCCTTCCGTCGCTAAACTTGTGATATACTCTTAAAACGAGTCTGAGAATTCTAAGCACCATGTCTACCTATTAATCACAACATATATAAAACCTGGCTTGTATCATGGAGCGTTGCCAGAATGAATGCTGGGTGTCAGCCATGATTGATTGTTTTATATACAGCTTAAATTTTTGTAAACTAGTATTTTTCCTGAAACCATGAAAACTCAGTGGGGGGGGGGGTTTCCCTCATCACCAAAAAACGTCAGTACAGCATGTAGCCGCAATCTCCTGTAAATTGAAAGCTAATAATAATTTTAAAAAACCTCGCCTCTGTACATGCAGTGATCGTAAGATCGATGACAGGAAAGCAGGATGTATTTACCCACAGAACATACTCCAGCTAAATAGTAATTTCAGTTGTCCGCATCTATTATTGAAAGCATTTTATTTTGTCACGAGAAGATATTGGAGAAAAACTGCAGATTGTTATCAAATAAAAATCTGAAACTTCGTTCTTCTAAAACAGAAAAGAACTTCTACAAGGTTTTGATGTAGTAAAGGAATTTTTCTCAAAAATCCCTTTTATAGGGATTTATTTGGGATATTATCCCTAAATATAGAGACTTTGCCCTACATATAGCATAATATTGCATGGATGCACCTATAAAATATTCTTAAAAACTATGATCCCATTGAAGTCCCAAAATGAAATTTTGCGGAGAGCTTTTAGAAATATGCAAGTCATATAATTTTTTTGAATTTTTTTTTCACATTTTGAAATTCATTTGAAAATTCAAAAATAACCCATCATATCACATATTTTATTGAAGTTCATGAAATGCTGAAAAGATTAATATTTATTAATTCTGGGATGAGTTTTTTAGGTTTAAATGCAGTCAAGTTAGGCCAAAATTACCTATTTTTGGCAATTTCAAATCACAATAACTAGAAAATGGAATGAGATAAAAAAAATTCAAATTTTAGATTTAAACTAAGTTTAGGCCATTAAACAAGCGCATATAAGTTTAAGAAAATTGAAAAACATGAGGCAAAAAATGTATTTAGAAGCATATCGCTTGACATGGAATGACCCCAGTGAAAAAACAGTTATCCACAAAAAGGATGCAAACAGATTGAAGTTAGAGTTATGGTCGGGTTTCAAATTTTGAGGTAGACACATCACCAGATAAGTTAAAAAAAAAAAATTAATAGGTGTTTGTAAATAATTAATATTTCTCTTTTTCCACATAAGAAAACAAGATTTCTAAAATAATTGCATAATTTTTACCCATCAGTAAAATGCATTCTATAATATTCTAATAAAATGCAGAAAAAAAAAAAAACCCTGATGCACATAGGGAAGAACAAACTTATTACATAAAGCCGTTTTATCACAGAGTTCACGAACTCTGAGGTATGGATCTTAAGTTGAGACACTTACTAAATTTAGACATATTAGTTCAGAAAAATAAGAACATAGAATCAAAAAGTGTAAGTTTTGAAATTCTGGAGTTAGGGACAGGAGGAGGGCAAAGGACCGGCAGCCTGCTTCGAAATTGTTTTTGTTGTTGTTTTTGTTCACGTAGCATTATGCTGCATGTTTACGTACACAGTATAATAACTTACAGTTATGATAACAAACAAAACAAAGGCATTTTACAAATTATGAGGGAATGTTTATTGAAAATTTTACTTTTTAAAACCTGATTGCCTTACGTGTCTATATGTTATATCTTTCCACCATAAATTAATTGCAGGCAGTGGATTGCATTCAGCCATACTTGATTCATGCATCTTAACAAATAACAAGTTATCCACAGTAGGAAGTAATAGGTGTTTGTTTGCCTTTTAATTAAACTAAAATTACTAAAACCCTTTTCACATTCAGCTGTGCTCAAAGAAAGAATCATTGTACAATTTGATACTTTGCTTCAATTACAAAATGAAGAAGATGATAGATAATCGACTTACACGTATTAACTTTTGTCATAACTTTCGTATTTTATACCATTATAGTTTCATATCACACGTTTGATATTTTATTTTACTTAATTTGTTATACCCTATTTTTTTCTTAATTTCTTATTCGGAGTTCACATGCTCATATACATTAATAGATCTGCTACCATGCCTATTTATAAATTCGGGTTCGATCGCACATGATCGCAATTTAAAATATTATGCATGTGTGCATACTCCATCAAAGAAACTTTACTACTGATTTTGTTTTGCATAGTCACGATCGAAAACTGATAGTACACTTAAAAATCAGAAATGAACGTGAAGCCAAAGAATATCGCTAAATATAAACTATTCCTAAAGAATTTCCTTATTGACAAAAAATGCTGTGTTCCATATGCTAGGAGAATGAATCGAGGTATCATAGTTTTCCACAGTCTACTAAATTGCGGACCATGAGTTCTTCCCCTTATACGAGCAACAAAGATTCTGATCTTATGACTTACGTTGGTGAAATGGACAGAATAAAGAATTGTGCAATAAAAATTTATGTCATGTAAACAATAGAAATTGAAAAAGTGAGGTACAAAAATGACGACCGAGTCTAAAGTCTTGGTTGTCAAAATGAAATTTATAGGTGCAAAGTAAGACTAACAACTTCTAATTTTGAACCCTGTTCCCCGTCCCTGATATTAGATAATTGCACTTTTAAATGTTCTTTACACCCAAGTACACTTTTGTTGTTTCAAATAATTCATTGATCTTAGTGTGTGTTTTTTAACAAAATCTTCATTTGTTGTAGTTTATTTCATGCATTTTAAATGCATTTTATTTTTTCTTTTGATTAATTCGAAAATATCAAACCTGAATGGCAAGAATCGCTGTTAATATGTATGTATGGGTGTGCACTGGGAAGAAATATTTCAGTATAGTAGCAAATCAAGCATGAATGCTTGTGGAAATTTAATATTCGTGAAAAAGTGTGCTAAGAAAATGTTACGCTAGTATAAACGTTAGTATTAAACTGTTTTAGAAGTGATATGTAAGCAGATATAAAAATCACCACTAGGGTTTGAAAAGTTTTCGAGGTAAATTTTTCCATGAAACTTACCAGGAATATAGCATACTGAGTTCTTGTGACGTGAAGCTCATCGTGATGCTTTCTGAAATGGACCCTTCAAACTGTAACCAGATAAATGCCGATGTGAAGTGTGTCATAAAATCTTTCCTACACGTTCAAATTTAAATGCGCATATAAGGATACATACAGGTGAAAAACCATTCAAATGTGAAGATTGCCAGAAAATCTTCACACACCTTTCAACTTTGAAACAACATAAGAAAACACACATGGGTGTAAAACCCTTTGAATGTGAAGTTTGCCATAAAATTTTCTCCCAACGTTCAGCTTTAAATAGTCATAAAAGAACACACATGGGTGAAAAAACCTTTTGAATGTGAAGTCTGTCGCAAAACTTTTTCACAACATTCAACTCTAACTATCCATATCAGAACACACACAGGTGAGAAGCCTTTTGAATGTTAAGTCTGTCATAAAACATTTTCTTCTCGTCCAAATTTAAATAGCCATAAAAAAAGCACATTCGGACTAAAAGCCTTTTGAATACGATTTCTGTGATAAAACTTTTTTGCAACAGTCAAGTTTTGTTAGCCAAAGGAGAATGCATACTGCCAAAAAGCCTTTCAAATGCGAGATATGCCAAAAAGGCTTTGCTCATCATTGCAGTTTAAAGGCGCATAGAAGAACACACACAGGAGAAAAACCTTTCGAATGTGAATTTTGCCGTAAAACTTTTTCACAGAAAGTCACTTTAAGTAGGCATAAAAGAATGCACACTTATAAAAAGCCTTTTTTTTATAAGATATTATTGCCCTTCGCAGGGATAATGCAATTGCCAAACTGGTAAATATATAAAGTTCATAAAGCCACCAGAGCATGTTTTATTGTTTTTGAATTTTTCGTGAGAAAAGAATTATTATGAACAATAATTTTTGTGACATCCACTTTATTAGCTCAAGCTAAAGATTTTTTATATATATTAAAAAATTATGAATAATTTTATTGGAAATTTACTGTAATTATTAATTCTAATTTACTTAAATCAATAGAATACTTGTGCATGTTTTTTTTTCCTTCCATGCAATTATTATTCATAATATCATGTAAGATATATGTATACTTAATATTGGTTTAAGACCAGTGGCATGTACTTTCAATTGTTGAATTGTCCTGTTAAATGTAAGACATTTGGCAACTTTACAGTTGTAACAGAAATAATTGGAAATTATAATAAAAAGAATTCAGACAAAGCACAGGTGGCTTTTGTATTTAAATAAGTGTAAGTTAAGGAATTTTTATTTCAATCCTAAAAATTGTAGAAACCCTGAATTCATACATAAAAAAATGAATTTTTTTTTTTATGTATTTCTTTTATAAATCATATTTTTTTATAAATTTTTATTTTGTAATATTTTATATTAACAAGCATCTTAAAAACAAACTAATGCACATATACATATAGTTGGACCTACTTATAATGAGCCTGCATTTAATGACTTTCCAGATTTAGTGGGGGAAATATGGACTTCGTTTGATATAATGGTTAAATGCAATACAAATTTAATCGTTTTTAGCGAACAAAACCTCCATCTTGTCCAGAAAACGAGTAAAAGAAAAAAAAGCAAATTTTTTTTAAAGAAAATATTAAAAAAAAAAAAAATTAGAAGAAGAACAGTGATCAAGTATGTCTTTCTCATTGAGGCAATTATGCAAAACAAACTTTCAAGCACTTGAAACTGGAATTTTAGGAATTCTCGTCCCTTTCTCCAATATATTTATACAAGTTACATTAAACGCTTTTGGAAAAAATGTACTATATCTGACCGTGTTGATATATGAGGCTTACTTTCCTAGAAGTATTTTAAATTCATACATAGGACTGATGTTGCTAATATTATTTTAATGTTGTTTAGAAATAAAATATGATAGTAACACAATCACTGTTGTGAGATATTGGTGGTCCTTAACAATGCAAATTAATTCTAATATTTGTAATTTGCCAAAATTCATGAAGTGTTGAACAACTATATTCAAATAATTTCAAATTCCATAACACTCTAAAAGAATTATATTTCTAAATACCCATTGCTGTTCTTTATTATTCTATACTGGAATTTAGTGTAGGCAATATTTGTATGAGGGGTAAATATTTTTATAATATTGTGTAAAGATTTTAGTGCTGTTGCTGTTTTTTGATTGACGTAATTGTGCTCAAAGGAGGATTTACGATCTTGCCACCTGTGTGCTCTGGCGTATTTTGCTGCCTAAGTGTAACTAAAGGCATTTTGAAGGACTGCTGCTGATGCGTCCGAAAGCTTGAGTGATCTTTTTCATTGCTATTTTACCAGTGTTTAACCTTTTTATGTAAAGGCATTTAGTTAGATGTTTAGCACTTTTGTAGAGATTTAGCAGAGATGTTTAGTACTTTTGTCAAATTCTAAATTTGACACCCCTGGCTGTTATTTCAAATTCATCTTTTCTCAAGTATTCATATACTTATATACCAAGTATTCATATATATTTGACAATTTTTGAACCTCTCTTGAGGCGGCTTTATTGGCAGCTCTCCCTTTGCCAATGTCTAGTTACAGCTATGAACTTAACAATTCAAAATTAATTCAACTTACCACCAAAAAATTCAGCCTCACTTTTGCAAACTTTTTGTCAAAAATTTGCCACTGTAGGCTATAGCCTATTGGTAAATCTGCCCACTTCTTGCGCCTGTCTATTTTAGGCTATATCTGGCTAATTTCGTAACCTAGGAAGACTCCAATTAGCATATTTGTTTTGGAAAAACTATTTCCAGTAAGGATTTTTTCATTGGTAAACCATGTTATCGATAGTTGATTATTGCGATGGTTTTTATATGCTTGATTTGTTAAATCGGGTAAATTGGTAATCATTATCTCTCGAAAAAATCCTGGTATTGAATACTGTGCCAGATACTATATTACGGTGGTATATTTTTTGCATACCGTGTGTATTATTAGTAATCCATCGATAGTGTACTAACAGCGGTACTTCCACTTTGGTTATAATTAATGTAGGTTATGATTTGGTATATTGTATTCATAATTATTGCTCCCACCGTGCTACATGGTGATTTAGTGGTAGTATGGGCTCACTTAAGGATCTTTTGAATCGGCTAGACACTAGATCGGTGATACATTGGCTGAGATCCTAAAAGTAAAAATCAGTGAAATTGGATGTGGAACTATTGATAGCAATGTTGTAAGTAACACTGACGATGGCCCATTGGAACATACTTACCCTCACAGAAGATGTTTCAAATCATGATAGGCTCAGAACAATTGGCCATGCTACCAGATAGGTTGATAATGCACTCGTGGTGTGTAGTGAGGTCCATAAAAGGAAGCTCAGGAATAAGCCTGATTTGCATCTGGAAAATGCACTACAAGTATTGATAGAGTTAAATGGTAAGCTAACCAACCACAAGTATTCCTTGATCACCCCTTATTAATAATTAAGGCCCGGATTTTCATGCATAAAATTTAGCCCTATACAAATATGTTTAAAATTATTACAAAATGTACAGAGATCCGGACCCTACACGTACGTGATGTTTCGAAATGTATAAAATGACAATTTATTGAAACAGTGCAAATGCTCTTGAAATTATTACATAATATGCACTGAAATGCATAAAAAATATCACTTTGTTACGTCCTCGAATATGAGTATGCACAAAATTAACACAAAATACACACCAAAATGTATGTGATACGTACGGAGATACGTTTGAAAATATGGCATCACAAGCATTGGCTTTGGCCCAAGGACGCCGGCAAGGTTAAATCTAGGGAAGGGGAGACTTGGGACCTTGAACTTATTTAAATATTATGACCACCTGCAATCAATACTATTATAAAAAAAAAAAAAAAATTCGAGCATCCACTTAGATATTTCTCACTCTATTATTTATCCCATTAATACTCTCTTTGTTTTCTCCACATCATATGGAAACATATTCTGTAGCATTTTTTGTATTTAAAAGGTTAAAAAAAAAAACGATAGAAAGGCCCTTTAAAAAAATATCGAATTAATATAATTGATTGAATTACTAGCGGATTAGAAAAATACACACTTTTTCAAAAATTTGGGAAAATTTTGCAGATACATGCCAAAATATGCAAGTGCATAGAAATCCGGACCCTATTACAAAGAATGAGGGTAAAGGGTCTTTCCATTAAAAGTTGTAACATGAACTTGGCCAAGCAAAGGCTTTGCGAATCTTCCAAGAAACTTGCCAAGGTTTATATTAAGTGGGTGGTGCTTTTAGAATTGATAACTAATATTTAAGCAATGAATCAGGTTTATCTGACAATACAATACCGACTTTGCATGTCTCACCTTGTTTGGCACAGTATAACCATCGTTGTCCTCGTGCCATAAAAATACAACCAACCAACCGAATTTGCTTGAACAAGAAATTGTTATTGAGAGGGCAAGTTTAGTCAATCTCCTGTCTGTCTCGGATTCAATTATGGGTGGATGCTGTTGTTGTTGCCATTTTGTTATTGTGAACTCATTAAGATTAGTTGCATGAAGAAATATCGATTGTTCTTAATTCATTTTATGTTTAAATTATTTCCAGGGCCGGCTTTAGTAGGTTTGGCACCCCTGCCCCGATGGCAGTTCTAAAGAAAATGGGAGGCAAAAATGCACATGTGCGTTTGTTCTTCAATAATGATACGGTAAAACCTCCCTACAACGATATCCGATATAACGATAAATCCCTCTACAACGATAATTTTTCTCGGTCCGTATAATAGTGTTGCAGAGAGGTTTTACTGTATAATGAACCCTCCCTATAACAATAACTCCCTCTACAACAGCGTTGTAGAGGGAGTTTTTTCTCGATCCGTATAATATTGTAGAGAGGTTTTACTCTACATCCATTGTAGAGTAAAACCTCTCTACAATATTATACGGTTTTACTCTACATCCATTGTAATTTTTAAAAAATCTGTTATATTGGTGGGAAGGAGGAGGAAGGCCTCTTTTAACCTGATCTAGAATTGACACTTCTCATCCTTACCACTAAAGTTTTATTCATCTTTCAATTCAACTATTATTAAAAATATAAGAGTAAGTGAAAAATACATTGTGAAGTAAGGAAATCTTTAGTGCAAATAATAAAATAAAAAACTACTTTTTTATATTGCCTTTATTTAGCCAAAAAAGAAAAATAAATAAATGGAATAAAAAAAATTAAAAATTATAATAATACATAATTGATTACACAAACTTTCTCTTGTGCGCTTTCACATTTGCGAATCTATGGATTAGCTCACTGATATTTAATTTTGAAAATACATAATTTTTGATTGAAATTATTGCTAAGTTTATAAGGCTATTTTGAGAAGTAGTTGATCGTAAATAATTTTTAACTATATTGAACCTTGAAAAAGATCTTTCTCTACTTGCAATGCTCACTGGAAGGGTCAATAGAATTCTGAATGCAATACTAAGGTTTGGGAATGATAGGTTATTTATGTGAATGAAGTTCAAGGTTTCGTGAGGATTGCGAAATTGACAAAGATCAGATGCAAATAAATCTTTAAAAGCGAAAAGTTCATCGAGCAATTCAATACCACTTACATCTCTTGTCGCCGTCTGACAGGTAGATTTGCAGATTATTACAATTCTTTTGAAGTTCTTCTTTATTTTCATCCTTGTCGATTTATATCATACAAAAATTTAAATCTGGTGATATACAGTTCCAGTTGCTCAAATAGTTTGTCAAGTGAAGCCATCACAATATCTAAAGTTTTGTAGAAAAAATTCGCTTGAAATATATCTTCTTGTGATTGTAGCAGTTCATCTTTAGGTTCATATTGGAATTGCATACTCTTCTTCCTACCACATCGAAGCGTTACTACTTTATTTAGGACTGATTTGAGTTTAATATTAAGATTGTACATTCACAATTATCTCTTGAAGCCGATGATTTCTTTTTCTATTATCATTTTCCATTCACACTTTTTTTTTTTTAGTCAAAAACAAATCAGTTGCACATGAGTCTTATATAATTGATTTCTAATATTTCCGAATATTAATAAATGCCAGTTTTGACCACTAGGTTGACTAATTCGGTTATAAGTATGTGCATTTACATAATTTTAACCAGTGTTCAATTTATCAGGTATTTATTAATATTTTATTTACAAAAGAAATATGAATCATTTATTTGAGAGGCGTTAAAAATATGTAAAAACACTAAAATGAACAGATTTTGTGTTTCAGAAATTCTGGATTTCAAACTTCTGACCTCTAACCTTTTTTGTTTATCAGTGCAGTGTTTTTCTTTCTTTCCTTCTTTTTTCTTTTAATTTTTTCAAACTTAAATTTATTCCCGTATTTAAAGCGCCTCTGGTTCCCCCTGCCATGCTTACCCTGTTACGCCGGCCCTGATTATTCCTTTTAATTTTGGTGGTTATGTGGTCCAAAAATACGTAATGCTAGAGGGTGCTTTTTCCCTTTGTTATTGTTAGTTTTTCATTGAAGTTTAGTCGGTTTCTTGTAGCATTTTCTATTCAGATAAATTTGACGTTATTCGTAAATAAATTCATTCAATACAGTCCACTATTAGTTCAAGTAATGCATTGAGCTGTTTGTCATTCATTATTCGCCATTTGGTCAAGTCGACCCGAGTGTAAATCACGACTATGGATAAGCTTACAGGTTTAAATCCCCAGGGAGGTGCTCTTAAGAGTAAAATATCGAAACTAGAACTATTTCGAAGGGAACTCAAGAGAACTCCAGAACCATGCATAGAATTACAGGTGAAAGTGAAGAATTGTGATGTGATCCTACAGAAAATTGATGAACTAAGAAAATAATACTTTGACTTGCCATATATGATAGATGTAATCTACTTCGGTGAAGAAATTCAAGAATTGGAAGGCTAGCTAGAGGTAAGCTTTAAATATATGCTTACTAATCTAAATGAAAATTCAAGTAAGACGGATCTTCCAAATGAAACTAAAACGTTAAATTTAGAACTATCTGAAATTCATCTGTCCCAGTTCTATGGCAGGTATGAGGATTGGAGTAGTTTCAAGGTCCAATTTGTAAATTTAATAGCTAATAATGAGACTCTTACCAATTCCCAAAAGTTAATATACTTATGCAGCTCATTAAAATCGGACAGAAAATTGAGATTAACAGTGAGACATTCGATTCATTATTTGATGCGCTCATGGAAATGTATGAAAATAAATAAGTCATTGTTGACATACATATCAATGCAATAATTATAAAAGGATACATCATGAATTTTCTAAGGAATTGCGCTGTTTATTAGACAGTGTTTGGAAAAGCTTAAGAGCTCTTACTGTATTTGACTTTGAAAGAAACAATTTAATAGATACCTTATTGCAGAAGTTAGAGTTTCAAGAATGCAATTCTAATCTATGTTGAAAACAAGAGATGTATCAAATTTCGATGAATTTTTGGAATTTCTAGAAAAACGAAGTATAACGTTTGAAAGTATTAATCGAAATTCCATTTAAAAAATTAATAAGAATGTAACACTTCAGTTTAGCGTGGCTAGAAGCTTTATTATTAATTCAAATGACAAAATAAAATGCTTGTAGTGTAAGGATGCTCATTATTTAAGCAAATGCTCTTGTTTTCAAAATTGGAATATTTCAAGAAGGGTGGAATTCATGCAAAGTCATACACTATGCATAAAAAATTGTTTAAGTCAAAATTCTATACATAAGTTGTCTCAATATGGATCCCAATTTTCTTGTTTAAAATGCAAAAGAAAACACCATTGTCTTCTCCACCGAAACGACCTTGAAAGGGCAACTGGAAACTTCCCTACAAAAAGTAAAGGGGACGAACAAATTAAACAACAGAGAAAGAATTGGAAGACCAATTTTGGTTGTCATGTGATCTGAAAGCAAGTAATGCTAGAAGGTACCTTTTCTGTTTGTCATTGTCAGTCTTTGATTCAAGTTTACTTGATTTCTCATGGCAGTTTCCATTCGGTTAGATTTGATGTTATTCGTGAATAAATTCATTCCAGACAGTCCACTATTAATTGAACTGAGCTGTTCATCATTCAGTATTCACCAAAGATAATTTCATCGATCTAGCTCCTCAAATGCAACAGAAAATCATGGAATATGTGTGTGTGTGTGTATATGGGTCATGATTTCCGTGTGTACATTGTAATAAAATAATGATGTTCTTGCAAATAAATTTATTTGACAACAAAATCCTTATTCCCCATTTTTAATGGGGAGGAGGAGGGAATGCTGTTTCACGCAATTTTTCAAAATTTCATGTTGTGACAAAAATGGGAGATGCGCTTTCAAGGGAAGGGTAGATCAATGGAATTCTACGGACTAAGATTACAGTTAAAAATTAAAAAATAAGGATCTAACACCTTTGAAAATGTACTCCGGATACTTTCCTAGTATATAAATCCAGAATTCTTCCCCATCCTCAAATGCGACTGTGACAGAAAATCGCGGAGTACTTGAGGGAAGGGGGGGATGGTTACATATGTGTATTATTATGACGTAACAGTATTTTTATTAATAGATTTATTTTATATGATGACTAAAGTTTTCCCCCGGTTTGGGAGTGCGGATGCATGTTTTTCCAGTAAATCTACGGAATTCAAGGATAGATTGCAATAAAAAAAAACTGCCATCTTTTTTTCCCCCCCCATCTAAAATTTATTTCCTTGGGCATTTGCCCACCATACAGTAACAGCAGACGGATTATTCAAATGAGTGTTCACCAGTGGCAGAGCTAGTACCTTTGTTCTCCTGGCAAATTAAGGTTCTGGCACCTTTGGCATTGTGCTTGGCTGCCCCCACTGACCTTCCTATCAACATTCCATGCCATGGCACCCAGTGTATGTGCCCCGTCTGTCCACTCTAGTTATGCCTTGGGTTTACAATACATAAATTATAAAGAGAAATTTTCACAGGTCAACGAAACGTACAGAATAAAATATATTGTGTTCTTGGCATAAGATTGAACGAACTTGTAATGCAACTTAAAAAATGCACTGTCAAGCTGTTGAAGAATACCAAGCAAACAGAATTCTAATGTGGAGTTTAAATGTGACTGCGAGTATTCATGTTTCTTTATTTTTTGAGTCACTGTAACTCATCCAACTTGAATCACCACTTTGTTTTGCAAACAGGAGACAGTAAAAACAAAATAGCCTGTTAGTTAATTCACATCCACAAATCCATAAATTTTTCTCATATAATTTGGGTTTGAATTCTCTTTTTTGAAGTTCCTAGTTTTTTATTTTGCCACTTGGATTAGGTCAAGCCTTGTGTTGGCCTAATTAGTTTTATTTCGACTTTTTTTTCCAGCAGTAACATTGAAAAATGTAATTGTTTCAGCTCCGAAACACCTATTTTGTTAAATGCAATCTTAACTATTAACACGTTTGTACATACATAAAGCTAACTATAAATAGTTAAAAAAAAATTAAACTAACCGAATGTACCAAATAGCAAACAAACTGAGAGCGTGGGCTGAAAAAAAACTCAATAAAGGCAATTGCATTCTACCTCCCACACAATGAGGACTATGCGAATGGTAGTGCCGTATATCACATGACGCTGAAATGTCCCACACCCTTCAATGCCTTCAGTACTAAACTGTTTTTCAAGGTCAGTTTTTCCAATTGCACATGTGGCCAGACCTAAAGCTTTATTCCCTGCATCGCTGTTAATAATGTCAACAACCAAATAAAGCAATAATTGACGTACATGTAACTTTCGTATTTTATGCTATTACAATTTTATATCGCACGTTTGATATTTTATTTTACTTAACTTGTTATACCCTATTTTTTTTCTTAGTTTCTTATTTATTACATGCTCATACGCATTAATAGACGAGACACCACTGCCACCATGCCTATTTATAAATTCGGGTTCGATCGCACACAATTTAAAATATTATGCATATGTGGACACTTCACTAAAGAAACTTTACTACCAATTTCGTTTTGCCTAGTCTTCATGATCGAAAACTGATAGCAAACTTAAAAATCGGAAATTGGGGTGAAACCAAAGAATATCACTAAGCATAAACTATTCCTAAAAAACTTCCTTATAGGCAGAAAAGGCTGCATTGACAAGCTAGGGGAAGGAATCAAGATATCGCAGTTGGCCACAGTAAACTAAATTACAGACCTTTGTTCCCCCTCCCAATATGAGCAATGAAGATTCTTAGTTTACAACTTGCATTGGTAAGATGGGTAGAATAAAAAACTGAGCAATAAAAATTTATGTCATGTAAACAACAAAAATTTGAAAAGTGAGGCACAAAAATGAAGACTGGGTCCAAAGTCTTGGTTGTCAAAACCAAATTTGTAGGTTCAAAATAAGACTAATGATTGCTAATTTCGGACCCTGTTCCATTGCTGTTTGATAATGGTACTTTTAAGTGCTCTTTAAACCCAAGTATACTTTTGTTGTTTTTAAATATTTAAAATAATTCATTGATCTTGGTGTGTGTGTGTGTTTGGCAAAATCTTTATTTGTTGATGTTTATTTCATGCATTTTAAATGTATTTTATTTTTTCTTTAGATAAATTCGAAAATATCAAATCTCGGTGACAAAAATCGCTATTAATATGCACTTATGGGTGCACGCTGGGAAGAAATATTTCGGTATAGTAGCAAATCAAGGACGTATGCTGGTTGAAATTTAATATTTGTGAAAAAGTGTGCTGCGAAAACATTACGTCAATATGAACCTTATAGTATTAGACTGTTTTAGAAGTGATACGTAATGAGATATAAAAATCACTACTGGGGTAAGAGAATTTTTCAAAGTAAACTTTTCAGTGAAACTTTCTAGGAATATAACATACCAAGTTCTTTTGATGTAAAGCTCATCTTAATACTTTCTGACATGGAACCTTTAAACTGTAACTGGATAAATGCTGATACTCAGCGTTTTGAGTGTGAAGTGTGTCATAAAATCTTTTCTACACGTTCAAATTTAAATGTGCATATAAGAATACATACAGGTGAAAAACCGTTCAAATGTGAAGATTGCCAAAAAACTTTCACACACCTTGCATCTTTGAAAAAACATAAGAGAACACACAGGAGTGTAAAACCCTTTGAGTGTGAAGTTTGCCAGAAAATTTTCTCTCAACGTACAGCTTTAAATGGTCATAAAAGAACACACATGGGTGAAAAAAACTTTGAATGTGAAATTTGTCGCAAAACTTTTTCACAGCTTGCAGCATTAACTAGCCATATCAGAACACACACAGGGGAAAAGCCTTTTGAATGTGAAGTTTGTCATAAAACATTTTCTTCTCGTCCAAATCTAAATCATCATAAAAAAGCACATTCAGACAAAAGGCCTTTTGAATGTGATTTCTGTGATAGAACTTTTTTGCAAAAGGCAAATTTTGTTAGCCATAGGAGAATACATACTGCCGAAAAGCCTTTCAAATGTGAGATATGCCAAAAAAGCTTTGCTCATCATTGCAGTCTAAAGAGGCATAGAAGAACACACACAGGAGAAAAACCTTTCGAGTGTGAATTTTGCCATAAAACTTTTTCACAGAATATCACTTTAAGTAGGCATAAGAGAATGCATAGTTACAAAAAGCCTTTTTTTATACAGTATTATTGCCCTTCACACGGTTAACAGAATTGCCAAACTGGTAAACACATGAAGCTACCAGGACACGATTTTTTGTTCTTGAATTTTTCGTGGGAAATTAATATGAACAATCATTTTTGTTGCATCTACTTTATTAGCTTAAACTAAAGCTTTCATATGTATGTATTAAAACATTATGAATAATTTTAATGGAAATTTACTGTAATTATTAATTCTAATTTACTTAAATCAACAGAATACTTGTACATTTTTTTTCCTTTCATTCAATTATTATTCATGACATCACATAGGATATGTACACTTACTGGTCTAAGACCAATGTCACGTACTTTCAATTGTAGATTTGTGCTATTGAATGTAAGACACTTGGCAAATTTAAGATTGTGTGTAATAGGAATAATTGGCAATCATAATTAAAATAATTCAGACAAAGCAAGAGTGGATTTTATATTTAAATAAATGTAAGTTAAAGGATTTTTATTTCAATTCAAAAAACTGTAGAAACCCTATATTTATATATATATATATATATATATATATATATATATATATATATACACACACGTATGTGACGATGTGTGGAACCGGCCAGGCCAGTAACCTAGTGTCCTACCCCGCCTTCAAGTGGTGCAGGCTGAGCTTTCTATTTATGTGGCAAATTAATATTTGCTACACGGATAGAAAGGCGGAAGGGGAGGGCTAATTCACCAACCCGTTTAGCCAGCGTGGTGAAATTATGGCTAATTCCTCCATTATGTTGACACACCAGAAACCATGGCCCCTAGTCTCCAGGTGCTGGAGTGCTCCTGATCAAGGCAGCGGTCAGTGTGGCACGAAAGCAGGGGGTGCTAAAAATCACTGGAATGGCCCAGGCTGCCGTTTGTTATTGACCTTGGCTACGTTTAATGGACGATCCCTTGCTTCTGAAGCAAAACTTCAGGAATTGGAAGAGGAACTAGACAAGATCAAATGGGACATTGTAGGACTCAGTGAAATTAGAAGAAAAGGTGAAGAGTTGGTGGAACTGAAAAGCGGACATTTGTTTTACTATAGAGGAACGGAAACTGGAAGAACAAGTGGTGTTGGCTTCTTAATCAACAAAAGAATTAAAGACTGTCTTCTGGAAGTTGAAAGTACATCAGATCGAGCAGCGAGGCTTGTTGTTCAACTAACCCAGCGATACCAACTTCAAATAGTACAGGTATATGCACCAACATCAAGCCATACCGACGAAGAGGTTGAAGAATTTTATGAAGAAATCAAAGAGTTACACACCAAAGGGAAACAACATATCAAGCTCATCATGGGGGATTTCAATGCAAGAATTGGACAACAGGAACAAGGAGAGACATCGGTTGGTAAATACGGATATGGGGAAAGGAATGAACGTGGCGATCAACTCATCGAATTTGCAGAAGCTGAAAACCTTAGCATCATGAATTCATTTTTTAAGAAGAAACCGCAAAGAAAATGGACATGGAAACACCCAAATGGGGGAACTAGTGAAATTGACTATATCCTGGCAAACAAGAAATCAATTATTGAAGATTGCAGTGTACTGAACAGATTTAATACTGGAAGTGATCATCGAATGGTGAGATGTAAAGTGCACTTAAATACTAAATTAGAACGACAGAAGCTCATTAGGAAACAAGTAAGTAAGAGGGTGGATCTAATGAAACTGAAAGTAAATACCGAGGCATTCAAGTTGGAATTAAAAAATCGCTTTTCTGCACTGGAAGGACTTATTGATGAAAGTGATATCTCAGAAGCAAATGAAAACATTGTTAAGACAATAGTTGAAACTGCTGGGGAAATTGGTGGTGTAACCTGTAAAAAGCACAATAGCAAATTATCTGAGAAGACGAATCAGCTCATGAAAAGGTGAAGAGATATGAAGGTGGACAATCAAAATACCAGTTCCAGGATTGAGTACATAGAACTTTGTAAAACTCTGCGCAAAAGCATCAAATAAGACGTAAGAAAATTCAACTGTGAGCTAGTAAGGAAAGCTATTGAAAATAACAAGAGCCTTAGGGTTGTTAAAGGAAGTTTGTCTGTTGGGAAGAAACACAACATTGCATTAAAAGGAGAGGATGGCACTGTAACAAGAAATAGGGAAGAAATACTTAGAAGAGTTGAAGAATTCTACAAAAA
>QLNU02015270.1:96237606-96252540 GCA_006491805.2 Dysdera silvatica | reverse complement strand
GCCCATTGAATGAATATACCAATTAATTTTCAGGGAATGTGCCCATTCCAGCCCGCATTTGAAATGGAACTTCAGGTCCACGAGTGAAGCGTACCGTGGCCCGTCAGGTCCCCAATTCTATATTGTGTGCAAAAAAAGAATAGTAGTAATAATATGAACAGTATTTCTTACCATTATGCTTAAAGATATCAGTATGTTCGTTTTAAACGTCGTCTTCTTTATTAGTTCTAAATGCTCCATGCAAATTGAAATTTTATATTTACTATACGAAACGCAAAATATAAAATATCCAAAGGCAGAAGGTGTCAATATTAAACCAGATCGGCCCTCTTTATGTCAAATCTTACAGGCCCTCTATGTTAAATCAGACGGACCCTCTCTACGATAAATTGAGGTGGCCCTTCGGGCGATCGCCCATATGTTAGTCCGCCCCTGCTATCGCCAATGAGGGCGCACCTGCCCGTGAGTCCCGTTGGTTGGCGGCCCAGTCCTCCCCTGGGTGTAGATAGGAGGGGGAATTCGTGGGAAACGAAAGGTCTCATTTTTCTTCCCCGAGCCGGCGGTTAATTCATTGGGTATCAAAATAATATTTGATACCCATTCTTTCGATGCCAATAACCTTAAACACCTAAATATATATATATATACTAATAATAATAATGACTCTTTTGTGGAACATAAGATCAAGTTGTGTTTTTCAATAAAAAGAAAATACTGATATGTTTAAAAGTTAAAATATTTTATGTTGAGATAAATGCTTGATTTATTTAAATAAAACTGTTCTAATTTTTGAACGATGTATTTATTTTTATTATGATCAAAAAAAGATGCATGTACATGTAAAAATACATGCAGTAAGCAAACAAAATATTTTTATTCATATACTGGGTTGAAAGGAAGAGGGGCATGTACAGTGAAAATCGGTTATAACGACCTTCAAGGGACCGCGAAAATTCGGTCGTTATAACCGATAGTCGTTATAAACAATATTTTTTTTAAAATCATAGTAGCCTATAGTATAATACACTCTAGAGTTTTATAAATTATTTTGATAGTAAAAAGTATTAAACTATTTGGTTTCAAAATTAAATAAAAATATATTTAATTATAATGAATTGAATTTCCGTCTATATTAAATTATATTTATAGCCACACTAAATACATAGCACTTTATATTTTTTTAAAATTGAAAAAATTCTAGAAAATACTAAAGTATATAATGTAGAAAACAAATCTAATGAATAATATTTATTATATTATACTAATGACTTCCGAACAGTGCCGGTTTAAGAGATTTATGGGCCTTATGCTGAAAAAATAAAATAGGCCTCTAAAGAATATGACCCTCGTGATATTCAATTAATAAATCACTTTTTAAGTTCACTATCTTTAATATTCAGGTTTAGCAGTAATAAAAATTTCTCGGATATTTGTAAATAAACAAGATTAGAATAACGCTTAAATTTTGATAACTAACCTTCAATTTCGATAACTAATCCACTTGGTTCCGATTTATGACTGTCAAGTCGCGTCGTTATATCCGATACGAATTTCCCTACTTAGAATCTACGTAGACTACAAAATCGCCGTCATTATAGCAGGTTTCGTCGTTATATACGATGTCGTTATAACCGATATATTTAGTATGGAGTAGAATAGCAAACCAAACTTCTTGTAAAAATTCCGTCGTTATATGCGGTTGGTCGTTATAACCAGCGTCGTTATAAATGACTTTTCCTGTAAGTAAAAAGGTGTGTAATGTCCGCATGTAATAGTAAAGGGGGGGCCAATACATTGGCGGATCCAGGGGGGCAATGAGGCGATTGCCCCCACCCTTGAACCGGGTTTATATCAATCATAGAAAATTAAAGGAAAAGTACTGGACACTTGGCTAAAACTAAGGATTGGAAACAAGTCGTCCCTCACCTAGGGACGTTACTATACTACCGATATGGGTATTGATACTTTTCATTCGATATTGGCGGTATCGATAATATCGCAGTATCGAAATAAACAGGGGAGTATCGGTATTCGATACTCCGACTAACGGCCCTTGATATACACATAATATAGTCCATGCACATATGTTCTTGACATAAGTCTAAGTTTAGAGACATTTTATGTGTGTGTGTGTGTATATAATTATAAATATCATAATTATAATTAATTTAATAATAAAAATAAAAGGGTAATAATATCTTACAACACATGCACGTATATGGCAACAAACATATGTATGTATGCATGTGTGTGTATGTACAGTAGAACCTCCATATAACGTACTTCCGTATAGCGAAATTCTCTATATAGCGAAGTTTTGGTAAATCCCCATGGTCATTACATATGAAAGTGTTTCTATATAACGAAATAAATTTCTATATAACGAAATTTTTAACGACCAAAACAGAAAATTAAGTGGTCACGTCAGCTACCTTGGGTTCCCTAATACCGTTGGAATAAAATTCGATTTTAAGGTAAGTGGCAAACAAACAGAATAAGGCATGTCTAAGGGACTTTAAACTTCCTAATAAAGAGTTTTCCTAAGCACACATATCTGTATCTGATTGCCCCATACAGTGCGAAACTGCTAGGCTATGAACAGGTCCCACTTGTCCTTGAATACATTGTATTGTTTGACTAATAGTACTTGTCGCGCTTTTTTTGCTCGTTTGATTACCAGAAATCCAGACCTTGCAAATTTCCCACAGGGGTGCTAACTGACTACTAACTTTTATACTGAATCAACATCACCATCTGTTGTACAGCAGGACGTTAGATTTTTTTTTTTTTTTTTACAAAAGCATGAATGTGTTTGAAAGAAACATTAAATACGTTTTCATTTTAAGGTAAGAATTGTTCAACTATTTTTTTTTTTATACGCATGTATATTTCACACTTAAAAACATCTATTTTTAAATGGTTGAATGTTATTTATGAGAAACAGTCGTTTACTGAAAAATGGGATTTTAATTGTGGTATCATATTGCCCTGTCCTAGTTCATGAATACATCGTTTCCATATAACAAATTTTTTTTATGGAACCGTCCATTTCGTTATATGATTACGTTATGGATTTCAAATAAATGCAAAATCGAAAAATAATCAAACTGCTACTATACTTCACATTTCGATTTGATTTTTTTAATGATTTCATTTGTTCTAAAATTAAGTGTGCTAACTCTACCCATTCATAATCACAATAATCTCTTATATGGTCAACACATGCTGACCAATTTATAACAACATTTGAATAATTATAGTCTGCAGTCATATTAGGATCTGTAACATCATAGAATTTTACAAAGCTCGAAACATTTTCTAGCTCACTCCATAGTTTTAACTGAAAAGGGGTGTTTAAAATTTTGTTAATACTATCTACTAGAATTGAATTCGTCCCCACATAGAAATTAATACTACTTAAATTTTCGCTTACTTTATCACAGGCGCAGTATAGCCCAGATGCTCTTGCGCCATAAAAAAGCCAAACAAACAAACTTTATCACATTTGATAAGGGATGGAGGATCATTACAATTAATGAATAAAAACGATATACAATTGAAACCCATGTGAAGTACAATATTTCTGCTTTTTAAGAAAATACATGAGGAATTTTCTGCCAATGATAGCTTTGCTTTTAGCATGTTAAATGATTCAATTTTATCATTGATAATAAAATTTTCCATGGCTTCATCATCTAAACGTTGCATTCTTTCCTGTCGCTTTATGGTTGGTGTTCGAGGAGCAGAGTTCTTGTCAGTAAAATATTTGGAGCAGTTGGGAAAAATGCACGGATATGCACCATTAATTAATTTTGGATATGTCCGTGGGATATTTGTAACACTTCTATCCTTATTGGTGATACAGTCAGATCGAATAATGGAATTTTCTGGGAAGTATTTGATACATACAACACTGTCCTTCTTAATTTTGAAGTCCCTAGGAATTTTCTTTCAACCCACAAATCCATACTTCCTTCATTTTTTGGAAAGCGGAACGTAGAAAACATAAGGCTGGCCTTGCCGGTTCGATGTGCAGTTTAGCACACAGCAATAACGAGGCATGGCTGTTAGAAAAAAAATGCATAATTTTTAAGATAACTCAAAATGGAGATTAAAGCAACATTAAATTTCATCATTATTTAGACCAGACAAGCAAATAACCAGCTCATATGGAGCAACCAACTACATTGTAAATATGGACAAGTAGAAGTTTGGGGATTAGTACAGAATATGGTAAGTCCCCCAATTTCTGTGCAACTCCTCCACGATTCTGTCAAGTAATAGTGATGGAGCAAACTGTTTCGAAAAACTTTTTGAATAACCTGTTCCAACCAGATAACAGGTTCCAATCACCGGTGACAGGAACGTAAGCGTTGCTTCACAGGATATGGGAATTGAGGAACTTAACGATAACACATTTCAACGCTCAATCCGTAACAATACGTCGCGTCAACTGCATAAAAATAATAAATCCTTTGGAAAAAAATGCACACCTAACAAATACAAAAATAATGAGAAAATAAGGTTTTAAAATACTGAATTTTAGATATTTTAAAAAATACACGATTTTAAAAATCAAAGAAAGTTTAAAAAACTAATTCTAAGTAATGAAATACAGCAAAAAATATTGACACTGCTGTAAATTAATTGGTAAAACATACTGGAAGGTTACAATGTGGAACTAATTAAACAGGACAATGATAAAAATAAATGTGTATTCTCAGCTGACGTAGTTATACACAGGTATTTATTCGGAATTTTTCCATGCGTAAATTTTTCGTGCTGTTTACGGATGATAGTCGATTTAGTCTCATTAGCGATTCTGGATGTCTATACATCTGGAGAGAATGGGAAATACTCAATCATCCCTCCAACATCGTCGAAAGGGATCGGTTTGGATGTGGCGGAGTTCTCGTTTAGGGAAGCATAACGCTTGGTGGCCGTACGGAGCTCCACATCTTTTAAGGAAATTCAGTCACTGGTGGCCGCTCATTGTACCGAAGTTTTTTTTCTTATGTCTGTCTTTTCCAGGGTGTTGTGGGTCCAGAATTCCTCTCCACAGACGATAACGCTACACCTAATCACATAGCCGCTGTCGTGAGCTGTTAAAGAGTAAAGATAGTCATCGCATGGAATGGTCCGCATGATCTCTGGACCTGAAACCAATAGAACACGTGTGATATGCTCTCGGGAAACTCTGGCAGCACGTTATCATCCGCCAGCAACGATTCCGCAGCCGCGATTGGTGCTACAAGAGGAATGGGCCATGATGCCTCAAGAGCTCATCGACAACCTCGTACTGAGCATGAGGAGGCGGTGCACATCCTACCTCTCAATCAGAAGTCATCGTTGTTAGAGCATCATTTCAATTCCTCGAGTTATTAATTGTTGTCATTATTATATTTATTAAATAAAGTGATCGCGTTGCTCTTTCTAGGATTTATGCTATAATATCAAGTTTCGTTTATAATCAGTTTAATAGTTTTCTTTTTAGTGTTAATAAATATTTTTTTTTTACTTTCGCATTCCATCATTGCTTCAAATAGCTTTTCTATCAATCATATCCCCTACTGAAAACTGTGTTTTTCTTGCCTGCCGCCTGTCACATGGACGTTTCTGTCTTCTGTCCTCCTGTGCTGAAAGCCCACTTTTGAATAAAAGTCTTATATATATATATTAACTAGAGATGGAATAGATAACTTAGTGAAACGATCCCTTACCGGATAATACGAATTACTGTTAACAGCAACATATTTTCTTTTCTCCTTGGTGTTCGTCTTAAAGAGATCCGATTGTATAAAGTCCTACCGCTTATATATAAATATAAATTCTATAATTCTAATTTCTGAATGATGAATTATCGATCGATACAGGCTGTACAGAACTTTTTTTTCCTAAGCTGTGTGCCTGGTGTAAAATAGTTTAACTAAGTTTTTGAAATCCTTACACTGTTAAATAAAGAAAGTGAATAAATAAACTAAAAAAAAAATAATAATAATTTGCAGGAAAAATTATATTGAAATTTGATTTTACAACTATTCGGTTGCATTTGTATAATTTATTAATATTTGTTATTTTGTATATAACAACTTCTGAAAAATGAATTTTCATTCGATACTCATCGATACTGTAAGTACCGATACTTTATACTCGATAATATCGATATTTTTAATGGGTTTTGGTATCAATACCCAATATCACATCAAATGCAGTATCTAAACGTCACTACTCTCACCTTGAAGGATTTCTGCATCCGCAATGTGCCCAATGTCCACATGCAGGTGTAAAGGGGGCACAAGAGCAAAAAAGTTTGAGAACCACTGACTTCGTTGATAGTAATGCGGTAATGGTTCACTATGATTCCTGGCTATAGGCATACGCAGAAAGTTCATAAGGGGAATTACAGAGCTACAACTCATATATTCCTATGTTAAATATACAAAATTTCATTGCAATCGGGGGTTACAACCCCCATCAACACCCCCTGCGTACGCCAGTGTTCTTGACATATCTCAATTGGTCCTTAGAAACTCCTTATGTTTTATTTTAGAAGAGTGGGAACACTGGGTAGTCTCTCTTAATAAAGTTCTAATCAAAGTCTATTTCGGCTTAACGATGTTAATTTATGGTTCCGGTAGAATGCTTCATAGTACTCAGCACATTCCAATTAATGTCTCTTTCTAGTTAACGATATGTTTCCTACGTTCATTGATCGTCATTAATGGGAGAGATTACTGATAATTTATTTTAATTTCGTAAGTTTAATTTCTTATTTTTAGTTTAATAATTTTAATTTCTTATTTTTAGTTTAATAATTTTAGTTTCTTATTTTTCATTTAATAATTTTATTTTATTCGCTTTTAATGTCATAATTTAATTTATTATTTTAATCAATTGGTCCTTAGGAAAGATTATTTAGGTCCTTAGAAAGTCCTTGTTTTTTATTTTAGGAGTAGGAACCTTCCTGTACCAGAAGAATTCTGTATTCCATTAAGAGATTTAAGTTCATGTAAGTTTCTTCCAGTCCTGGTACCTTTCCTTTCAATCCACATGTTTATAGGTATGGTGTATCTATAATAATTTTTCTTTTTATATAAAGTTTATTTCTCAACTAGATGACATTGACTCATGGGAATGGGAGTTCCTGACATGGAGTACGAGGTGGAATTCTCGGGCATTCGATAAAGCGTGGCTTGTGTTCTTATGTGGCGTGTCATAAGTAATCATACAATTTTTTCTGAATAAATTGTTCAATTTATATTTGCATTTTATTCACAAAGTTGTTCATGCACAGTATTTCATGCGATTTAAAAATTCAATATCATCATCTTGAAATCTGATATTACTTTTGTAGCGGATGTAAACACTAATAATCAAACATTTGGTAGGGTACGGGGCCGTGGAAATTTAAGAACTCCTACTTAACTTTTGGAAAAAAAAACTGTTCAATCTATCGGCCAATGACTGTAGATGACATTTCAGCAATTGTAATGAGAAGAACTTAGAATTATAATCCGACTTTTAATTAGCTAATTAATTTTAAGCCCGTTTCGTGGTTGGCCCAGTAAGATATTTGTTGTACTTACACCACTACATTTCAACTAATTCTAAAACCAAAATATTTGCAAAGATTGCGATTTTTCAAACCAGTTTTCTGGAATGCCTTTAGATATCTTTAACGCCTTACAGAAAACGTAATTGAGGTTCGTAATAAGATTAGACTGTAAAATGGAAAAAGTCATTGTAAGTTTTTTCACTAACACAGTTGAGCCCGATCTGAAAATTTTCCAATTTTACATACCTTATCTTTTTAAAATGAACAACACGATTATGTCTTCGAAAATTCAACGAGTTTTTGATAAATGTGTCCTTTACGATAAGCCAAGAACGTTGAATACCTAAGTATTTATTTCTGAAGAAATGTAATTGAAACACTAAAAGAGTGTTCAATGATCGCCAATACGCCTACTTCTAGAAGAGGGGGGCTGAGAAAAATTATTACCTCCTTCTCAAAGCTATCGAGAATTTTAGTGAATGTACAAGATACCAAAACGCTACAAAAATAATTGATACTGCTTGACAATTAGTAATGAGCTAAAAAGTACCTTATTTTAAAATGTAACTATAAAACTTTTGAAAGTAAATGCATAGCAGGTTCGGGCGAATCAAATTTTTAAACGGCTAGAGGGGGGGCTTGAACTCACTCTGCTCCCCATGTGGACGCCCATATTATGTTCCAATAAATATGGTTTTGCTTAATTGTGTTTTTACAGATAAGGTCACTCTTGATTTAATTTTTGGTAGTGAGCAATGAATGTGAATTTTTTCAGAAAATAAATTTCCATAATTAAATTAAATAATTGTAATTAGTTTATATAAATAATCGTTTAAATTACTTTTTATGCTCTTCGATTTTGGGTTGAAACCTACCTACGTTGATAGATCCTCCCCCATAACACAAACGTAACATAAGTGCAATCAGATGTAATGTTTTACATTTACATGTGAATAGATTTGGAAGGTTTCATTACCCTTGAAAATATTTACATTACATTCAAGGGTAATATGCAATGGTTATGTAATATGCATGAGTATGTAATATATAAAGGGTAATATGCATGGGTATGCAAGTTATCAAGGGTAATATGCATGGGTATGCAAGTTATGAAGGGTAATATGCATGGGTACGTATATGTAATATGCAAGGGTAATCTGCAATGAAATTTTTCAAATGTAATGCAATTGGCCTTTCCTTGTGATAAATGTGAGCACGAGAAAACCATGAATGTCTGTATTTAGTGATCTAATGATCAGAGCACGGGAAAGTTAATCCAAAGTTCAGTGGTTAAAGTGCGGTGCCTAGGTGCAAGGCCAAGTTATTTCCTTTTTCAACTTTTGTAAGTCAAAGAATAGCGTAAATTCTGAATCCAAAAGCAGAAAACAACATTACTCAATTTTATAAACTTTTCCCAATAATGCAATAAACCAAGTGCATTTAACAACAATTAGCAGTGTTTGCAAGTTAACAATGGACCATCAATCAACAACGAAAATGCAACAACAAAGTATATTGTTGATGTAACACAAATTAAAATGCTGAATTACGTACAAAGAAAAAATCATTATTTGATGAACGATGGATCTCGCAAATAACGAAATCTTGATTTTCCAAATGGAAGAATTGGAAAATGAATTATTGAGTTTAAGGGCTCTCTACGATATATTTAAATCCCTGCGCCAATATCATACAGTAAGTACGGTCTTTCTAAACCGAAGGTAGAATTTCTTTTCATTAATTTCAACTAATTAACCAAACTAATTTAAAATAAACCTTTTAGCTTAAATGCTAGCAAAAGTATATTTTAAACTGTGAAACTGCTTATAATTTTAAGTAGCGAGTTGAACACATTACGTTTATTTATAACATTTAATAAATATACAGGGTGATCCAAATTAAACAGGAGGTGTTTAGACCTCTCTGTAGGGAAAACTACTTGGCCAATTTCACCTAAATATCGTACACATGCTCTCCAGAGTATGCGGTTTTGATTTCTGAAAGAAAAAATTGAGTTCATATTTCGGTTGCTAGGGAAGGAAATGGTGCTGCGGAGCAGGCAATTTATTAATATTAACAACGAAAAAGTGTTTTAACATGCAATAACCTTTATTGCAATCACATGAAATTAACTACAAATTACAGTATACCGTAGGACAGTAGGTATGACTAAAAAAAAGATTTGTGCAATAACTTTATTGCTATCATATGTGGAACCACACTATCATCACAGATACGGCTCGGTATGTCCGCCGTCTCTTTGCTCTAGAAATTGCATTCGATGCACAACACATTCCACGGCAGAACATAACTCATTCGCTTGGAGGTGGGATACATGCGCACACATTTATAAACGCAGCTCTTTAAATATCCCCACAGCCAAAAGTCACAAGGGTTAAGATCGGGTGACCGAAGTCGCCAAGATGTTGAAAATGACCTGCTAATCACTCTGTCATCCGAAAAGTTTTGACGTAATAATGTTTGAACAGGCAACGCGATGTGTGGAGGGTTCACCATCTTGCATGAAAATTGTAGTGTCAAGACAATTTCTCTGTTGAAGCAAAGGAATGACGAAGTTCCGGAGCATAAATGCATACCTAGAGCCAGTAACAGAACATGTCATTGGCCCCGAGGCCGTATTTTCTTCAAAGAAGTAAGGACCAATGACGAAAGATGAGGTGAAGCCACACCACACTGTCACTTTTGGAGCATGCAACGGAATTTGTTGATGAACGTGGGGATTTGTGTCAGACCAAATACGGCAGTTACATGTGTTTACAGCGCCATTCAAGTGGAAATAGGCCTCATCACTCCACAGTATCTGCCAAGGCCATTCATCATCCACTGTCATCCGAGCAATGAACATCAAAGCAAATGTTTTCCGCACGTCATTATCACCAGAAAGCAATTGCTGAGTGTGGGCTATCTTATATGGATAAAACTTCCGGACATTTCTCATAACTCTCCACACTGTCGTATATGGCATGTCCAATTCCCGTGATATCGCACGTGCACTACTGCTACCATGTGCACTTGCTGCTCCCTGCTCCACTACTGCAGTTGCAACTTCTTCAATTTGCTGCACTCGAGTTGGTTTGCGGCCTCGTCCTGATTTAATGGCGAATGTTCCAGTCTCCTCAAAATACAAGACCATTTTTCGAAGATTTGTAATTGACAGAGGGCCTCTGCGTAAACCTTTTATCTGCCGAAATGCTTTAAGTGCAGCAGAAAAAGCATACTCAGGGGAGCATGTGTACGAAATTTGGGTGAAATTGGCTAAGTAGTTTTCTCTACAGAGAGGTCTAAACACATGTTAAATTTAGATCACCCGGTATACCGAGTGGATCACACCCAACTAAATCTCCATAATTTCAGTTCTTTACAATGAAATATCAACAATGAAAAATAATTGGAATTAAATCCCGTTGTGATATTCAAAAATTTTCCATCATCGAATACTGCTGTAGCCGGTGAAATAACAAAGAAAGCTAATAGGAAAAGATACATATCGGTGGCATAGTGTGATTTCAAAAGTGGGTTATCTCCAATTGTTCACTATCTTCCTCTCGAATAAAAAAAAAAATCATTATTATATTATCATTATGTCCCAAATCATATACATACCATCATCATGATAATCATAATGCTGATACACTCGTATATGCAGCTAAACCTCTGTTTGACCGAATGCGTAAGGTCCCTCCAAAAAACTTCGTGAAATGGAAAATCTGCATTACGTAAGAAATTCGGTGCCCAAAATAAAATTCACTAAATAGAGAATTTCCTAAAATAGGTATTCGTTAAATAAGGGTTCAATTGCATATGAATTAAGACATTTTTATTTGAAAAGGGGGTTGATGATTAATTGGAGATCGTTCACTTCTAAATTCGCGTTATATATTGAGCTATATATACTTTCTATAATTATAATTAATCATAACATAATTAATTGCATTTGTTATGAGTATTTGAAATACCATTTTATCTTTGTAACATTTGAACTAATGTTGCACTCTTACATGCACAGTAACATAGCAGTCCAAGTAGTGATGAACGCTAGACGATACTAGGAAATGAGTTTGGCGCAAGTGTGAGCCAAAAATAAAAGTTCGTATAGTATAAGTTAGGTGCGGCTTGTTAATAAAAACAGTGATTATGTTAAAAATGTAATATCCAGAAATTGTTATGCATATGTTACCTGCGAAGTACGAAAAGCAGGCATTGTATAGAAAGTGTGAGGTTTCTAGGCAATGTATGAAGTGTCTGATTTTAATATTTTACACATTTTACCTAGGCATTGTATAGAATACCTATGCGTTATATAGAATGGCAAATACAATTTCGGCAAAGTGTGAAAGGGCTTTTACTGAAAAGATGTATGTAAAAATTTAAGTAATACACACGGGCGTACTGAGGGGTGGGGGTGTTGATGAGGTTGTAACCCCCCATTGCAATGAAATTTTGTATATTTAACATAGGAATATATGAGTTGTAGCTCTGTAAACCCTCCCATTGAGCCTATAATCCCCCTTATGAACTTTCTGCCTATGGTAGTACACAATGTGAAATGTGGGACTTTTCTACAAAAAGAGACTAATATTAATCAGTGCTTAACTACTTGTTGCTATGGGGTAGATTGGAATGGCATTTTGAATTGCATTTAACTGCCTTTTCTTTATAGAAAAGCACTTCAAATTTCTGCACTTGATTTTACAAGTACACTTCACAAACTCTTGTTCCTTACTGTGCGGAATTGGATGATCGGAGAGTTATTTAGTGGCCAGGAGCGTCTTTGGCCCTCAGTATGTCCTTGGGATATAAAATGAATTATTATTTGGCATAGAATTGATTTAAAATTTCTTCAGCAGTTTCAAAATGATAAAAACCATCCTGTCACACTCATAACAATCGTCAGCAAATTGCACGAGTCGTCCTTATTACGTTTGGGATAGAAAGTTACACAATGACCTCTAAAGATCCAAGAGGAAATTTTTTGTTGAAATCTGTTTTAATTTTGTTGGCCTGTATTTTCAGATTCAATTTAGATTGAATTTTCCCTCTAACAGAGAAGCAAAGAAAGAGTTCACAAAATATTAACGTCACAACCCTCTATTTTATACTTTGCCTATATTATTTAAAAAAAATTGCCTTTGGGCATTCTATAGAACGCATAGGAAATGTATGAAAATCTAAGTTTTTCATACTTTGACATCTCATTTTAAGCATTGCCCCGGCATTCTATAAAATTCATAATTCCACGTTTTGCAGGTAACGTATATAAATGAATTGTGAGTGTTTGAATAACTGCATTTAATAATTGTATAATAATTTGGGGGCGTGGGTGCATGAACATTTGGAGATGGCCCAGTTTTGAATTCATGCTACACCACTCTACCAACAAAATAAGAGTGGTTGTTGGGGACCCCATATTCCCGTGTCCGCAAAAGAGGCCGGTTTGGCTGTAGAGCGTAACTACTGTTTATGTCCATGCTATTGCGATGTAGCCAATTACATGAGCTAAATACAATTTTTTATACATAATTTAATAGATTGAGCTAATAATACAGTAGACAAAGAAATCCGGAATTCCGTTTTCTGATTTTGATCTGCGTTACTGTTTAGTGAAAATAAGCCCTAAAAATGCCTTTTTTTTAACACACTGGAAAAGAATTGGGAACTGCCAAGTATGTGCAACAGGTGAAGGACAGCAAAAAAAAAAATTGTTCAGTCAGTTTTTCCCCAAAAAATTAACCATTCGGGCACTACAGTGAATTTAGTGTTTGCATCCACCCCATTTAAGGTTTCCATAAATGGCTACAATGCGCCACTTTAAGAATTTTTAAAATTGCTCAATGTCAACGGACGTCAGACTCTCTCCGGTGACTTTCTAAAATCAGTTAAATTCACCGGAATTGTATGTGTAGAATCTACCGCTTCAGTTGCGACCATGGATTCTACACATACAATCCTGGTTTGGAATTGATATTCCAAAGTCACCAAATAAGAAAGAGCCTGGCATCCATTGGTATTAAATAATTTTAAAAATTCGTGAAATTGCGAATTACAGCCATTTGTGGAAATTTTGAACGTAGTGGATGCAGACACTAAATTCACTGTAGTGCTCGAACGGCTAATTTTTGGAAAGAATTCCCTGAACAAAAATTGCTTGTTTTGATGTACTTTACCTGTTGCATATACTTGGAAGTTCCAGACTCTTTTTTTAGTGTGTTAAAAAAAAGGCAGTTTTAGGCTTATTTTCACTAAACAGTAACATAAATCAAAATCAGGAAACGGAATTCCAGATTTCTTTATTTCTGCTGTATTATTAGCTCATTCACTTAAATTATGTGTAAAAATTTGTATTTAATTTATGTAACTGGCTACGTAGCAACGACATGGACAGAAATAGTAGTTGCGCTCTACAGCCAAACCGGCCCCTTTGCGGATACAGGGATATGGGCAAATATGCCTTATTTGGTGTTCCAACAACCCCTCTTATTTTGTCGGTAGAGTTCAGGACCACCCTGTATAGTGTGTAACAAAATTAATGGTCAGAATTCTAAGCGGTGATAGTATCCATCAAGATGAACGATATTAGGTATGGAATCTAGGGTCTCAAACTACTAACAGCGCCAGCTCGAAAACCGTCCAGCATGCGCAAATATTTACAACCATTGCCTAAGAGGCACAAGATTCAATGCCCTAATCGTCTACGCACTGAATCAGCTAGCCTGAGTTGTATTTTGTACCTCTGATACACTGGTTGCAAATATTTGTGTATGCTGGACGGTTTTCGAATTAGCGCTGTAAGTGGTTTGTGACCCCAGGTTATATAACTAATATTGTTCATCTTGATGGACACTATTCACCCCTTAAAATTCTGATCATTAATTCAGTTACACCCTGTATATAAAAGTAAATACTGCATATAAAATTCTTAATTTAATAATATGAAATTAGTAAGGGCGGCGACATTATCTTTGCCCCTGGGCGGCCAATAATGCAAAAACAGCTATGTGTGTACGCTCTTTTTAGTAAACATCATTTAATATTTTTTTTCAATTAAGTGTAGGCAGTGTTTCAAATATAATGATGTAAACTTTGCTTCGTTTTACAGATATACCTCAAACATGTGCTCCCTCCAACAGATTGGTGTGACTCCGAATCAGAAGCTTCCCTCATTACATATCCTAATCCGTACATAACCCCAGAAAATAGCCCAAATCTTCAACTCAACAGAAAATCAAACAATAGACCATCCTGTCGTCTCTGCTCAGCACCATTCCAACTTACTTCAGCATCCAACTCATCAATCACCATTTCTGAATGCCATAGCTGTACTACTAATTACACGTTTAAACCTACACAAATAAAACATC
>QLNU02015270.1:96208169-96231562 GCA_006491805.2 Dysdera silvatica | reverse complement strand
ATGATATTGCTAAGAAATTATCTTTCGACGATGACATAAGATTTTGAGAGCCTTCAAATAAAGAAACAAATTTTAAACTCTAAAACTTAAACTCCGGAATTACATGTGAATCTTGCATGAAGATTGTAGTGTCAAAACAATTTCTCTGTTGAAGCGAAGGAATGGCAAAGTTCTGGAGCATAAAGGCATACCTAGATCAAGTAACAGAACATGTCATTGGCCCCGGGGCTGTATTTTCTTCTGAGAAGTAAGGACCAATGGCGAAAGATGAGGTGAAGCCACATCACACTGTCACTAAAGGGAACATGTAACGGAATTTGTTGAATGAGCGTGGGGATTTGTGTCAGACCAAATACGGCAGTTACGTGTGTTTATAGTGCCATTCAAGTGGAAATGGACATCATCACTCCACAGTATCTGCCAAGGCTATTCATCATCCACTGTCATCCGAGCAATGAACATCAAAGCAAATGTTTTCCACACGTCATTATCACCAGAAAGCAATTGCTGAGTGTGGGCTATCTTATATGGATAAAATCTCACGACATTTCTCATAACTCTCTACACTGTCGTATATGGCATGTTCAATTCCCGTGATATCGGGACGTGCTCTACTGCTACCATGTGCACTTCCTTCTCCCTGCTCTACTACTGCAGTTGCAACTCTTCAAATTGCTGCACTCGAGTTGGTTTGCGGCATCGTCCTGGTTTAACGGTGAATGTTCCGCTCTTTTCGGAATGCAAGATTATTTTTCGAAGATTTGTAATTGTGAGAGTGCGTCTGCGTAAACCTTTTACCTGCCGAAATGCTTTAAGTGCAGCAGAAGCATTGCTATTTCGTTGATAAAAGAGCTTAACGAGTAACGCGCGATCTGGTAAAGTAAGTTTCATGACGGAGTCCTCGTATGGTGAAAAAGTGCTTCACGACTCCTTATATAGGCAGAGGATGTTGCGCATGTTAAGTAATATGTAAATTGCCTGCTCTGCAGCGCCATTTCCTCCCCTAGCGGCCGAAATATGAACTAAATTGTTTCTTTCAGAAATCGAAACCGCATACTCAGGGGAGCATGTGTATGAAATTTGGGTGAAATTGACAGAGTAGTTTTCTCTACAGAGAGGTCTAAACACCTCCTGTTTAATTTGGATCACCCGGTATACCGAGTGGATCACACTCAACTAAATCTCCATAATTTCAGTTCTTTACAATGAAATATCAACAATGAAAAATAATTGGAATTAAATCCCGTTGTGATATTCAAAAATTTCCCATCATCGAATACTGCTGTAGCCGGTGAAATAACAAAGAAAGCTAATAGGAAAAGATACATATCGGTGGCATAGTGTGATTTCAAAAGTGGGTTATCTCCAATTGTTCACTATCTTCCTCTCGAATAAAAAAAAAAATCATTATTATATTATCATTATGTCCCAAATCATATACATACCATCATCATGATAATCATAATGCTGATACACTCGTATATGCAGCTAAACCTCTGTTTGACCGAATGCGTAAGGTCCCTCCAAAAAACTTCGTGAAATGGAAAATCTGCATTACGTAAGAAATTCGGTGCCCAAAATAAAATTCACTAAATAGAGAATTTCCTAAAATAGGTATTCGTTAAATAAGGGTTCAATTGCATATGAATTAAGACATTTTTATTTGAAAAGGGGGTTGATGATTAATTGGAGATCGTTCACTTCTAAATTCGCGTTATATATTGAGCTATATATACTTTCTATAATTATAATTAATCATAACATAATTAATTGCATTTGTTATGAGTATTTGAAATACCATTTTATCTTTGTAACATTTGAACTAATGTTGCACTCTTACATGCACAGTAACATAGCAGTCCAAGTAGTGATGAACGCTAGACGATACTAGGAAATGAGTTTGGCGCAAGTGTGAGCCAAAAATAAAAGTTCGTATAGTATAAGTTAGGTGCGGCTTGTTAATAAAAACAGTGATTATGTTAAAAATGTAATATCCAGAAATTGTTATGCATATGTTACCTGCGAAGTACGAAAAGCAGGCATTGTATAGAAAGTGTGAGGTTTCTAGGCAATGTATGAAGTGTCTGATTTTAATATTTTACACATTTTACCTAGGCATTGTATAGAATACCTATGCGTTATATAGAATGGCAAATACAATTTCGGCAAAGTGTGAAAGGGCTTTTACTGAAAAGATGTATGTAAAAATTTAAGTAATACACACGGGCGTACTGAGGGGTGGGGGTGTTGGTGAGGTTGTAACCCCCATTGCAATGAAATTTTGTATATTTAACATAGGAATATATGAGTTGTAGCTCTGTAACCCCTCACATTAAGCCTATAATCCCTCCCTTATGAACTTCCTGCCTATGGTAGTACACAATGTGAAATGTGGGACTTTTCTACAAAAAGAGACTAATATTAATCAGTGCTTAACTACTTGTTGCTATGGGGTAGATTGGAATGGCATTTTGAATTGCATTTAACTGCCTTTTCTTTATACAAAAGCACTTCAAATTTCTGCACTTGATTTTACAAGTACACTTCACAAACTCTTGTTCCTTACTGTGCGGAATTGGATGATCGGAGAGTTATTTAGTGGCCAGGAGCGTCTTTAACTCTCAGTATGTCCTTGGGATATAAAATGAATTATTATTTGGCATAGAATTGATTTAAAATTTCTTCAGCAGTTTCAAAATGATAAAAACCATCCTGTCACACTCATAACAATCGTCAGCAAATTGCGCGAGTCGTCCTTATTACGTTTGGGATAGAAAGTTACACAATGACCTCTAAAGGTCCAAGAGGAAATTTTTTGTTGAAATCTGTTTTAATTTTGTTGGCCTGTATTTTCAGATTCAATTTAGATTGAATTTTCCCTCTAACAGAGAAGCAAAGAAAGAGTTCACAAAATATTAACGTCACAACCCTCTATTTTATACTTTGCCTATATTATTTAAAAAAAATTGCCTTTGGGCATTCTATAGAACGCCTAGGAAATGTATGAAAATCTAAGTTTTTCATACTTTGACGTCTCATTTTAAGCATTGTATAGAAACCCCGGCATTCTATAAAATTCATAATTCCACGTTTTGCAGGTAACGTATATAAATGAATTGTGAGTGTTTGAATAACTGCATTTAATAATTGTATAATAATTTGGGGGCGGGGGTGCATGAACATTTGGAGATGGCCCAGTTTTGAATTCATGCTACACCACTCTACCAACAAAATAAGAGTGGTTGTTGGGGACCCCATATCCCCGTGTCCGCAAAGGGTCCGGTTTGGCTGTAGAGCGTAACTACTGTTTACGTCCATGCCATTGCGATGTAGCCAATTACATGAATTAAATACAATTTTTGATACATAATTTAAGTGATTGAGCTAATAATACAGTAGAGACAAAGAAATCCGGAATTCCCTTTTCTGATCCTGATCTGTGTTACTATGTAGTGAAAATAAGCCTAAAACTGCCTTTTTTAACACATTGAAAAACAGTTGTGGACTGCCAATCATGTGCAACAGGTGAAGAACATCGAAATAAGAAATTTTTTGTACAGTGAATTTTTTCCAAAAATTAGCCGTTCGGGCACTACAGTGAATTTAGTATTTGCATCCACCACATTCAAGGTTTTCACAAATGGCTACAATTCGCCGTTTCACGAATTTTTCAAATTATTTAATGTCAACAGACGTCGGGCTCACTCAGGCGACTTTCTAAAATCAGTTAAATTCGCCAGAATTGTATGTGTAGAATTCGCCGCTTCAGTTGCGACCATGGATTCTACACATACAATCCTGGTTTGGAATTGATATTCCAAAGTCACCAAATAAGAAAGAGCCTGGCATCCATTGGTATTAAATAATTTTAAAAATTCGTGAAATTGCGAATTACAGCCATTTGTGGAAACCTTGAATGTGGTGGATGCAAATACTAAATTCGCTGCAGTGCCCGGACGGCTAATTTTTGGAAAAAAAATAATTCACTGAAAAAAACATGCTTATTTTGATGTTCTTCACCTGTTACACATACTTGGGAGTTCCCAACTCTTTTCTAGTGTGTTAAAAAAGGCAGTTTTAGGCTTATTTTTACTACACAGTAACACAGATCAAAATCAGGAAACGGAATTCCAGATTTCTTTTTCTCTACTGTATTATTAGCTCATTCACTTAAATTATGTATCAAAAATTGTATTTAATTCATGTAATTGGCTACGTAGCAAAGACATGGACATAAACAGTAGTTACGCTCTACAGCCAAACCGGCCCCTTTGCGGACACGGGGATATGGGCAAATATGCCTTTTTTGGCGTCCCCAACACCCCCTCTTATTTTGTCGGTAGAATTCAGGACCACCCTGTATAGTGTGTAACAAAATTAATGGTCAGAATTCTAAGCGGTGATAGTATCCATCAAGATGAACGATATTAGGTATGGAATCTAGGGTCTCAAACTACTAACAGCGCCAGCTCGAAAACCGTCCAGCATGCGCAAATATTTACAACCATTGCCTAAGAGGCACAAGATTCAATGCCCTAATCGTCTACGCACCGGATCAGCTAACCTGAGTTGTATTTTGTGCCTCTGATACACTGGTTGCAAATATTTGTGTATGCTGGACGGATTTAGAACTAGCGCTGTGAGTGGTTTGTGACCCCAGGTTATATAACTAATATTGTTCATCTTGATGGACACTATTCACCCCTTAAAATTCTGACCATTAATTCAGTTACACCCTGTATATAAAAGTAAATACTGCATATAAAATTCTTAATTTAATAATATGAAATTAATAAGGGCGGCGACATTATCTTTGCCCCTGGGCGGCCAATAATGCAAAAACAGCTATGTGTGTACGCTCTTTTTAGTAAACATCATTTAATATTTTTTTTCAATTAAGTGTAGGCAGTGTTTCAAATATAATGATGTAAACTTTGCTTCGTTTTACAGATATACCTCAAACATGTGCTCCCTCCAATAGATTGGTGTGACTCCGAATCAGAAGCTTCCCTCATTACATATCCTAATCCGTACATAACCCCAGAAAATAGCCCAAATCTTCAACTCAACAGAAAATCAAACAATAGACCATCCTGTCGTCTCTGCTCAGCACCATTCCAACTTACTTCAGCATCCAACTCATCAATCACCATTTCTGAATGCCATAGCTGTACTACTAATTACACGTTTAAACCTACACAAATAAAACATCTTCAACTGGCACACAATAGTTACCTTAACAGCCGAGCACAATATTCCGAACTTCTCGTAAGTGTTTTTTGTTTTTGTTTGTTTTTTCTGCTTAATTTTTCAAATTTAAGTACTCTGTCAGTACTATCTTGGAATATAAGTAACACAGTATCATCACCGTATTAGCTATAGGAATAATTACTAGGCCCTGGGCCCCACTTTGGCTTGATCGGCACTGCCATTTTGAGTAGAACATGGATTCAGGCCAGGACTGGCCCCATGGGCTGAAGGGCGATCGCCCACTGCGCCCTCTCTCCCCAGGTTTTTAGCGCTCCCTGGACCCATAGATTTTTTTTATTTTTCGATGGCTTGAGAAACGTGAATGACTAAAAAGTAAATCAAATATAGCATATTATTTCGATGATTATTATTATAATTATATACAGAGAATTAAATATACAGAGAATTAGATACAGGGGATTATAAATACATGACCAGTGCCGATCCCACGTAATTTTCAATTATTGAAATATTATTTCGCAAATTGAAAATATACGACTCATTTTGCTAATAATTAGTATTAAACTGATCATAAAATATATAAAAAATAGGAAAAATTCATTATATCCTCAAATTAGTTGCAAAAAAGGACACGAGCAATAGGCACGGCGTTTTTCTCCATCCCAAATTTTGACTCAGTCGTTTCTGGCAGTGGCCGCCAACAGCTTTTCAACCCTCCTATTATGTTCGGGTCATATGACCCGAACGCCTTCTTTGAATGCCTATAAATCCTACAATTATTTAAATATTTTGCTACAACTTTATGACTTTTACTAATTTTCTCTAATAACAGTGTACCCAGGTTGATAAAAAGAAAATGCATTTAGTTTTTTAAAAAAATGTAATTGTTGCACTTGTTAGGTTCGGGTCAATATGACCCGATGATCAGTTTTGTTAAAATTTAAAGACTGAGAAGCGAATTATCGTCATAAATGATGATATTTTATTAGTTTTGTTTTATTTTTCAAGCCATCGACGGTCTAGTTCACTGGTTCCGAACGTCACTGGCAGATCCAAAGGGGGGGCGATCGCCCCACCTTGAGCCGGGGTTGTATCATGGAAAATACCGTACACTTGGCTAAAAATGGGAATTGGAAACAAATCGCACTCCCCTCCCCCCATACTTTGAAAGATTTCTGGATCCGCCCTTACCAAACGTCGAAGTAAAGTATTGTTAGGAGCGGTCGACGCTAAGGAGGGTTACCTCTTTGGAATAGACAGTGCACTGTTTTGGTTTTTTATTTTACTCCCGCTAGGAAGATATTCCGTTTACTTGTCTCAGATAACTTTATAGAAATAACAGATTATCATTGTAGACTTTTTATGAATTATTTGCCAATACACCAAGCATGCCCGCAAAACTAAAAACGACTTTCTGTTTTGGCGTCTTTTTCGATGTAAACAACAGCCACGTTGAAAATTTTTTCACGGCTTGTGCATCCGTCGCTCGTTGTCTCGTGAAAAAATTGGTAATGTTTTCGTAAATCGCTATTCTTTTATGAAATTTGTGTAATCTACTAGAAACTATATCTATTAGATTCAGCTATAAACATCAAGCTTGTTGATTCTGTAAAAAAAACCAGTAGTGATAAATTGCTGAAGACGTGTACTAAGAGATCATTGACGTGAAGGTGAACTTGAGGATCTTCTATATGAAACTGATGATGGTGATAATAGTAGTTCTGAAGTAGAGGACCATTTGTCGGATGCAGAGGTGTATAGGGAATCGGATAATGAGGATGCTGAACCTACAATTTCAGAGAATACTGTTGTCGCTAATAACGTATCTTCAAAAAATGGCGATATAGTTTGGAACTGCAATGCACCTAATAAAGAAGGAAGATTTTCCTCCGAAAATATTGTTACGGTGAATCCTGGAGCAACAAGATGCGCTACAGCTAGAATATATGGCGTAAAATACTCCACCTGGTTATTTTTTACGCCAAAAATTATAAACTCAATTTTGAAGATGTCCAATTTAAAAGGAAGAAGAATTTATGGTGACAAGTTGCAAGAACTAACACTAGTTGAATTAGAAGCATATTTCGGTTTACTGCTTTTAGCTGGAGTGCATAAATCTCATAGGGAAGCAATCTGCAGCCTATGGGATGGAAATGTAGGTCGTCCTATATTTAGGGCACCGATGTCTCTACAACGATTCCATGTAATTTCACGAATAATTCGCTTTGATGATAAAGAAACTCGATCAGAACGGCGCCAGACTGGTAAGTTAGCTGCAATAAGGGACTTAGAGATGAATGGGTTCAAATTCTACCTAAAGTCTACAATGTTAACGAAAATACAACAGTAGATGAGCAACTGGTACCTTTTAGAGACCGTTGCCCATTTAGGCAGTATATAGTCAACAAACCAGCAAAATATGTTATAAAAAATTTGAACTTTGTGCGATTCTGTGAACGCTTATGCATATAACATGCAATATATCTTGGAAAAAAAGGTGAACCTCCAGAAAAGGACCAAGGTAAAAGAGTTGTGCTAGACCTTACGTATGGTCTAAAGAGGCAGAACGTAACGTCTGATAACTTTTTTAGATCTTATGAACTTGGGCAAATGCTATTGAAAAGAAAAATTACCAGGCTAGGCACTATTCGAAAAAACAAACCTGAATTGCTAACTGCATTGTTCTGCGACAGAAAGGAGGTCCTTTCTTCAAAATTCTATTTCGGCAATAACACAACGGTAGTTTCTCATATTCCAAAACGTAATAAAAATATAATACTCATGAGTACGATGCACCACAATTCCACAATACACAGTGTATGTGATGAAGATCACAAAAAACTGTTTATTATTTTAGATTACAATAAAACCAAAGGCACTGTAGATACTTTAGGCAAGTTGGTTATAACATACACATGCAGATGACAAACTAGAAGATGGCCAATAACCATCTTTTATAATATCATGGACATTTCTGCTTACAACGCCTATGTTCTATGGTGTGGAGTTAATCCAACTTGGAATGCTAAAAAACTTACTAAACGCTGATTATTTCTTGAAGAACTCGGTAATTCCTTCATTGCGTCCTTACTGCAAAAAAGACAACACCTTCCTCGAAGCATTCCTGCGGCTGAAATGGTTAGAAGGGAACGACCAGCAACTAACACTGTTGAAGCAAGGGAACAGCTAACAACAAATAAGCGAGGCTTCAACTTTTTCCCTACATTATTCCTCCTGTTAATTCCATGCTTGAAGTATTACATGCTCCAAGTCGGGAAAAATGGACAAAATCAAAATGAGAAAGTGGGTAGAATGTTGTATGAAACCCATCATGTCTCCTCCTTCCTGTGTTTTACTAAGCTAATGGACAGGTAGTACAGACCCAAACTCTTATAACGATTTTCCGGAAAATTGTATATCCTTGCAAATACCCCCAAAAACAACATCCCTCATACAATCGCTGGATGTTTATTTCTTTCGACAATATAAAAAATTTGTACAAAAAAATAATCAACAGAATAGCAATCGATGAAATGGATATTGACATACGACATCGAAATGAGATAATAAAAATGCATTCTTTGGTTCACAATCAATTACAGTCTAAAAAATATCGCCCTATATTACAATATGCTTGGTTTAGGTGCTGTTATAGCGATCATGATCCCGGAAAATTCAAAAATGTTGAGGAAATTTCTTTTGAAATTGAATACAACAATTGTAGCCGAGATAATTGCAAAATTCTATTATTCTTAAAATGTGCCCACTGTGATCAATTGCTTTGCTTCACTCTTTTCTTTTTTTGTACTGTATCACTTTTACGACATTCCTGAGATGTACACAGTTTAATTTTTCTCATTTTTAAATAAAGAGCATAATTCAACAATTAATCCACAATTTATGGTTACATAACTTCATGAAATAAAGTACATTTCATGAAATTTTGTTCACATTTTTTCTAATTACAATAAATGCATTTTCAAATAGCCTACTATTAAGTTTTGTTCACAATTTTTTTAAATTCCATGGTTGCAACAACGTTTGATATGGGATGACCACATCCAGGTTGGATAAATATAGCAACTTTTCATTATTCATACACATCATTTATTCATACATCTCATATATGGATACTCATATATTCATACATTCCATTTATTCATAATCATATATGAATACTCATATTCATTTATTCATACTCATGTATGCATGGTTCTATATAGTTATGTGTTTCTTTTCCTCATGAGATAATATTTTGGAAAAAGAAATGTAAAAGAAACTTGACATGGGCTGCGATAATACGAAATAACTACTTCAAACGAAAACCTGGCGTAGCCTTCAAAATTGTCCTCAATTTCGCCAAGTATCTATGCTAAAAGTTCATTTTTCATATTAATTTTTTTATACTGTTTAAATTAGCTGAGACATAATTTTTTATTTTTATCCGTTAAATACGATGATCCTTCATAATCTTACCGACTTCAAACCTGTTTTTGCTCACATACAGTGCGATTAAAAAATATCAAACCTGGCGAAAAAAGTGTCATTTTTGGACTTCAAATATTCATAAAAAATTGTCATATCATTTTAGCAGACAAATGATTACATATTCGTGATCAGGAAGTCAAGCATTATCATCTTCCATAGGTCTGATATCAAAATGCAGTGAACAGCGAAAGGGGTTCCCTTGTTAGAATTACCAACTTAAAAAAAACGTAATCCTGACAGTACGTTCTACGGCATCCTTGATCGTAGGTCTTGAGATCAGCAGTGCGGTCGTAAATTAAACAGTGCCCGAACGTTTTGGCATATTGTTGAGAGTTTGGGGGGAGGGGGCTGAGAGACAAAATGGAGCAGAAGCAGCTTTAAAAAAGAGCAGTGCCAGAATAGCATTCCGACTCCACTACACCTCTACTTGAGATGACCTTAGCGCATTCTTCATCCTCTTCGTATTGTTCTTGTGTACTCTTGTTCAATACTTGATTAACAATTTCCTCATTCGATATTACTTCTATGCATGTTTGTACATTGTCATCTGCAATCAGAAATTCCTGAAAAGTCAAGTCTTCAGGAACTTGAAGGTCCTTCCAACAAGGTTTCTGCATTAAGGCTTTGTCTGTTCTGGAATATCTCTAGGAAGTTTATTGTAGGCCTACTGGAGTTGCGAATCCCGCGCGTCGAAATGAGTTATCAATCGTTGCTTGGGAGACGTTCCATGCACTGACAGATGCATTGCACTGAGTATATCGATCTTGTATCTTTTTCAATCTCCAGGTTCAAAATAATTCTTTTCAGAAACATCCGCCTATATTTACGGTTAAAACATAGAGCACCGTAGCCAGATGATCTTGTGCCTATGACAGAACCGCCCAGATTGACCCTGCTTGCCATGGACATATTCTCGTCTGTGAATTATTTCAACCGAGTTTATGCCATTCCTCGCCTGCTTCCGGGCATGGGATTTCAACACCACTCCCTAGCTATGGCATTGAACAAAATAGATAACACCCTGATCCATGGGTTGTCCAATCAGTTGCAGTTTTCAAATCCGTTCAAATTTTCGAGATCAGAAAAAAAGTGACGAAGCTGAGTTTGTAAAAGAGTTTCTTAAAATTTCAGTTCGTAAACTGTAGGGGAAATTAACATTGGTTCTATGGGATACTTTTTTGGAACCAACTCATTTGTTCGTAAAAACGAATAATTCGCAAATTTGAGGTTTATAAAAGCGTGAATACGCTATATTACAATATATGTAAAATTACAATTTATTTCAAATTATTGGCGGGTTCGAGCCCATATAACTCTGTATCTAAGTGCACGGACTTGATTTAATATTTAAAGTTGCATGGAGCGTAAACAGAAAGGAAAGGTCGGTATTCTCAAACTGTGCTTAATGATATTACGATTATAGATAGCATTTTGAAGTCAGGTCATTTAGTAATTTGATTGAAGGAAGATTAATTTTTTTAAGGTAGATAGATGATTAGAATATTTTTAAATTAATTGGGTAATTTTACTCTTATGAATGAATTTTTGCAGAGATGCTAGGGATAGTTAAATTCGTTTTGTTTTCTTATGAAAACCTATATAATTCCAAAATGCTGCATTTTCTAAAATAATCTTTATCAATGTTCGCCAATACCTTTTTAATAGTGCATATAAAGATAATATTTTTTTTATTTTTTTTTAGAATACTTACAGTACAGCTATGGTTATAGCCAACTTCAATAGTCCATCCATACCTGATAAGAAGCCAGTTGTTCAAAAGAACCATAGTTTTTCTCCTCGACATTCGTTCAACACCAAAACTCATGAAAACCAAAGGGCTGAGACAAGAAAAAAATCCGTGAAAAAGCCTAGCATAACAAGAAGAATATTGAGCAGAATGTCACGGGTATTTTCTTGTCTCAGCTGCATACCTTGCAGCAAAACCGAACACTGAACATCCATCAAGCAATAGCCTTAACCATCAATAGCCATACCAAGCAATAGCGTTAACTATCAATAGTTTTATATATAGCAATCTTATCAAAATTTCACATTTTTACTTCAGTACAGACCGAACGGCAACTTCATTACAGACAGTTGGCGTTATTCAAATTTGGCGCTGTGGAAAGTTTTGTAAGCCGAAAGGAAATGGCGTAAACAGCGATACCATAAGGAGCGAGGCTCATAGAATCAGTAACAGTTGAACGCAGCATGAGTAAGATGAATGAGCTAAGTGCATTTGATTGTGGGCATATTGTTGGAATTCAACGAATGGATCAATCCATCTAGGAGGTTGTGCAGGCACTGAGATTTTAACAAGTCACTATGTCAAGAGTGTACCATGAGTAGGTCCATTTTGAAAAACCATTCCTGCCAGGCTAAATTGCATGTGGATAAGCGGGGTCGGCATCGGCTAGCTAGCATTATAACAGCTGATAGACTGGTTACAGTGAAACAGATCTCTCGGCAATTTAACATTAGCAACAACGTGTAAGCAGCCGCACCATCCAGAACAATCTCCTCGCTATGGGGTACAGAAGCCATCGTCCCATGAAGGTACTTCAGCTGACTGCAATGACAAGCCCTAGGAATGTAGAAAACTGTGGCCTGGACTGACAAGTCAAGGTTCACGTTGGTACAAATCGATGGCAGGGAATGAGTACGGCACACACCACATAACGTTATGAATCTTCCTGCCAGCGAGATATTATTCAGGAACAGAAGCCAATTTTGTTTTTAAAAAATAGTAGTAAAAACATGAAAGACTATCCAAAAAATTGGAAAGCTTAACGAAAAAATGGGAAAACAAGTAGGAAAGATTACCGAAAAAAAAGGCAAAATATAAAAAACAGGAAAAGGTTTGAAACTAAGTAAGCTATAATGCAAGATTTATAATCGAAGTTACGACAGTAACTATCATTTCTAATAAAACACAGTACAAGAAATAATACAAGGACTTAAGTAAGTAGGTTACAAACGATATGAGAGGTTGGAAATTAGTAGTAAATTATTTCAAAATATGTCAATAGGTGGCAGCACTATCCAACTATATGATATCCATTTTCAATTTGAGACAACGGTTGTACAGATGTGCAGCTGCATTTGAAAATGGCGACTGTGCTCAAGGAGTGTACGCTAGAAGAGCAGCGAAGCATTGTGTGTTTCTTGTGGGCGAAAGGACATCTGGTAAAAGATATTCACAAGGAAATCCTTCCTGTTTACAGTGAGAATCGTTTGTTTCCTCAAGCGGTCTCTAATTGGGTCCAGAAATATTATGAAGGGCGTTTAAAAATTGTTAATGAAGAACAAAGTGGTTGTCCTGTTGAGATTGCGACAGAAGAAACAGTATGGAAAGTTGATGAAATGATTAGAGCTGACAGACGAGTAACAATAGACAGCATAGCAACTTCAATAGGGTGTTCACATGGTTTAGCCTACAGTAACATGCATGATGGCTTGCAATTTCAAAAGGTGTGCTTAAGGTGGGTGACCAGACAATTGACCGAGGAACACAAAAAAAATAAAAATGAATTGGCCTGTCAATACAACATATGTTTCGGTATGCCGATGAAGGCGAAGACACAATTAACAGGATTGTTAATGGGGATGAAACATGGATTCATCACTATCAACCCAAATCAAAGCAAGCCTCAATGATATGAAAGTATCCTTCGTCACCTCAAATTCAAGGTCATGTAATCAGCTGGTAAGGTTATGTGGACAGTGTCTTGGGTTTCTCAAGGAGTTTTGCTCACTCATTTCCTGAAACAGCGACTGCTGCCTCCTACTGTAACATTCTGTCGAAGCTTCGGGATGCGATTCAAAGAAAACGTCCCGGCCTATTGACTCACGGAATCTTGTCCCATGCAAGGCCTCACACAGCTTGAATAATCCAGAAGAAAATTGCAGTTTCTTTTGGTAGCAACTTCTTTAATATCCGCCTTATAGCCCAGATTTAGTTCCATGTGATTAGTACCTATTTAGTCAACTTAAATTGCACCTCGGCAGCAATCGTTTCGGGACTGATGCAGAGGCTGAACTTGAGGTACATAGGCGGCTGATGCAGCATTTCAAAGACTTCTATGCAGCAGGTATTGGAAAATGGATAAAGTGATGGGATAAACATATCAATGTAAACAGTGATCACATAGAGAAATAAACATGCTTTTCAAGTATCTTGGTTTCCCTTTCTCTGTTGGCTTTTGTAACATACTTACTGACTTGCCCTTGTACAATTGAAGTAATAAATTTATATACAGTTAGTACTACTTCATCAGGTCACAGATAAATGACTACCTTACTTGTAAAAACGAAATCCATTAGAACAAAAATTCTCATAAGTTCAATGTTAAATACTCCCGCTTTAATGATTATTCCTCACGGTCATCCCTGAATAATTAAATAAAGACTGGATGACCACAGCATACAAATCAGTGCTAAAATGAGAAAAATTGTGCAATGGAAAAATTCTATACGTAGGTCACTCCCCCTACTTTTCAAGGTCTCTCTTTTGAGAAACATAATGCGAAGGCGTTAACAGGGTTCATTCAGCATAAATAATGCAGTACAAGCATGCAAGTCTACAATTTTTCTTTCCTTAAAAAATACTACACCGTGAAAAAGGAAGGGGTTGTGGGGTTAACCCCTCCACACACATATATAAAAAATATTAACGTTAAAATAAAATTTATTATGAAAGAAATTTTTGTTTCAATCAAAAACACTCCTTTTTTCAAATCTAGAGTGACAGTATAACTTTTTTTCTTTCTTTTTGTATAAAGTACAGTGAAATATGTCTATAATAGTAATTAGGACACTGGGAATCTTTATAGCCAACGTTGAACATGATACAGTATGTCTGTACATATACCTTGGGTAAATATTCTTTTAAAGCGATGCCAATGTTTTGTCTTTCTCAACACAATTTCATGCTTACAATGAAATTTATACTAAATTTATTGTGCTAAGATATTTAAGTAGATATATAACTGTGTACTTACCTCCCCTCCCCAAATAATCAAATATTTGGTGGAACCATGGCCATTATTTATGGGCAGAAATGGGCAAAATATTGCTTTGCCCATGCTTCTTTGTGGACACAATACTGCTTCGAAAACAAAGAATATAAGAACATGACCTTAAACGATAATGCGAGCAAAGATGGGGGGGATATTTGGAAAGAAAAGAGATCACCATTAGGCATATGCCCAGCGGGAAGATAGGGAAAAAGTGTGACCGAAGTAGGAAAATAGGAAAAAAAATTAACCATGGCAAAAAATAGGAGCTCTGCGGTCCCTATACACTAGAAAACTAAAGATCTTTTATGGCAGAAAATAAATAGAGCATTTTCATTAAAAAAAAAAAGCACTGAACGAGTATCTATCAGAAGGTAAATGAGACGTTACATTTAAGCGAAATCTGATTTTACTGTAGGGTTCTACTGTAGTTAATACAAATTTTGTTGACTTTTCATTAAAATATATATTTTTAAGTTGGTGCATGGTGTGTTATTTCTTAAAATTTTGCCCACCGGGTAATTACCTATTGGGCTCTGGCTTCCTTTGCAGATTTAAAATCCGACAAAAATGGGATTCTCTCTGTGGCAGAGAGGTGATTCTCAACACCAAAAAGTATCTTTCTGCAATGGTATCCCAACGCTAGCGCAAAACGCAAGTGGTCTTTTTATTTGGCTCATGTCGATGTAATAGTTGGTGACCGTAGAAAGGGCTATATGTATTGTATATTCTCCAGAAGTTGTAACGTACCAAATGGCTTCCGTTGTTTGGCCATTACCACAAATAACTTGAAATTGAAACGAAAAGTCGCTCTCCGCACTAGAAATTATTTTAATAGCATAGGCCAGCACGCTTTTCGCTGACTTACAGTTGAGAGTTGATTTTAAGGTATTTTGATGTGCCGAAATCAAAAATCATATTAGTTTTCATGTATCATGTCAAGTTTTTTTTCTAAAGTATTTTGAATGTCCAAAAAAATGAGCAAAAAGTGGGTACTTTGTGTGTGGTTTGAGGTAAAGAAATGGTATATTTAGAATTGAATGATATAGAAGTTTTAAAAATGTAACAATTACTATCTAACAGACATATAGCAAAATGAACCTGGACTGTTTAAACAATTTCGTCTGCCAGACATGATGCCAAGTTCAACAATCGTCAATTTGCTCTGTCAAAATGCCTGGTCGTAATCCAAATATATCAATCACAAACCACAATTTTTAATACAATTTTCCTAACATAAGTATCACGCAGTGTATTATTTTGTCAGATTTTTATCAGCAAATCCTGCATGAACTGCGGGACCAAAAGTTTGATTCATATAACATTATAGCAATAAATACGGAATGTGATAGTTCGAAAACGTGAAGCGATACAAAAAAATAGAATCATATTTGAAATCAGCATACCAAAATTAGTTAAAAACAAGTGTCACATGTAAGTCAGCAGAGATTTTATTTTTTGGTCGACCTGCATAGTTTTTCTTTTTAAATACATATCTACATTTCGTCCACAGAAAATAGCAACACCACCAGTATTTTAAAAAATTTCCATTTATTTCTGCTTAATACGTACATAATTATTTTATGGTATTATATGATTTACAAAATTGAACACAATATATCAATCTCTTATGAAGAGATGTTCTGACATATAAATTGTATGTCATGCCAGGGTGTGTTATAGAAACCTGCATGTTTCGTGCAGTTAAACAGGTGAATAAATGGTGCTGCAGATTGCATTTTTAGAATTACATTGAATGCAGTTTAAGTAGCCTATATAATATATATATCCTGCAGCATATTTGTTCCATTGTGTGTATTGTCTGCATCGCATCACAATAAAATTGAATTTAATTGTATCAAAATACCCTCATTAAACCATCAAACAACTTTCCCTTGGGTTAGCCTATGCCAAGGGTCTTCAACCCGCGGCCCTTCGACGTATTTATGTGGCCCACCGGCTCATGGAAGAGTACAAATTATTTGGCACAAAAATAACGTCCCTGCTCCCTTGGAGTCTGAAATTTACATATTTTATTCTGTCGTCATTTTCACATTACGTAAAAAATATCTTAAAACACTATAGAACTAAAGTAACACAAGGTTACCCCTCAATCATGTTTTACTTTAGTTTTCTAGCGTATATGGGCATTAGCGTAAGTTTTATTGATTTGCAGTGCAACAGTGATTTTAAAACAAAATCAACTTAGGATTCATTAAATTCTATTCTAAATATGTCGATAAGAACATCTTCCCAACCATCTGACTGCATGCTCTGAAAACGTTACTATTCTGAAGCACTTACAACTGCGCATAGGCTGAATTTAGTAAGTTTACAGGGGTTACAGGCTTACAATGGGGGGTGACGACAGAGTTGCAACTCTGTATATCCATATGTATACACACAAAATTTAACTGCGGTGGGATTTACAACCCCTATCAACCCCCCACCCCTCACACACACACACACTCTGCATACGCCAATGTGTCTGCAAACAGATGTTTTCAAAAATGAAGTCGATAAAATGAAAAGTTAGGACCAGAATAACTGACGTCCACCTTGGAAACACTCTTAGGATTGCAATATCAAAAATAAGACCTGATATTGATTGGATTGTTAAAAATAAGCAGTGACAAAAATCTCGCTAAAAGGTTTGATTTCGCTTTACATATTACTAACTAAAAGTATTGTAAATGTTTTTTGCTTCCATGAGTATTTTACATTGTAATATATATATATACATACATATATATATATATATTATATTTCAGTCCCAGAGGCGAAATTTGAAAATATTTTTGGGTGGGCATGCAAAACTAATATACAGACTTCAGAAAAAAATATCAAATGAGGCTGATCCGGGGGTGGGGGAAACCCTCAAGTCGCCTTTGTTCTGTCTTAACATTATTGATACTGCAGTGCGGCCCACAGACCTACAAGAATAAGCAAAATTGGTCCTTGGACTTAAAAAGGTTGAAGACCCCTGGCCTATGCAGTGTGTCTACTACATACAAATCAAACCAATGCAGCCTTGTGATGGTCAAGGTGGCTATTTCCAAATCGTCAATTAGGAGAACAACACTGTTGTCTCACTGCTATGCACGCATCTTCACCAACAGTAGTTTTCCATTCACTGCAAGATATATAAAATCAGCGGCATAGCGTGGGTTCCCAGCACAACGGGAAAGTTAGGTATTGTGCCGTTAACATTCCTTTCCACCAGTCCAGTATTGAAATTTTGCACCCAGGGCTTCTGCCTCGGTGGCAACCCCATGTTATGCCACTGCATGCAATAGAACGTCCACAACGGACACTCCTGAATAGTCAGAAATGTTTTTTGTATTTCTGTCCTTAACTTGCCATCTCCAATAGTTTTCTGTTAGTCAAGGATTTTCGGTACATGGTTGGGCACTCTTCTGAGAAGTTGTTAGAAATTTGGAGCTCTGCTTTGGGTGAATCCACTTACAAATTGTTTCTCTCCTTTCTCCAAATCATGATTAGCTTGAAACTTGTTTCTTACTTTCTGGGTATGAGCAGTGAGTCGCCTACCTTAATTCCAAATCAACTATAATGGTCCCCGCAGTGTTGCCAACTGTATAAAATCATAATAAAAATAGACAACAGTTCCCAAACTTTCTCGCTGTTTTAGTAAACGTAAGGCAATATATCTAATTCGTTCCAGACAAACCCCAAAAAGGACAAATTAAAATCTTTCTTTATGTAGTGGAGGATGAAGTACAATGTGACCCAAAGATGGATATCTGGCCACCCTGGTGGTGGTGGTGGTGCAGTGATAATATGTTTACCGGATATGCGGCTATCCCAAGTTTGACTCCAGACCATGCCATACATTCAAAGAGCTTTTAATCACTATCCTTTAATGAATGTTTAAACAAAGTTTCTGGATGAAAGTATTTTAATAAACTTTGTATTTGAAAGCTTTTCACCTTACATATTTACTAAAATTTGAATTATAAGACAAAGTCTTATGACAGACTTCTCATTCAGAAAATCTTCCACCTGCATGTGTCCATTTAAAGTGAAAATACAAGAAAAAGTTCTATGACAGACTTTGCATTCAAAGAGTTTTTCAATTATACGAGTTCTTCAATAACGAGTTAAAGCCAAAAGTTGAGAAAGTTTTCTGGCAGACTACAGTTACATTCTAATAAATCGTAGCTATCATGTATTCGTCTATGGCTAGCTAAAATTTCATGTTGAGAAAATGTTTTATGACACAGTTCACATTCGAAGGGTTTTTCACCTGCGTGTGTTCTTCTATGTCCATTTAAAGTGCAAATGTATGACAGGCTTCGTATTCAAAGAGTTTTTCAATTGTATGAGTTCTTCAATAACTAGTTAAAGCCAAAAGTTGAGAAAATGTTTTCTGGCTGACTTCAGTCACATTTTAACAAGTCTTTGCTAGTGTGTGTTCATCTATGGTTAGCTAAAGTTGCATGTTGAGAAAACATTTTATGACACAGTTCACATTCGAAGAGTTTTTCACCTGTATGTGTTCTATGTCCATTTAAAGTGAAAATGTAAGTAAAAGTTTTATGACAGACTTAGCATTCGAATGGTTTTTCACGTGCATGTGTTTTTCTATGCCTATTTAAAGTGAATGTGAGAGAGAAAGATTTATGACAAACTTCGCATTCAAACGGTTTTTCACCTGTGTGTGTTCTTCTATGGTTACTTATACCAGCGTCATATGCAAAAGCTTTATGACAGATTTCGCATTCGAAGGGTTTTTCATTACTGTGTTTTCTCATATGGCTAGTTAAATTTGAACGTTGGGTAAAGGCTTTATGGCACACTTTACACTTAAAGGGTCTTTCACCATTGTGTTTTCTCATATGGATAATTAAACTTGAAGGTTTGGTGAAAGTTTTCTGACAAATTTCACATACCAAAGGTTTTTCACCACTATGCATTCTTCTATGGCTAGTTAAATTTGAACTGTAAGCAAAAGTTTTATGACAGACTTCACATTCGAAAGGATTTCCATCTGTATGAGTTCTTCTGTGACTATTTAAAGCTGAACGCCGAGAAAAAGTTTTCTGACAAACTTCACACTTGAAAAGGTTTTCGCCAGTGTGTGATTTTCTATGATTGATCAAAGATGCATGTAGAGAAAAGGTTTTGTGACAGAATTCACATTCAAAGTGCTTTTCACTGGTATGTGTTCTTCTATGTCCATTTAAAGTGAAAATACGAGAAAACGCTCTATGACAGATTTCACACTGAAAGGGTTTTTCACCTGTGTGTATTCTTACGTGTGCAGTTAAATTGTAATTAGAAGAAAAGGCTTTATGACAGATATCGCATTTGAAACGTTTCACTGCTGTATGTGTTCTTCTGTGACTAGTTAAGGATGAGCGTTTAGAAAAAGTTTTCTGACAGACTTCACATTTCCAACCATCAGTGAGCATTTTTCTACTCTTATTTAAATTTTAATTATAAGGAAAAAGTTCAAACTTCCTTTTCCCCCCTTCTAATAAGGTTTATCTTATGGTTAAATATCTATTCCTGGAAAATGCATGGCAGAGTTCATGTTTCAAAGTTTCTAACAAGGTTGTGATCTTTCATACCCATCTGAATGTCATTTCTGAAAAAAGCTTCATAACAAAGTTCATATCTAAACGATTTTTTTATCAGTATTCTTTCAAAGACAATTGAATTTCTGTTACATTAAATTCCATCATGCGTATCTGAATGGTTGCAGTATCGAAATATTTTCCAATAGCATGTATACATATGCACATGTATCAACAGTGATTCCCTTGTTATATAGTTACTTTCAATTTAGATCTAAAAAAGGAAAGAACATTTAACATGCATATGACAGAATTTTTCAATTTAAATATAATTTAAATTTTCAGAAACAATTAACCTTTAGCTTAAGGGGCTGGACAACAGAAAATTGTCATTCTATACAAGAAAATATCACTTCTTCCCTTCCTCCCATATAAATCAACCTGTCACCTGAGAGCACCGCTACATGGGGTCAGGAGGGAAGTGTAGCTGCACTGAAGTTCAAATAAACCATGCCAAATAACTTTGTAGGCATGTATTTCACATTAGTGAAAGATAAGAAACTTACTCATAATCTAATAGCAGATTGTTAATTTTTGTACAAAGCCATGAAGAGGAAGGAAGGGAGAAGGTCTTGTTTATACAATAGGCCTTTATTTCGTCACCATTCGCGATCAGGCCATCTGTACTATTCAACTGACAACTGCCTTCGGAAGACCACGAAAGGGGAGGGGGGGGGGAATCTCTGGGATAGGGATTATCCCAGCCCCTTTCTTTTCGGAGGTAAATCTGCTAGGATATGTGTCGTTCCACCCATAAGCTAAAGATTAAGAAGCTATAAAACAAAATACATAAGAGTAATTAAAAATACAATAATACACATTGACGACATTCTTACAATCACTTTATATTCTCTGTATTTTTTTACAAATTTTGTATTCATGCCATTATTATATTACCAGTGTCATATATTCTTATAAGCGCTGTTTGCATATTTGTTAAAAAAAGAAAGCAAAATTATAATAGTAAATGGAAAGCTTAGTTTGATTAATTTTATAGATATCCATCTACTAGGTTCAGAACTGTAAAAACAGGTATAGTATACCATGTAGGAATGTGAAACATTATATTAATCCAAGGTTTAAAAGGTTATGTAACCAAAATTTCAATATCATACGAAGAATAAAAACTCAAATACACACTAAAATCAGGGGGAGGATACTTGACAATCTGTATAACATATTCCTTAGAAAGGCAGGGTTTTCACTTACCCTGGCAAAAACTGTTCCCTGACTTCTACTACAAAATTCTTTGACCAACCACAGGGCCCCGATTGTGCAAACTTGGTTACAAAAATGAATTTCAGGGAAACCAGCTTCACGTTTGAAGGTTTAGATATTAAAAACAAAAGTTAAGACTTTTCCTTGATGGTTCCAAGTCTGAACAAAAATCTTGTTTTCGTCCAATTTTCAGGGATGGTTCTCCAGCTGTATAAGAACCCTGAAAGGAATAGCAAGTCAAAAACAAGCATTTTATGGAAGAACGAAAAAAAAAAAATTCATTCGCATTTTACAATGAAAAAAAAAAGCTAAAATCATGTTGTGCCGGGACCAGTTTTTCAAGAAATATGGAACTCCATTATCTACGAAACCAAACCCCATACTATGCTGGGTATAAAAACAATACATGTATGCATTACCACTGCACCATTGTTAGACTCCAAAACCAAAAGTTTTGCTTGCTGTATGAAAATAAGTTAGGTATAATAAAAAGGTAGGACTCCATTTGTGGTAATAGATTTATTATGTTTTTATAAATGTGACAATTCCTCCTGTCGCTTCGGAACTCTACAATAAATAGTAGTGAACTGCAGACAGTTGGTAAAGTATTTCTGAAAATAAGAAACTGTTAGAACTAATATGATGTAACACTATGCAGAATAAATAAACATCCAGTCTTGTAAATGCAGTAACATTGAACAAAGTTTCAATATACGTACATTTCAGACAAACTTGGCCCCCATCGGAAGTACAGATAATCTAAATTAAACAATAAAATTATGCCATTCTTGCCAATTGGGAATTGTTTATCTCTTGAATATTGCTGTTTTTGGTGATGACAACTTCATTTGATGGTGGTGAAGGTGAAGTCATAACAGATGAGGTGATTCTTGTTGATTTAATGAAGATATTAATAAATTTCAAGGGCCGGTTTATGTAAGTATAGAAAGCCACCATTTTTCATTTCAATGGGTGACAAAACGAGATGGGTGTATGCAGCAAAGGGCTTTTGAGAAATGCACGTGACGAACTGAGGTCCAGCTTTTCAAATTAAAACATCAAAGAAGGGCAAATAGTTGTTTTTCCCAATGTCAACTGAAGCTGATTGTTGTCGACTGAGTTTACAATGGGAAGTATCGACACACTCAAAATTTGTTCAACTGTCACAGCACTCTATCATGTGGCAAAATAATGTGAATGATCACGTTAACATGTACAGGCATAAGAAAGCTTGTTTATTAATCCAAAGGAACTACCTCATCTGCTACAATTTTACTTAAAATGCCAACAGATTGAGCTGATATTACCAAAAACATCAACATTCTCAAGCGATAAATGATCTCTAATTGGCAAGAACACATGACAAACAGAAATGGCAACACTTCTTGTATTTAATTTAAATTATATGTATTCCTAATGAAAGATGACTAAGCTTGACCGAAACGTACACTGAAATTTTATTCATGAAATATTGTTGTGCTTAAGTTGGACTTACATTTTTTAAGAACCAATTATTAATTCCGTTCCTGTTCCCATGTCTATGTGCTGAATAAAGAAATTGGGGTTCTTAGCAAATCAACGGTTAAAATTTTGGAAATGCGCTATTGGAGATAAATTCATTCCTTTCTAACCTATTACGAGTTTCGTTTGGCATAAATGCTTTGTTATATTTCAAAGGTGTGGGTGCAATGCAAATTGAATGGATTTTTACCATTTTCAAAAAAGTCTTCACTAACACAGAAATCAAAGACAACACAAACAATTCTCAAAATACAAATAGTATTTATTGCACACTACTTCGTGACTTCACAATGTTACAACATTATGACAAAGTTACATAAAATGGTTTCAAACTTTTCGTAAA
>QLNU02015270.1:96194113-96208069 GCA_006491805.2 Dysdera silvatica | reverse complement strand
TTTTTTTAAATGTATACCATATTTTCAGACGGAGGGAATACTAAATTCTAAAAATAATTTTGAAGATTTTTTTTATCTTTTCACCTTTTTCCTGTCATAGGGTAAAACCGGGTTACATGCCACATGCGATATAGATTGCTCACCCCCTAGTTCTGAAACAGGCTGTGGGATGACACTGCAAAAAATACCAAATGTGCGCCATTTAGTATTTGAAGCGTGTTCGGTAAAAACATCGTGTTCCTGTGCCTTTTTGTTTTTAAATTAACAAATATATAAGGTGAGTTATAGAGTTTATTATGAAATATTTTCGTGTGCTATCCTATTTTGTATATTACAGTCAAGACTTTAACGATGTCAGTGGATTCCCTGTTTGAGCGAAGCATATAGTGAGTGTTTTTATTGTTATTTTGCCAGGTTTGAATTCAAGATCAGGAAGGCTTTGGGTGAGGCATCTTTACCTTACAAATTGATATACATGCCGCAGTTAAAATCAGGGACATATGCCGCGCGTATTCTTTCGGATGTTAATTTCAATCTTTCGCTATTTTGCACCAAATGCCGTTAAATATAATCGCAAATCCTAGTCAAATGTCTCCAATTTAATTATAATTTTCTTTTCTTACAAATACATAAAAATATCATCAAAGTTTTCAAAAAATCCGCCAAATTCATAAAAAAGCTCTCCAAAATTCTTTTTTTTTTCGTCATTATTGAGAATGGAACCATCGCATAAACATGCACTTGAGTCGAAAGCATAAGACCTTGCAGATACAGAGCCATCCACCAGTCAAGGTTTGCCTGAAAAGAATATTACAATTCCATCGAAATATTTGCATGCAATATCTCCAATTTCAAAACTAAATAAAGAAAAAAGGAAAGGCAATGAAGAAATAGGCACTTGTCTTAACCATTGCAGAAAACAGAAGACCGTTAAAAGAAAGATAGTAGAAGAAAGTTGGAAAAGAAAGAAATAGAAATAACGAAAGAAGATGGTCAGATATGAATCAAATAGTCATAGTACTAGTTCCAAAGTTGCTCTCTCGGTTTGATTCCATTGCAATAGACAAAGCCAGAGGTAATCCTAATGAGATGTGTAAAAGAAAGGAAAGTGAAGCTGGGTCATCACAAACTTTGGATGTGAATACATGCAATGAATATGAAGAAAATTATTATCACACAACAAAAAAATGCGAATGGTTACGTTGTGCTATATGTAAATAAGCGATGGCTTCATGTAGAATGTACGATTTTCGATGAGTTTTGTGCCGACTGTGGGAGAGAGAATAGATTAAAAAATTAGTCCAGCCTATTTGAAAAAAAAAGTAATTCATTTATGTCATTATTTTGTCCATGTTTGTTCCGATTCTGAAAATGAGTTCAAAATAAAAACAGCAGATGTTTTTTAAATTTATTCAATTTTTATGTTTTATAAAATCGCAATTTCAGTTATTCTATTTTTTCATAACATAGTTGTTGAAGAAACGTATTTGATAGGAAGTAAATTCATTTACTATACGAAGCGCGGCAAGCCTCATGGTGCGGCGTAACACCCGACACACTCGGCAGAGATGCCGCAACGAAGGGTGTTAAAAAATAAATTATAGCGGCTTATTGAATTTTTTGTAGATTATTTTTTTCTAATATATATGCTTCTTAAAAGTGTATCGATTATTATGACTAAGTAAATTTCATGTTTGTGCGCCATGGGTCTCAGAATATCGATTTTAAAAAAAGTGAGGCATGTAACCCGGATTTACCCTATGCATTGGCGTGCCCAAAATGTTCCTAAGGGGGCAAGTGGTGCAAGGAATTTTTGGCGAAAAAATTGGCCAGAGGCCATATTAATTACTATTGTTCTTTCCAGCTCATTGATCATTATTAAATTACTAATAATTCTACAGTGCAAGATATTTAATTAATTAAAAATAGTAGTAAATTTTGTTTAATCAATTTTTCAGTGGCCAGCCTTTGTTTCCCACAAAAAATCGCCGGTTAAGTACTAGGTTGAAGGCAATCCTATTGTGTAAAACTTGCTTATGCTTGCCTTTTGTTCACTACTACATCTATAGAAGTCTTTCTTCCTTTTGTGACATTTTAAAATCTCATCGGCATTGTGAACTAAATCCTAATGATAGGTAAAAGCTCTATGTTGACTAAATTTCTCCAAGGTCTTCTTCCAATTATTAAACTCTTTTGAAACAAGTTGACCTGTGGCTTGTGTCGATCTTAAACCGACTTCATGGGGTGAAAAGAGAACACACAAAATTTGCTATAGGCACTGTCTTCTACCTTTGGGTATGCTAGATAGTTATGCTTACTCAGTTCAGATGGACAGAACTTCTGACTGTGGTAAGATTTTCCTAGACTTTATACAGCACTAGCGACAGCCGTGGGAAAATTGCAATTTGCATATGGTTCGCAAAGACTTTTTAGCACTGTTATCCTATCTTCATCAGTGAGGTTAGATATCTTGGCATAATTAGAAATATCTGCAATCAGAATTTCCATTTCAGCTGCGTCTGATACTGCATTATGATCTATCTTTATCTCCTGGAAAGCGTTTGTGGACAGCCCCTAGCCACTACTGTTGTTTGTCTCAACAGCAATCTTGTCAATTAAGAAACAATCTTTATCAACTTTTTTTTAGACAGCAGCGGCTAGGGGCTGTCTTCAAACGCTTTTCAGGAGGTAAAGGTAGACCAAAACACAATATCAAACACAGTTGAAATAGAAATTCTGACTGCAAATATTTCTAATTATGTCAAGAAATCTAACCTCATTGATGAAAATAGGTTAACAGTGATAAAAATTCTTTGGGAAACATATGAAAATTGCAATTTTCCCACGACCGTCACTAGTGCTGTATAAAGTCAAGGAAAATCTCACCACAGTTGGAAGTTCTGCTCTTCTGAACTGAGTAAACATAACTATCTAGCTTACACAAATGTAGATGACAGTGCCTATAGCAAATGTTATGTGGTCTTTTTTCACCTCATGAAGTCTGCTTTAGATCGACATAAGCCATAGGTCAACTTGTTTCAAAAGAATTTAATAATTTGAAGAAGGCCTTGGAGAAGTTCAGCCAACATAGAACTTTTCTCTATCATAAGGATTCAGTTCACAAAACCGATGAGTTTTTAAAACATCACAAAAGGAAGAAAGGCTTTTGTAGATGAAGTAGTGTACAGAAGGCAAGCATGAACAAGTTTTGCAAAATAGAGTTGTTTTCAACCTATTACTATAAACATGTGATTTTTTGTGAGAGACAAGGGCTGGCCATTGTAGAATTGTATAAACAAAATCTACTACTATTTTTAATTATTTAAGTATCTTGCATTGTAGAATTATTAGTAATTCAATAATGATAAAAGTACACAAAAAGACAACCGTAATTGATATGGAGACTGGCCCTTTATTTCCACCAAAAATTCCTTGCACCACTGGCCCCTCTTTAGGAATATTCTGGATGCGCCACTGTATATAACTAGCGTTGCTTGCATGTGATAGAAATATTCCTTTAAATGTAGAAAACTTTATTGAAAAATTTTCGTCCATGGTGGATTTTTTGCTGCAATATATATTTTAATATATATTAAAAAATTATAAAGAGGTTATTGCTTACAAGTACTTGAAACACATCCTTTTGTTTCCTCCGCATTCTTTTTCAACTTTCAAAATTATTGGAATAACTTAAAAAATATTTCAAAAAATATTGATGCGGGCCCCCAAACGCACCTTATCTGTTTTGAAGCGTGTTTAGAGCGACATTTAGAACCTGAAATATCGCTTGCGTTCGGATTTTTTTTATTAAGTACTGTACTCAGAGGCTTATGAAAAAAAATAGTGGCAAACTCAGTACCTTTTCTTCATGTGCTTATGGATGAGGTCCCCAGAGCCTGTGCCTGAATTCGCCTTTGGTCACAGGTTATATAAAAATATTGCTGTTTAGGGTCGCAGCAGTAAAAGGTTGGGAACTACTGTTCTAAGGCTATCAGAACAAAAGACCTTTTAAAAGAAAACATTATTTTGTTCTTCTTTGGAACTCAATATTTTCAAGAACGAATAGGACTTAATAAAAAAAAATGCATGGATAGACTTGTAAAAGAGAATTTTGTTTGCACCGGAAGAAATTTTTTCCAAAGGCTGTTGATTATTAGTTTCTATTAAACAATATTTCCTGTTAACTGTGTTTAAAAACAATGGAAAGCATAGGAATTACTATATAATCTGACGGGGTGATTCAATGAGCAGTTTATATTAAAAGTAGTTCACGTTGGACATGTTTGTGTTAACTGGGTTTGACTGTATTGATGTATTTTTGTAATTAATTTATTATTTTTCTGTTATGTGATGTATAATTGAGTTGTTTTTGCTTTTCCAAATGCTGATTAATCTTTAAGTTTTAATTAACCATTACTATATCCATTGAATATTAATGGCTAAGTTTTTGAATGCAAAGGAATTTATTAAAAAATCCCATCCAACAGAAAATTATTATAAAAAAAGCATATTTAGAAATACCAAATAGTTCCCAATGTGAATTATGATTAAAACAGGGGGTCTGAGGCAATATGGAAAACCTAGAAAGGTCAGGGAAATTTGTAGTGCAATGACCCAAATCAGGGAAATTTGAAATTCATTATAATATTATAAATAGTGTAGTAAAGTATTTCCCTGAGCTGTGTGCTTTTCATTCATATCCTTTAAGAACTATTTTTCAATGGCCTGGAAAGTAATACTGAAGGATTATGAGTGGGTGATTCTGGACATTTGCTTTTGCTTCTAAACCAACCTGCCTAACATCAGTTGTGGGCGTATGCCTCATAGATATCGGACCATCAATATATAGAAGTTTTAAATCGGTGGGAGGGAAGAGCATTGGCTAGTATACTTCTTTACCTATACGCTTTGAAAAATTGCTTTCGAAAAGCAAATCTTGTTCAAAATTTTGGTTAAGTTTAAAATATGAATTTAAATCACTGATTTGATAAAGCAAATAATCTTTTCTAGCTTACCTGCACTTACTTGAATTTTATTTTCTATCTAAGCAGTAATTAAAACCAAGTAAGAGAGCAACCTCAACACCAAGCCATACATTTGTCGGTAGCTATTCACAATAAAAGGGCATCTCGAAACTGAACTTCATTCCTTTATTAGGTAATTTGCACTTTGCAACTAAAATAAAGCTTTTCTTGTATGTCTGCTGTTTATTACTAATAAACAGGCTCCACTCTAAAGAACACACCATAATAGTGAAAAAGAGGGCTGAGTAGTCGAACGAGTCACGTTGTATTACTTTTAACGCCAAGGACCCGTTTCAAGGGGCCTTTCGCTAAATTAACTCGCCAAGTTACACATAAGGAGGTACTCTTTCTACTACAAGAACAGAGGCGTGGTTTTTTAAAACTCATTGGTATATCGGCTCAAAAGTGAGAATGTCTGCATAGTGATTGGTTTTTGTAATGTGGCTAAGAGCTGTGTTTTAATTTATGTTAACCAATACAAATAAAACATTTTCAAATAGAGAAAGTAATAAAGGAGACACGTTTATATATAAAGTGTACTGTATATTACGCACAGTGTAACAAAGTTACCGACTTAAATAAACGCCTTATATCATAAGATATAATATGTTTATAATGCATAACCGTATTATAATATATAACATACAACATTCTCATAATATACAAATCATAATACTGTTATAAACTAATATAATGACAAAGAATTCGTTAAATATTTATGATTAGATAGCATCAACGCGGATAACATTAGTACGAATTTCAATGGTATGAAATTTTATTTTGTGATCGTTTTGAATTTACTCTTTCTAGCTGTCCAACTTTACTTATTATTATTTTTTTAATAGATACTCGTTAAATGCTTTTGGTAAACGTGTTCATATTCGCATTTTGGTATACTCCGGCTTTAAGAGAGCGAAACCAATATAAATGATAGATATTGAACATAAAAAAAGATACGTGTATATTTTATTATATATATCGGGTACATCCAAAGATATCGGATTATTTACAGAACAGCTTATGACTTAATTAATGCATACATATATTTGTGGTGTTCTTTACTATCAATATATTTGTTTAGTAATATGTAATTAAACGTGTTTTTGGATAAATATTTTAATTTCTTTGCACCTTTACTCTAAAAATTGAATTTTTAGATTATCCTTACTTTACTTCTATTATCTTTTGTATTTCGGATACGTTTAAGATAATAATAAAGATAAAATAAATATATAGTTAGTAGCTATGTTACAGGAACCACGAGAAACTATTAGCCCCCCCCTTCTTTTTTTCTACAAGCTCCTCCCACACTGTAAAGAGTTTCTGGGTTGCCACAATCTGGGTTTTCTATTTGGTGAGTAATCGCCAACGGTACCTATTCGACTTCTCAACCAAAAAGAGTTATAGACTCCACAATCAACTTCTTCCTTAAAAAAGGTTTCTATGGGATAAAAAGTTCTGAAGCAAATTTTATTCACAATCAAACAAGCACTTTTTCCCACGAAAAGTATTGTGTTGGAACTGAAATCGTTTAAAACTTTGTTGTATTAAAAAATATATTAAGGATATAAGTAAGCAATTTTTTTTTCACTTTTTAGTAGGCTATTGCAATGCAAGTTGATTGTATCAATAATGAAGTGCTACACTGCTCCACATAATTATAGGGTCCACCATGTTTTTCCGAATAATTAAGTTTTGGGTATGTGATTTATAAATATTGATATTGTATATCCTTACAAAATGAAGGGAAAATGTGTAAACGAAAAGAAAAAATATTTTATAAGTAAAATTTGAAAATGAAATGAAAAATAAATATGTGGTCTTACACATAATTATAGGTTCATTTCAGAATAAAAAATTCAGAATGGTTAATGGAAAAATTTAATTAATACTTAATTGGACCTCCACTTTTCTGAATAAGGTTAAAAATTTTATTTTTCATGCTTGTTGCAAGGTTTTTGAGGATGGTAGGCTTCAAGTTCTTATAATCGACAAGAATCGTCAATTGTAATTTCTCAGTGGTGTCATAATTTAAATTATCTGCATAAACTTGCCGAACAAGGAGCCCCCCAAATGTTTTCCATGGGAATACAGTCCAGAGAGTATGCCGACCAATCAATTACTTCCACGTTATGGCTATGTAACCACTGCTTTGTGCTGATGCTGACATGAATAGACGCATTGTCTTGCTTGTAAGTGAGACGAATCTGGCACAACTTTTTCAAATAAGGCAAAAGATTTGTGATGTAGACATTTTGATATTCATTGCTGTCCATTCTTGATGATGGGAAAGCTAAAGAAACTTTTCCATGGGCATTGAAAACACCACAAACCATTCAACTGCCGCCTCCTAAATTCCTCATTGAAAAGTATTTCAGCTCTTTTCTTAGATCATGCCAATAGGAGATAAAGACGTCTGGACCATCTAGTGAGAATTTTTTTCATCACTTAACACAACCTAAGACAAAAAGGTTTAACATGTAAAGAACTTGGGGCGAGGAGAAAAGAAGGTTAAATTCTTTATAAAACATTTTGAAACTTTCAATTTTATATAAATCGAACACTACGCAGATTAAATTAAACAATGTCAATATCAATCAACGTTTATTGGCGTAGTGATACCAACGCCGATGGTATGGCGTGATTAGATGGTGAAACGTTCGAAAGAAAATAAATATTTCTGCCTTTGGTGGGATATGAACCACCTATAATATTCTATTATAAATAAATACATATGCTGCAACGGGCATTTCGATCAATTTAATACCAGTCTCTTTGCAATTTGGTTTAAATAGTAGTCTATGTACTACACCATTCTGCGAAATAACTGGCAACAATATATATACGTTCGTAAAGAGATTATATATTGTCCTTCGTAGCTCAGTGGGTAGAGCCTCCGCCCGGCAAGTGGAAGGTCGTGGGTTCAGGTCCCACCGAAGGCAGAAATATTTATTTTCTTTCGAACGTTTCACCATCTAATCACGCCATACCATCGGCGTTGGTATCACTACGCCAATAAACGTTGATTGATTGACATTGTTGTTTGATTTAATCTGCGTAGTGTTCGATTTATATAAAATAAATACACAATGGAAGTTCATATTCATGTGTTCTTTCAATTAATTCTCTTAATACTTGAATATGGTCCACTGTACTGAATCCACTTCGAAATCCAGCTTGTTCTCTTGGTTGAGCTGCATCTAATTTTTTCTGCAGGCGATGTGTTAGCACTTTTGTGAAGATTTTATAAATAGCAGGTAACAAGCTAATTGGTCGGTAATTTTTCAAATCCTCTTTATCACCTTTTTTATGCAAAAGAATTACTGTTGCAGAATCCCATTGGTTTGGTATGTTACCGCTGTTAAGACATTTGGTAAAGAATTTTGCAAGTATGTCTTCTACATATTCTCCAGCTTCTTTTAGGATATCTAATGTAATACCATCATCACCAGGGGCTCTTCCTTTCTTCATATTTTTTATTGCAAATGAAACTTCTTCTTTTAAGATTTTAGGAGCTGTTCCTTCGACTATTTCAGTGTCTTCGTTTAATCCACTGTTACTTTCGTATAGATTTTTGTAGAATTCTTCAACTCTTCTAAGTATTTCTTCCCTATTTCTTGTTACAGTGCCATCCTCTCCTTTTAATGCAATGATGTGTTTCTTCCCAATAGACAAACTCCCTTTAACAACCCTAAGGCTCTTGTTGCTTTCAATGGCCTTCCTTACTAACTCACAATTGAATTTTCTTATATCTTCTTTCATGTTTTTGCGCAAAGTTTTGCAAAGTTCTACATACTCGATCCTGCAACTGGTATTTTGATTGTCCACCTTCATATCTCTTCGCCTTTTCATGAGCTGTTTCGTCTTCTCAGATAATTTGCTATTCTGCTTTTTACAGGTTACACCACCAATTTCCCCAGCAGTTTCAATTATTGTCTTAACAATGTTTTCATTTGCTTCTGAGATGTCAACTTCTTCAATAAGTCCTTCCAGTGCAGAAAAGCGATTTTTTAATTCCAACTTGAATGCCTCGGTATTTTCTTTTAATTTCTTTAAATCCACCCTCTTACATACTTGTTTCCTAATGAGCTTCTGCCTTTCTAGTTTAGTATTTAAGTGCATTTTACATCTCACCATTCGATGATCACTTCCAGTATTAAATCTGTTCAGTACGCTGCAATCTTCAATAATTGATTTCTTGTTTGCCAGTATATAGTCAATTTCGCTGGTTCCTCCATTGGGGTGTTTCCATGTCCATTTTCTTTGCGGTTTCTTCAATTTTTAATATATATATATATATATATATATACAGTGAAAATTATTTATAACGACCAAACGTATGCAACGACGGAATTTTTACAAGAAGTTTGGTTTGCTATTCTACTCCATACTAAATATATCGGTTATAACGACATCGTATATAACGACGAAACCTGCTATAACGACGGCGATTTTGTAGTCTACGTAGATTCTAAGTAGGGAAATTCGTATCGGATATAACGACGCGACTTGACAGTCATAAATCGGAACCACGTGGGTTAGTTATCGAAATTGAAGGTTAGTTATCAAAATTAAAGCGTTATTCTAATCTTGTTTATTTACAAATGTACGAGAAATTTTTATTACTGCTAAACCTGAATATTGAAGATGATGAATCTCAAAAAAACAACAAAAAAAACGCGATTTTTTAATTGAATATCACGTGTCATATTCTTTAGTGGTCCATTTTAATTTTATAGCGTAGAGTCCATAAAGCTCTTAAACCGGCACTGTTCGGAAGTCATTAGTATAATATAATAAATACTATTTATTAGATTTGCTTTCTATATTATATATTTCAGTGTTTTCTAGAATTTTTTCAATTTAAAAACCAACAGTTGCTATATATTTAATGTGTCTATAAATACAATTTGTATAAAGGAAATTAAATTTAATATGGTCGTATTTCTATTCAATTTTGAAACCCAAAGTTTAATATCTTTACTATTAAAGTAATTTATATAAACTCTAAGGTATTATATTATGAGCTATGGTTTTAAAAGATATCATTAAAACGACAATCAGTTATAACGACCGAATTGCGGTCCTTGACTGATTATTTATAACGATTTTCTCTCTCTCTCTCTATTTCTCTCTATGTATATATATATATATATATATAAAAGTTTTCCTCGCCCATTCTTGGCGGAAACAGGCTTTGGGACGGGCAGAGCGCCATGTTCCCAAGCCTCTTTTTACATCACTTCTTAATGTGCCATGTCTAGAAACTTCCTGACAATGTGACACGTGTTTAGGATTGTGGCTTTTTGTATTTCAATGTAGGTGTTTGGGTCAATGTTGAGTATCTCCAAATTCGTCGCAAGCGTTTTTGGTACTATCCCTGTTGCTGAGATGACTAACGGGATGATGAGGATCTTTTCCATACCCCATATATCTCGTACTTCATGTCTGAGATCTTGGTACTTGGTGATTTTCGTTGTGTAGGTTGTCTGTATGTTATTGGTGTTGGGTACTGCTATGTCGATTAAGTACGTGGTCTTATTCGATTTATCGACGAGGGTTATGTCAGGACGGTTATGTGGGACTGTCTTGTCTGTTATGATTGCTCTATCCCAGTAAAGCTTGTGTGTTTCGTTCTCATGCACGGTCTCTGGCTCATATTTGTAGTACGGGCATTTTTCTGTCAGAAAGCCAGCATTCGCTGCCAATTTCTGGTGGACTATTTTCGCTACTTGATCGTGTCTATGTTTGTAGTCTGACTGCGCAAGGATCTTGCATCCTGCCATCACGTGTTGGATTGTCTCCGATGCCGCATGACAGTGTCTGCATTTGTCGCTTTCTATGTCTTTTCTCTGGATGAATTTCTGATTGTTCCTTGTTGCGATCACTTGGTCTTGGATGGCTAGCATGAATCCTTCTGTCTCTGGCTGGAGAGTGCCTTTGGCCAGCCAAGAATTTGATGCCTTTTTGTCAACGTGTGGTTGTTGCAGGTCATTGTAGTGCCTGCCATGTAATGGTTTTCCGGCCCAAGTTCTCAGTTTCTGTTCGTTGGCTGTTTCGAGGACACGCTCTTCGGTACTACACAGGTTTAGTGGCGTGTAATTTGCATCTGCTTGTATTATGGCTTGGATGAGTGGCGATCGGGGACTCTTCAACTGGAAGTATTGCCTCATGCTCTGGATCTGCTTGTCATGTAAGTCTTTGAGGTCCGCTTGTCCGCGTCCTCCTTCTTCCCGGGGTAGTGTTTGCCGTTCAATTGCCGTTGCAGGGTGTAGTTGTCCGGCTCTTCTCTGGATGGTTCTCATTTTCCGCTGGAGTAGGTGAGCACTGGTACCGCATATGCGTTAATTGCTTGCGTGGTGTTCTTCCCGCTCAGTTTCGTCTTCACAATGCTTCTAAGTCTTTCTTGGAATGCTTGCGTGAGCTGGACTTTGACTTTCTTGTGCTCCTGCTGCCGTTTTTGCATTATCCCTAGGTATTTGTAGGTTTCGCCCTCGTCCAAGGTCTTCAGTAGTCTCCCGTCTTCGAGTTCGATGCCTGGTAAATCTTCTTTGCTATTCTTCTGTATTTTGCACTTATCGAGGCCGAATTCCATTCCTATGTCCTTGGAGAATGTCTCTGTTATACTGATGAGTTGTCGGAGTTGGGTGATTGTTGGCGCGTATAGCTTGATGTCATCTACGTACATGAGGTGGGAGACTTTATGTAGGTTTCTCTTGTCTTTCTTCAGCATGTATCCGTATTTACTTGTGTTCAGCATCCTTGACAAGGGGTTTAACGCCAAGCAGAACCACTGGGGGCTTAGTGCGTCTCCTTGAAAGATTCCGCGGCGGATGGGGATCTCGGCCGTTTCTATTTTACTGTCTGGCGTGTTTAGCTGTAACCGGGTTCTCCATTGTTTCATGCTGCTCTGTAGGAATCGGATGATTGAGGGATGCACTTTGTATATGCTGAGTATTTCAAGGAGCCACGAGTGCGGAACAGAGTCGAAAGCCTTCTTGTAGTCTATGTATGCGGTGTTGAGTTTTCGCTTTTGTTTTCTTGCTTGTTCCAGGATAACTGAGTCGATGGTAAGCTGCTCTTTACATCCCAGAGTCCCTTTCTGGCATCCCTTTTGTTCTTCCGTCATTAAGTTGTTGCTTTCGCTGTGCCGGCTTATTTTTTCAGAGATGCACCCCGTGAGTATCTTGTACAGGGTGTTAAGGCACGTAATGGGTCGGTATTTCGCTGGGTTACTGGTATCCTGGTCCTTCGGTAGGAGGTAAGTTATTCCCTTGCAGAGGAATTCAGGCATTTTGCTGGGGTCTTCAATTATCGCCGTAAGTTCCTTGGCTAATGGGCCATGGGCGCTGGTAAATTTCTTGTACCAGAAGTTGTGTATGCCGTCAATACCGGGTGCTTTCCAGTTGTGCGTACGTTGGATTACCTGCTGGAGTTCCTCTATCGTGATGCCCGTGTACTCCATCTCCTCTATTCCTCTCGTAGCCTCCATTTCTTGCTGAATCCAGGGGGCGCTTTTGTGCTGTACTTCATTGGACCATAGTGTCTTCCAGAAGGTCTCTATTTCTGCTGGCTTTGGGGCTTCGTACTTGTCTTTGTTCGCTGGGGTCTCTCGAAGCTTCCTGTAGAAGGCCTTCTGGTTTGCTTGGAATTGCATGTTCTGTTGTTTTTTGTTGGTATAGTCTTTGTATCTTCGGAGTCTTCTGGCGTATACACCCAGTTTTTGTTTGAGGGTATCCAGATATTCGCTGATGTGTTTATTGGGCTCTTCGTGTCTTGTATGAATCCTATTTCTCTTAAGGGCCATCTTCACTTTCCTCACTAATTTCTTACCCCTATTTCCCTGCATGTACTGGGTTATTCGCCCTATGCTGCTGCGGAGCTCTTCTATTCTTTTCTCCAGTCTCACTTGCCATGGTGGTTGGGCTTTGTTTCCTCTGTTACTTCGGCCTTCGTTCCTTACTTCGTACCCATTGGCGCGTGATGCCGCTACTGCTGCACAGTATATGGCGGTGTGTATTTCCTGTAGGGAGTTGTGGTTCTGTAGGTGTAGTGGTAGAGTATGTTCATTGAGGATCTTGGTTGCTTTGCAGAGTTTCCAAGATGCCGGTTGGCGTGGTATTCTTGGCCTTGTTGCGGCATCCGAGCCTTCATATTCCGCCAGGGCACATTGGAAACCTTCTTCCATTTTCTCCACGTCCCTCCTCTCTTCTTCTTCTATGCTTGGTTGGAGCGGTTCTCTTGCGCTACTAGCTGGTGCTTCAGGGTTGGCCACACTGGTTGAAGTGTTTGCCAGGTCATTGGCGACTTCATCTCTTAACCTTTGTAGTATGGGCTCTGCTAAGAGATTTCTGGTTATTATGTTCCTGCGTTGGGTTGTTATCCTTTCTATACTGATGTCCAGGTGTGGGTACTGTTGTGCGAATTTGGCGTGAAGTGTGGGTCTGTAATTTGTCATGTCTGTTTCCAGCTTTGTAATCGTATAGTAGGTGCGCATGATGTAGGTGTTCATATCTATTGTCCATGACATGCGCTGGCGTGGTCTTTCAGCCCTAGTGGTTGCACCTATACTAGGCTGCAAAGCACTTTGGGCTGTGTTGGTTCTAGTAGCCGTACAGTTGGAGGCGCCGCTACAACCGCCGACACCTCCAAGGAGAGACTGTTGCATATTTTTCGAACTGGCCCCTCTGCTTAAAGTCCGAACGCGGTTCTGATTTAAGAGCGCGACTATATATATATATACACACACACACACATATAGTTTTCGCAATAATTAAAAAAGTCTTTGCAAAAAACTTTTTGCAACGGTATTGCAAAAGTATGATCATTATGTATGGCATGTCAGAGGCCATACCATGCTGAAAACACCGGTTCTCGTCCGATCACCGAAGTTAAGCAGCATCGGGCGCGGTCAGTACTTGGGAGGGTGATC
>QLNU02015270.1:96178088-96194013 GCA_006491805.2 Dysdera silvatica | reverse complement strand
GGAGAAAGAAAGGAGGAATTCACTCATTTCTCGGGTAAGAGCTTATCAATATATTTGATGTGTTTTTTTCTTCTGTTCGCATTGCAAATGAGTTTTTCCTTTATTACAACATTTCACACAAACCTTCAGATAATTATTCATGATTCATAGCTGCTTCTTTTAGAAGAATTTTTCGCTATTAAGTTTGATTTTTAATAAGAGCACGAAGTGAAGATATTACTTAAAGCAATATTTATTAATCATATCTGTATATTTTTATCCATATTGTTTAACGGTTAAAGTACAGTAACACCTAATTACTTGACTTCGAATCTTCATAGCAATTTGTTATGCATGATACTCTAAAAATTCTGAAGCAAAATATGAAACTCTAAATTTTTTTTTTCATAAAAGCAAGTACAACAGACTATTAGTGTTTTGTTTTACATTAGATTGAACTCATTGGTGGCAATTAATAAGTTTTCATTTTGAAATTGCACAGTATAAATATAAAATATTACTGTCAAGAAGAAATATGAAAAATCCGGTTAGAGGGCCTTAGAGATATATTGCTCCAAGGACAGACACAGAGGAGAGGTCACAGGGGTCATGACCCCCCAAAATATATTTTTTCACTGTAAAAAATTCCAACTTTCATGATAAATGAAGGGTGTTATTCCAAGACCATGGCAAATTGTCTTCACCCCTAAAATGAAACGTCCGCCCTGTATTACTTTTAGGCGAATGGCAAGCTTCTAGCCAGAGCCCCCACTCAGGTTTCAGACCTCCAAAAATTATACTTAAAAAATTGAGTTTAAAAACCCAATAACTACAGAAAATCAACGAACACATCTAAGAAATAATATTCCATGATTCCCAAAATACATTTTTGTTTGTTTTAGAATATCAATCAATCATTATGTTTTACCCTTAATGGCTCATTAATGTATATAGACACTGTTATACTACTTTATTACATTTTCATATTATTTTGATGGAAGAGGTACATGTTTTGTTGTGTAAGTAAACCAGGGTTTTTTCCAGGATTCATAAACTGTGGGTTGTTCAAGATTTTTAGGGGCTGTGGATTAGATTTCATTAATTTATTTTCATTAAACACATTATGTGTTTAGATTTCATGAAGGGGTGTATCAAAATATCTAGAGTGGTATTGAGGGGGTATTGGGGGGGTGTATATATCCCTGAAGCAAACCCTTAATGTGCATTACTTATGTAAAATATTTTCATAGGAAATTAAAAAGCTCTAAAAATTTAACCTAAATACAACAACAATGTTTTGATGTATTTTATTAATATATTTAATAATACTAAATATCTAAGTAGACTAATATATTTAACGTTAATGAATAAATTTCTTAACATAAATTTTGCATTGAAAACTTATAGAGGCATAAAAAAATTATTATTATCCCTTATCTTTATTATAGATTAGATGAAGACTGAAACCTCTGTAAAAAGCATGATGCATACAAGATTTACCGTAGAAAAATACGCGCATTTTGAATAAATTTTTAACGTCAAAGACCAATTTCCATCGTTATGTACAATTTTATACAAAACAAAAAATTTAAAATAAAACTATTTTCCAGGGGGGGGGGCTCAGCCCCAGGCTGGCTACGGCTCTGATTTTAGTTACAAATAATGAGTTACGTTATATTATTTTTGTATTTCAGTTATGTAATGCTAGCAACTATAAAATTTTGAAATTGACTGGTTGATCGATTTGATTTTTATGATTCAAGGGCACGTACGCCTTTCAGTGTCATTTCGAAGTAAAGTGTGAAAAAGAAAAGCCGTTTTCATAATAAGAATGGTATGGAAAAGTAGGGCACTGGTTTATTGTTTTTGCCGGTATTACATTCGTGTTAACGTAAGTAATTTCTTAAAACATCAAAATTAAGAAAAGATAATAATAGAAAATCTGATTATAAATTATATATATCATCATCATCATCATCATCATCATATTCAACCATTATCTATCCACTGCTGGATGAAGGTCTCTCCAAATGCTTTCCACACAAGTCTATCCTGAGCAATTCGCTTCCACGTCACCCCACCCTCTTGTCTTATTTCATCCACCCATCTAGTTTGAGGATCAACGTTTTCAGGTCTTGGTGGTCCTTGAATCCAGTTCAGAATTTCTGTTGTCCAACGTTGATCAGTTCTTTTCTTGCACATGCCCAGCCCATCGCCATTTCAGTCCTTTTACTTTAACAATGATGTCCTCTACTCTAGTTTGCTCTCTCACCCAAGTGTTTCTTTTTCGATCTCTCCTAGTTATTCCAAGCATGCACCTCTCCATGCTCCTTTGCGTTGTCTGTAACTTTCGTATTGCTCCAACTGTTAGACTCCATGTCTCTGATCCATAAGAGAGGACTGGCAATACACACTGGTTGAAGACTTTTCTTTTTAGACATAAAGGCAATTTCCCCTTCAGGATAAAACTGTTTCTTCCAAATGCACTCCAGCCAAGTTTAATACGTCTGTTGAGTTCTTTCATAATGTTGCCATCCATTGAAATCAGCTGGCCAAGGTAAATATATGAATCAGCAATTTCTAGCTCAATGTTGTCAACTTGTACTTTTGTTTCCTCTACGAAATTATTGAACATGATTTTAGTTTTTTGTAGGTTCATCTTGAGTCCAACTTCTTTACTTCTAGTTGAGAGCTCCTGTACCATGTCTTGGAGTTCTAATGGGTTCGTTGAAAAAATAACAATGTCATCAGCAAACCGCAAATGATTTAAATATTCACCATTTATTTTTATTCCCTTGTTATTCCAATTTATCTGCTGAAAAATCATCTGTAAAGCTGAAGTAAAAAGTTTTGGAGAAATGGTATCTCCCTGCCTCACACCTTTACCAATTTTGATAGCTTCGGTATCTTTATGTAACCGAAATTTTGCACTTGCATTTTTATACACACGTTTCACCATGTCAATGTACACATCCTCAATGTCTGTTGATCTTAAAGAGTTGATGACTGCTGATGTTTTAATAGAGTCAAAGGCCTTCTCATAGTCAATAAATGCAACACACAATGGAAGTTCATATTCATGTGTTCTTTCAATTAATTCTCTTAATACTTGAATATGGTCCACTGTACTGAATCCACTTCGAAATCCAGCTTGTTCTCTTGGTTGAGCTGCATCTAATTTTTTCTGCAGGCGATGTGTTAGCACTTTTGTGAAGATTTTATAAATAGCAGGTAACAAGCTAATTGGTCGGTAATTTTTCAAATCCTCTTTATCACCTTTTTTATGCAAAAGAATTACTGTTGCAGAATCCCATTGGTTTGGTATGTTACCGCTGTTAAGACATTTGGTAAAGAATTTTGCAAGTATGTCTTCTACATATTCTCCAGCTTCTTTTAGGATATCTAATGTAATACCATCATCACCAGGGGCTCTTCCTTTCTTCATGCTTTTTATTGCAAATGAAACTTCTTCTTTTAAGATTTTAGGAGCTGTTCCTTCGACTATTTCAATGTCTTCGTTTAATCCACTGTTTCCTTCATATAGCTTTCTGTAGAATTCTTCAACTCTTCTAAGTATTTCTTCCCTATTTCTTGTTACAGTGCCATCCTCTCCTTTTAATGCAATGATGTGTTTCTTCCCAATAGACAAACTCCCTTTAACAACCCTAAGGCTCTTGTTGCTTTCAATGGCCTTCCTTACTAACTCACAATTGAATTTTCTTATATCTTCTTTCATGTTTTTGCGCAGTTTTATATATATATAATGCAAAAATTAGCAAAAGCATATATAAAATGAAAAATGCCAAAAAAAAAGCAAAAGTGTTTGAGAGAGTTAAATAAAAGAGGTTTGATAGAATTAAAGTAAGAGGAAAAATATAAAAAAAACAAAAAAACAATTCAATTAAAAAAAAATATATAAATGTACACTCAGAAATATATAATGTAACATAAGCATGCAGCCTTAGAACCATTCTGGCTGCATTCTTATGTTATATATTTCTGAGTGTAGGCCTATATAGATGAATATAAATCTCAAAATGTAATTGGTTCGAAAATATGATAGAGTATATGTACTCTAACTATAGGCGTAGCCAGGGGGCGGTTTTGGGGGTTGTAACCCCCCATTGCAATGAAATTTTGTATATTTAACATAGGAATATGTGAGTTGTAGCTCTGTAACCCCCTCCTCATTGAGCCTATAATCCCTCCCTCCGATCTTTCTGGCTACGTTTGTGATTCTAACTACAATTGGAAGATTTCAAGTATTAAGTAAGCACCTTTGTGGGAAAGGGGTTGCTGTTCTTATTTTCCTATATTAGCTGATATTGATTTTTGCTTACCATGGGTGACGAGGGATATAAAATGGCCAAAATGTTGCTTATGTAATACTTGAACTCCCATTCTATTAATAAAAAATGCATATGTATGATCATAAAAATAAAATTGGGAATTATATTTTTAATTGAAAACTAAAAAATGCGTAATACATAGAAACTGAATATGTGGCGTATAATTAATTTATGTGGACGTAAACCAGAATGTTTTATCATTCAATACGTATTTACAAAAGTTACGTTAGAAAAAATAATAACTTAAGAAAATTGTATTTAATTAAAAAAAGAAGTAATCAGGTATTTGGTTTATGTGGAGAGTACTCTCTGGAGAGTCGCTGCCGGATATTTTTTAACCACCCATATTTTTAAACCACCAGTAAATTTAGATATACATCTCAGACATTCGGTAGAGTCAGAATGAAATGCTCTAATATTTCAACGATTTTATCGAACACTACGTTTCTCTTTTTTTCTCTCTCTCGCATCGTTTTCTTTCAGTTCGGCTATCGTATCTTCACTGGTAGTATAACAAAAAACTAGTAGCTAGGAGTTTAATGATTTTGTATTTTTTTTTGGCATTGCCGAAACGTTGTCTAAGCATATATAAATGTGTTTATTGAAAAACTAAGCAGATTGAAACACCTTCGTTAGGGCAATTTTTTGCATTTTCGTCATTTTTAAGGGATGGGGCATTTTTTAGGTTTTGAGTCATTTAAAGGACATTAAAGGGATATTTTTGGGTCAACAATTTGCGTTTTGTGATATTTTCAATAAAAAAGGCATTTTTCTATAAATTTCTCAGAAATTTCATTTTTATTTTCCAAAAATGTAAATTTGTCAATATTCCTTTTTTAAGTATTGAAATTCCAGATTGATAATCATTATATTGCAATTTCCTGCAATACTCAAATAAAATTTTCAGGTCTAAAGGTAAAAAAATGAGAAAAGCACTGGGCAACGTGAAAAATGAAAGTAAAGCAAAAGCAATATTCAAACGGTCCCGTTCCTTATGAGAGCCAAGGCCAAAATCATTGAAAGAAATATTGAAATCATAAGGACACTATTGAAAATCGTTGTCTGGCTATTAGTGATGGACCAGTGAGTGTATTTTGCAGGGGGTGGGTGGGAATGGTGGCCGCCGAAGGTGGCGGCGCTGTGATCCCAGACAGGACGCTTGAACAGCGCAATCAGGCGGCTAATGATCAACACGGCATTCATAGATGCACGTTCACGTAAAGTCGTCATTCAACGCACACCGAAACCAGCTGCCGGGGGGCCGCCACGGGGAACGGCCACGGCCCAGGCAGCAGGACCGGAGACACCCCCATGGGCCAGCCGAGTAACCTACAGGAACCGGCCAAGCCCGGAAAGGAAGGTGTTTAGCACAGCCACGGAGGCAGCGCGAAGGCGGGGGGATCCGGTGGGATCCAGGAGGTCGGACAGACCTGGTGGCGAGGCGAGGCCTAAACGGCGGCGGGCGAGAAGGAGCTCCTCCCTGAGGTAGCCGTAGGCCGGACACCGCAAAAGAATGTGTTCCAGTGTTTCGTCAGCACCTTCCTGACACTGGAGACACACAGGCGACGGGAGTTGCCTAATGCGGTGGAGGTACTTGTTGGTGAATGCACAGCCAATTCTGAAACGATGCAGCCTGGTCTGTGCCCCCCTTGGGAGACAATCGGAAAGAAAGTATGGCGACTTTCGTACCTCGAACTTTGATCGGAAGTGCCCCGTAATGTCTCTTATCAAGAGGTTCACCATGTCACTTCGATAGGTGTCCTTCAGACTCCTGATACGGCAGGAAAGGGAGGGGTTGTGCGGGGAGGGTCTGTTACTGCAGGAACCGTTTACGTCCTCTAGGGCTCGACGCGCCCAAGTGTCCGCAATTTCGTTACCACGATTACCGGTGTGGCCAGGAAACCAACAGTATATCACAGACCTCCCCTCATCCGCACATCTAGCCGCCGCGACCACAATGTCCTGGACAATGGGGCAGACCGGCCAAACAGCAGGATCGGCCTGGAGGCCAAGCAAAGCAGCCTGAGAGTCATAGAAGACGGTAGCATCGGAGCTACCGTGGTGAAGGACCCAGTTGGTGGCTTCCCACAGACCTAGTGATGGACCAAACTGTTATTTTTGAATAACCTGTTCCAAATCCAGATAACAGGTTCTAATCATCGGTGACTGGAACGTATGCGCTACTTCACAGGTTTTGGGAATTGAGGAACTTAACGATTACACATTTCAATGCTCAATCCGTACAGAACGTTGTGCCAAATCCATAAAATAATAAATCCTTTGGAAAAAATGGCCACATACGAAATACAAAACTAAAAGGCAAAATGAGTCTTTAAAATACCGAATTTCGATATTTGAAAAGAATAAACAATATTAAAATTTAAAGAAAGTTTAAAACTAATTCATGAATGAAATACAGCAAAAAATATTGACACTGCTGTAAATTAATTGGTAAAACATACTGGAAGGTTGCAGACAACTAATTAAACAGCCTAATAATACAAAATGTGTATTCTCAGCTGATGTAGTTATACACATGTATGTATTCAGAATTTTTCATGTGTAAAGCTCAGTAATGTAAAAATATTAATACTTGTACTAATTAATATACATGGATAAAAAATCTATTCCATTAAATATGAATTGGCATTTAGGAACAATAATCTTTCGACGTGAAGAGGCTCGAACCGATTTTTTCCATCCGTTAAAATTTTTTACTAGCCTTTAAGAAAACTCTTTTGCAACGCACTGATGCTGTCATAAAGTTGAATTTTCTTTTCACTAACTCCTATAGATTTGGGTAGATTAGAGAATGGGATCTCCACCATGACAAAGGGTCTTGATTCCGCGGAAAGTTAATTTTTTTTAATTATCGTCTAGATAGCGATTGATTTCGCTAGTTGCTATTGAAGTAGGAATACCTATATAATCACATATTAACTGAATTTAAACTTTAAGTAAATTAAATAAAAATAAATCAATTAAAACAATAATTGGTTAATTAAAACAATATTTAGTTAACCATAACAATATAATAATAATGTATTAATAATATCAGATATTAAATGGGTAATTAGTGCCTAAGCCCTTGTGTCAGCTAGACAACTATGCCGGATGTTGTGATAGCCCGTTATCTCAGCGCGTTTCCTGTGTGATGGAAACGGAGGAATATGTTCCTAGAACAGTGATTTCTCGGTCATCGGTGATTTTTAACTGTTATTTCAAGTAACTCCTATCCCTCCGGTGATCTGAAATAACAGCTGTTATTTGAGAACAGGGGTTTCAGAGGAGTATACTGTTCCTAGAACAGTGATCAGTCGGTAACAGGTGCTTTTTAACAGTTACCTTAAATTTTTCCATCTCTACTGGCTATGCCTACAAATATCGAAACTCAAATGAATAAAAAGTAGCCGAGAGGTCATTACAATATATCTGCATAGTGGTGTGCAGTAATATTTTTCTTTAGGCAAGCACTAGATTTATTTTTATGTCTAGCTTTCGTTGGCCAAAGGGTCTTACTCTTAAACTGTACAAAATGCAACAAAGTTTGTATTGATGCTATTAGATGGCAGCATTGTTGTTCACATAAGCGATGTGGAATTGTTTGCTAGAATAAAATTATTTCGCGCTTATGCGGCTTATAAAGTTAGAATAACCCGCATTTATAAACGTGATTTATGTTTAATTTGACGAACTCACATATTTCAAGTACAAAACATCATCACATAGCAAATGAAAATACGATAACAATAAAATTCTACGTAGCTATGCTCATAGATGTCCACAATACAGAGAGCACCGAAAACAAATAGAGGGAGAGCAAAGCATCAAAAATTGTAACCAGTTTTCCGCCATTGTTGATTTTCTTTGTCCATGTAAACGAATGCGCGAAACAGCAATGAGTTTTTCTTTCCCGTGTTAGCATTTGTTTAAATCAGTGGTTCCCAACTCAATTTAAGCCGCGGACCACTTTTCCATTTCAATTGTACCCGCGGACCACTTTGAAAAATTCTCACGAGTTAACTGCAAGACCTTTATAAAAAAGAGGAGCCGGCTCATTTTTGGAGGAAATGTGTTCGTAAATTCGTTTTTTCGGAAAAAAAAGAAAGAAATAATAAACAGAAAAACAAAAATAACATCTAATGATAATACAGCGGAACCTCGTTAAGACGAATTACTTTTAATACGAACCTTTTCTGAAGTTCCGTCAGATTGTAAAATACTACAAATATACCATCAATTTCATTTTTATATTCAATAATAATAATTTTTCTAAGTTTTTTTTTATTTTCTTTTTTTTTCCCAAAAATAATGACCCGTCTCGCGGATAACTTGGAATTCCTTCGCGGACCATCAGTGGTCCACGGACCACCAGTTAGGAACCACTGGTTTACATGGATTCAGGGGATCAACAATATGGCGGAAAACTGGCTACACAACCTTCATGTGCTGGGAATAGAGTAAGCCCCCTTTATTGTTTTTCAGTGCTCACTGAGTTAATATTTCTTACTCGAAAGCAGTTTTTATATTGCTTCTGATCTAACGTCACAAGCCTCGCCCTCAGAGTATGGCGCCATCTAGGGACAAGCTTATAAAGATTAGTTTGTGACTTCTGATAAAATTTTAATTACACAAACACCAATTCTGCTGAGCCTTCAAAATTAAGGGGAAAAAAGTGTTTAAATTTTTAATGTAATGTGCTTTAAATTGATGTTAGGCGAACAATGCTTTCATTGCTTCTATGGACCGCATGCCAGGGCTTCTGTACGATTTTTACATTTCTTAGGATTTATCATGAATAGAAAATTTCACAAAGAAGCTGAAAAGAAAGATAGATAAAAAGTATTAAATTTTCTGCCAATATATATGTTTTTGTTCACCCTTTTTGCTCCAATGGCGGGCTGTTTAATGTCATTACTGTGGTTCACTCTTAATTTTTTCACTGACAACTTGAACATTAAATATCCGTGCTAAAAACACAAAATATTTTATTTTCATTCATCTAACCAGTACACATATTTAAATTGTACACTATAAACATAACAAAGCTACAGTGGCTACATTGAAATACAAGATCTATCAAATTTCCTGTTAGCTCCTTTAAAACGAATTCCCCCATAAATGTAAAGCAGAGAAAAGAATTCCATGGAGACAAAACAAATGCCATATAATAACGTAAAGCAAACAATTATCATAACATGTAATAATAAAAATTTCCTAAGATTTATTTTCAAATTGAGAGGTTCATTTGCAATAATAGGAAGATTGCAAAATTCAAGAAAAAAAAGGGGGCCGTTGTCCTCCAAACTAGGTACTTTTTGAGTTACCAAATTTAATAGGGAATAAAAATCATTTTGGGTTACTAGGAGAATTTCAAGTTATCAAGGTCCCACTATATTTTTAACGAAATATCAAGTTCGTGAAATTTTTTCTTGTCTGACTGCGGCAGGAGACGGTTACCTGAACTCAGTATTTTATCCTTGGCCTGAAAACTGCATCTCTAGTGTAAACTTTTCTTAACCTAATCCACAGTAGAACGAAATGAACTGACTTGTAAAATGGATGGAGATCGAGTGTTCTGGCCTACGAGTAGTGAGCCAGAGGGTCGTTTCATTTTCATTTCCCCTTCAATTTAATTCAATGCCCGAATATGTTAATCCCTTTCTCTACAGTTTCTCCTTACTTCGTGTTTTTCGTAACTCTTTTCCTCCATTCTCACGACGACCGCCATGTCGACGCACTATACAGACAGAAAAAAATGGATAATAAAACATGGCCAAAATAGGAAAATTTTCTTCATAGGTAAGAGAAAATTTGTGATATATTGGTCTCATTTGTCGCAAAGATCAGGGACGTAGCTAGCGTGTAGCAAAAATGAGCAAGGCCTAAGGGGCCCCGAGGCGCCCCCATACTTCACGTTGGGGCACACTTTTTAAAATAAGGAGCCCCAAAATGGTTTCTGTTCCAAGGGCCACCCAAAAATTTCTACGCCGCTGGCAAAGATCCAACACCTTTTGTTGTATTGCGCAATGTTTGTATAGTCTTTGTTAGAAATGAGTCATCGGGGTATTTAATATATCTGAGTAACGTGGTCGAATGTGCGAAATTGTAGGTGTTTTGCCCTCATCGAAGTATATCTTTGATCTATATCGGAAATGTGGAGCTTCGAAACTTCTCGATTACTTTTACGAGAAAAATTTATACGAAACGATTAGTTATTTAATGATTTCGCATTTTTTTTATATGGATGATAAAATTTAACACCTCGCTTTAAAAGGTCAGTGTTTACTATAATATAATTTTTGAATTAATAAATTTTCTTGATCGATTATGAAGTGATTTTTTTTAAACATATTAATGTGAGTAAGGACAACAAGGGTCATGATGCGCCAAACAATGTTAAGCCATGCATACGGTTTTCAAATCAATGGATCCTAAAATTTATTTTTTTATTGTAAACAGTTCAACTTTTTATTTTATTATTATATTTTCTTTGATCTTTAAATAAAAGGTGATTACAATAGTCTTTTGTTCCATTTTAAAATATATTTTTCTTTCGCATGGCAACTTTTTAAAACTAAGTATATATAACATTGGCGCCGCCAGCATAAAAATATTGGAGGGGACAATATGCCAGCAGAATTTTGTTTGAAATTGAAATGGGGATATGAAACCCTAACACCAACATTTCCCTCAAACTGCACGGATGATATATATAGATACGAAAGTTAACTCTATATGCCATGGGCGTCCATATAAGTGGGCAAGGTACGGTTGGAGCCCGACCCCCCCATCAGCCGTTCGAAAATTTGATTTGCCTGATTCTGCTGTGCATTTATTTTGAAATCCTAAAAGTACTATGATCGCCCATGCTATATGCATAAAATACTTAACTAATATTAAATTAGTAGGGACAGCAGCATTGTTTCTGTAACTAAGTGCCTAACAACAACTTGAATGTACTTGGTGCTTCGTCTATCTCCAGAAAAATGGTCTAGCACAGTTGAATATTGAGCAAATGTGAAGACCAATTTAAATTTCGTAAAACTATTTGCATTCTAAAAGCTGTCTTCCTATACATGCCAAATAACTGACAGACAGGGCCGTATTGAGACCTTGCGAGATCTTAAGCATTTAAAAAAATTTCGGCACCCCACACAATACTATAGCCAGGATTTGATTTCGGGGTAGGTGGGAAGGATCAACGATTTTCACAAAATGAAGTTGAATAAAGATATGTCACCTTTATCGTAAAGAAATCTAAATACATCATACAAAAATAAATCAAAAATACCACTTTTGCCTTCGGACACCATTGTTAAATTTTGCTTTTAGTTTTGCCATCACAATTTAATTTTTTATGTTCCCATTTTAAAGAAAATGGTTTCTACATTTTTCTTCAAAGTATTCTCAAATTAGTGGCTTACAAAACGATATTTTGTTGTCAGATTTCTTTATAATTATTCAGGGTTTGAGAGTATTTTTCTCTTATTTTTATGAGTTGTACATAAATATATATATACATGTTTTTGGCAGTCTGGTTACAAGTTTAGTTTGAGGAGGGGTTCTAATATAATTACATATATATATATATACGTAGAAGAGTTGAAGAATTCTACAGAAAGCTGTATGAGGGTAACAGTGGATTAAACGAAGACTCTGAGATAGTCGAAGGAACAGCTCCTAAAATCTTAAAAGAAGAAGTAGCATTTGCAATAAAAAGTATGAAGAAAGGAAGATCCCCTGGCGATGATGGCATTACATTAGATATCTTAAAAGAAGCTGGAGAACATGTAGAAGACATACTCGCAAAATTCTTTACCAAATGCCTCAACAGTGGTAACATACCAAACCAATGGGATTCTGCAACAGTAATTCTTTTGCATAAAAAAGGTGATAAAGAGGATTTAAAAAATTACCGACCAATTAGCTTGTTACCTGCTATTTATAAAATCTTCACAAAAGTGCTAACACATCGCCTGCAGAAAAAATTAGATGCAGCTCAACCAAGAGAACAAGCTGGATTTCGAAGTGGATTCAGTACAGTGGACCATATTCAAGTATTAAGAGAATTAATTGAAAGAACACATGAATATGAACTTCCATTGTGTGTGGCATTTATTGACTATGAGAAGGCCTTTGACTCTATTAAAACATCAGCAGTCATCAACTCTTTAAGATCAACAGACATTGAGGATGTGTACATTGACATGGTGAAACGTGTGTATAAAAATGCAAGTGCAAAATTTCGGTTACATAAAGATACCAAAACTATCAAACTTGGCAAAGGGGTGAGGCAGGGAGATACCATTTCTCCAAAACTTTTTACTTCAGCTTTACAGATGATTTTTCAGCAGATAAATTGGAATAACAAGGGAATAAAAATAAATGGTGAATATTTAAATCATTTGCGGTTTGCTGATGACATTGTTATTTTTTCAACGAACCCATCAGAACTCCAAGACATGGTACAGGAGCTCTCAACTAGAAGTAAAGAAGTTGGACTCAAGATGAACCTACAAAAAACTAAGATCATGTTCAATAATTTCGTAGAGGAAACAAAAATACAAGTTGACAACATTGAGCTAGAAATTGCTGATTCATATATTTACCTTGGCCAGCTGATTTCAATGGATGGCAACATTATGAAAGAACTCAACAGACGTATTAAACTTGGCTGGAGTGCATTTGGAAGAAACAGTTTTATCCTGAAGGGGAAATTGCCTTTGTGTCTAAAAAGAAAGGTCTTCAACCAGTGTGTATTGCCAGTCCTCTCTTATGGATCAGAGACATGGAGTCTAACAGTTGGAGCAATACGAAAGTTACAGACAACGCAAAGGAGCATGGAGAGGTGCATGCTTGGAATAACTAGGAGAGATCGAAAAAGAAACACTTGGGTGAGAGAGCAAACTAGAGTAGAGGACATCATTGTTAAAGTAAAAGGGCTGAAATGGCGATGGGCTGGGCATATTGCAAGAAGAACTGATCAACGATGGACAACAGAAATTCTGAACTGGATTCCAAGAGACCACCGAAGACCTAGAAAACGTCCTCAAACTAGATGGGTGGATGAAATAAGAAAACAGGTTGGGGTGACGTGGAAACGAATGGCCCAGGATAGACTTGTGTGGAAAGCATTTGGAGAGACCTTCATCCAGCAGTGGATAGATAATGGTTGAATATGATGATGATGATGATATATATATATATATATATAGCTAATTCAAAATATAAACAATAATTAACCATGAAATACAATTTTTTAACCTTGGCTGGTGCAAAATGACCCTTGTTGTCCCTTTGTCATAAAAATGCAACTAATCAACCATTTTTTTTTTAAATCAAACAAAACTTACAATAAGATGGAAAATGTTTATTTTTATGCATTTTCACTTTATATATATTTGATGTCTTCTATTTTTTTCTAATTGAATGAAGTGTTGATGGTTTTACAACTGGTATCCTGACATATAAATTTACGACATATGTAGGCTCGTTGTTTTCAACCAATGGAGTACGTATTTTGGAAATAAAATTCATTGATTTTTCGCAGTGTGATAAGGCGTTCACATAGTTCGCCCTTTACTCAGGTTTAACTTTCAACGGTGCAAAGAACGCTTACTCAGAGATCTCATAAAGATCGCACTGCTCACTGTAGTCCGGGGTTTGGTTCCCTAGGCCTTAAGAGGTTCGGATTCCTCGGAAAACAGTAGGTCCCGGCGCAGCATGACCACTGTAGTCTTTGAGCCGTAAAACCACAAACAGACAAAAAAAAAATGATTTTCTGCTTTTTTTGCATTAAATTTTTCATGGATTTCAGCAAATAAATTTTAATAATCTGTTAGAAAGTTTAATAATAAATAGCAAAAAAAGCTACCAAGATTTTAAATGGTAAAGAAACTTTACTACTAACTAGGCCATTCTGTATATATTTACAATTAGCTGTTGACATATATATGGAAGAGTTAATATATTTGATTTTAAAGGTTGTAGGCTTTGAATGACTTCTAAAATATTTTTATCAGAATTTAAAAAATCTTCGTTAATTATTTTGATCTTATTACTTTCTGATATCGTCCAGTTATCTGGATATGAAATCGAAGATTTTAGAGTGAAAGTTCACAACTTGGGATATGTATACCCCCTGGGGTGTGAGTTCTTGTCATGACTTTCAAGCGTACATGAAATAAAATTGAGTGATGGTAGCTTTTATTGAAAATGAATACCAGATTATGCTGAACGCAGGCCTAGAGTTGAAACTATATCTTAAACTACTTGGATTTGTTTAAAAAAAAAATTAGGTTCAGTATAGCCCAGATGCTCTTGCGCCATAAAAAAGCCAAACAATCCTTAAAAAAATTACTTGAAACAAACTGATGGATCGATCGTATTGAACGTTCGTCCATTGTGTTTCTAAAAAATTATTTCAGTTTAAAAATCATGAGGACATCAAAATCATAATCGACAACCAATCTTATAACGACATTATTAATAAATTATAAGTGTGTTAGTGCTCATTGTAAGTTCTGATTTTTAATCTAAAAATATATGTTCTCTGATTGTCCACATCATTTTGATTCTATTATTGGTCTCTTTACATACTTTTGGCTATATGCAGGGTACGCAATAAGTTTGGAAGCTTTTTAGATAATTCTTTTAATTGAATTTTTTATTAACCGAAAAATACACAACGGTAAGAACACTGGAAAAAGCACAAAATTTCAGTTAAAAAGAATATTTTTCAAAAAGGTCACCATTTACTTTTACACCAGCTCTGAGATGGCATGGGAATTGTTCCACTGCGGCATGCACCATATTGTCATCTATTCCATTCCACGCTTTCACCAAATCACATTTTAAAGACTCCACTGACTTATGGGGTTTAGCACATGCCTTTGCCTGAAGAATTCCCCAGATTGCGTAATCGAAAGGATTCCAATCAGTAGAGTAGGGCGGCCATTCCTTTTTCGGTGATAAAGTCCGGAAAATTGTCTTTGCAGAACTTTTGGGTTACTTTTGCTCGATGGGCAGGAGCAGAATCCTGTTGGAATATCCAATGTTGACTTACAAAGTACTTTAGGGACCAAGGAAGGACGACGGATTTCAAAATATCGCTGACATAATTTTTCGCATTAATTTTTATATCACTTTCGACGAAAATGAGGTCAGTCTTACCTGAAGCACTGACTCTGGTCCAACCCATAACTCCTGCAGGTTTTTGCGTGCATAAAACGATTCAACCTTTATCTTTTGCTACCAAAGATCCAGAACAAAGTATTCTGTCGTTTTGGATATTGTGGGCTTGCTCGATGATGAAAAACTTTTCGTCGGAAAATAGCGTCCATATACGAAACCCAGCACCACGTCTGTGTAGCAATGCCAAGCAACGTTTTTTTTCTTCACATTGAGCGTTTTTTGTCGTTCAGATCAATTCCTTTCTGGAGCTTCAATGATTTGAGTTTAAGCTCCTTTTTAACAACGTTTTGAACACTGGACTCGCATATACCAATTTCAGCAGTCATTTTTCTCGGAGACTACTGGGGATTGCATCGAATTCATCTTGGATAATTTTGTGATTACGCGGTGTGTTTGCAGTG
>QLNU02015270.1:96165617-96177988 GCA_006491805.2 Dysdera silvatica | reverse complement strand
CTCTAGTGTAAACTTTTCTTAACCTAATCCACAGTAGAACGAAATGAACTGACTTGTAAAATGGATGGAGATCGAGTGTTCTGGCCTACGAGTAGTGAGCCAGAGGGTCGTTTCATTTTCATTTCCCCTTCAATTTAATTCAATGCCCGAATATGTTAATCCCTTTCTCTACAGTTTCTCCTTACTTCGTGTTTTTCGTAACTCTTTTCCTCCATTCTCACGACGACCGCCATGTCGACGCACTATACAGACAGAAAAAAATGGATAATAAAACATGGCCAAAATAGGAAAATTTTCTTCATAGGTAAGAGAAAATTTGTGATATATTGGTCTCATTTGTCGCAAAGATCAGGGACGTAGCTAGCGTGTAGCAAAAATGAGCAAGGCCTAAGGGGCCCCGAGGCGCCCCCATACTTCACGTTGGGGCACACTTTTTAAAATAAGGAGCCCCAAAATGGTTTCTGTTCCAAGGGCCACCCAAAAATTTCTACGCCGCTGGCAAAGATCCAACACCTTTTGTTGTATTGCGCAATGTTTGTATAGTCTTTGTTAGAAATGAGTCATCGGGGTATTTAATATATCTGAGTAACGTGGTCGAATGTGCGAAATTGTAGGTGTTTTGCCCTCATCGAAGTATATCTTTGATCTATATCGGAAATGTGGAGCTTCGAAACTTCTCGATTACTTTTACGAGAAAAATTTATACGAAACGATTAGTTATTTAATGATTTCGCATTTTTTTTATATGGATGATAAAATTTAACACCTCGCTTTAAAAGGTCAGTGTTTACTATAATATAATTTTTGAATTAATAAATTTTCTTGATCGATTATGAAGTGATTTTTTTTAAACATATTAATGTGAGTAAGGACAACAAGGGTCATGATGCGCCAAACAATGTTAAGCCATGCATACGGTTTTCAAATCAATGGATCCTAAAATTTATTTTTTTATTGTAAACAGTTCAACTTTTTATTTTATTATTATATTTTCTTTGATCTTTAAATAAAAGGTGATTACAATAGTCTTTTGTTCCATTTTAAAATATATTTTTCTTTCGCATGGCAACTTTTTAAAACTAAGTATATATAGCATTGGTGCCGCCAGCATAAAAATATTGGAGGGGACAATATGCCAGCAGAATTTTGTTTGAAATTGAAATGGGGATATGAAACCCTAACACCAACATTTCCCTCTAACACGGATGATATATATAGATACGAACTCTATATGCCATGGGCGTCCATATAAGTGGGCAAGGTAGGGTTGGAGCCCGACCCCATCTATCAGCCGTTCGAAAATTTGATTTGCCTGATTCTGCTATGCGTTTATTTTGAAATCCCCAAAAGTACTCATATGACGCCTCATGCTATATGCATAAAATACTTAACTAATATTAAATTAGTAGACAGCAGCATTGTTTCTGTAACTAAGTGCCTAACAACAACTCTGGAATGTACCTCTGGTGCTTGTCTATCTCTAAAAAAAATGGTCTAGCATAGTTGAATATTGTGCAAGTGTGAGACCAATTTAAATTTCATACAACTATTTGCACTTAAAAGCTGTCTTCCTATACATGCTAAATAAACTGACAGACAGGGCCGATTGAGACCTTAAGTAGATCTTAAGCATTTAAAAAATTTCGCACCCCATACAATGCTATAGAAGCCAGGATTTGATTTCGGGTAGGTGGGAAGGATCACCAATTTCACAAAATGAAGTTGAATAAAGATATGTCACCTTTTATCGTAGTTAAAATCTAAATACATCGTGACAAAAATAAATCAAAAATACCACTTTTGCCTTCTGACACCATTGTTAAATTTTGCTTTTAGTTTTGCCATCAAAACTTAATTTTTTATGTTCCCATTTTAAAGAAAATGGTTTCTACATTTTTCTTCAAAGTATTCTCAAATTAGTGGCTTACAAAACGATATTTTGTTGTCAGATTTCTTTATAATTATTCAGGGTTTGAGAGTATTTTTCTCTTATTTTTATGAGTTATACATAAATATATATATACATGTTTTTGCAGTCTGATTACAAGTTTAGTTTGAGGAGGGGGTTCTTAATATATATATATAGCTAATTCAAAATATAAACAATAATTAACCATGAAATACAATTTTTTAACCTTGGCTGGTGCAAAATGACCCTTGTTGTCCCTTTGTCATAAAAATGCAACTAATCAACCATTTTTTTTTTAAATCAAACAAAACTTACAATAAGATGGAAAATGTTTATTTTTATGCATTTTCACTTTATATATATTTGATGTCTTCTATTTTTTTCTAATTGAATGAAGTGTTGATGGTTTTACAACTGGTATCCTGACATATAAATTTACGACATATGTAGGCTCGTTGTTTTCAACCAATGGAGTACGTATTTTGGAAATAAAATTCATTGATTTTTCGCAGTGTGATAAGGCGTTCACATAGTTCGCCCTTTACTCAGGTTCAACTGTCAACGGTGCAAAGAACGCTTACTCAGAGATCTCATAAAGATCGCACTGCTCACTGTAGTCCGGGGTTTGGTTCCCTAGGCCATAAGAGGTTCGGATTCCTCGGAAAACAGTAGGTCCCGGCGCAGCATGACCATTGTAGTCTTTGAGCCGTAAAACCACAGACAGACAAAAAAAAAATGATTTTCTGCTTTTTTTGCATTAAATTTTTCATGGATTTCAGCAAATAAATTTTAATAATCTGTTAGAAAGTTTAATAATAAATAGCAAAAAAAGCTACCAAGATTTTAAATGGTAAAGAAACTTTACTACTAACTAGGCCATTCTGTATATATTTACAATTAGCTGTTGACATATATATGGAAGAGTTAATATATTTGATTTTAAAGGTTGTAGGCTTTGAATGACTTCTAAAATATTTTTATCAGAATTTAAAAAATCTTCGTTAATTATTTTGATCTTATTACTTTCTGATATCGTCCAGTTATCTGGATATGAAATCGAAGATTTTAGAGTGAAAGTTCACAACTTGGGATATGTATACCCCCTGGGGTGTGAGTTCTTGTCATGACTTTCAAGCGTACATGAAATAAAATTGAGTGATGGTAGCTTTTATTGAAAATGAATACCAGATTATGCTGAACGCAGGCCTAGAGTTGAAACTATATCTTAAACTACTTGGATTTGTTTAAAAAATAAGACTGATTTTTACACATTCCCCCATAAAAACCCTGCTCCCTTTTTGTATTCAGGTCTTGCAATCAACTCATGAGAATTTTTCAAAGTGGTCCATGAATGTGGAAAAGTGGTCCATGAGTCCAATTGAAGTGGAAAAGTGGTCCGCGGCTTAAATTGAGTTGGGTATCACTGTTTTAGTGGAAATAGATTGTGAAGCACCTGTGTGAGTGAAAAGAGCTTAGAAACTACCCTTTTTGATTGACTTTAAGTAGAGATTGAGTTTTACTGACTTCTCAGTGTAGTTTGGGAGCTGATTCCCTAGGCTTTAAGAAGCTTGGGTTCTTCGAGAGAACATTGGGCCACCAGCCAGCGGCCGTATAATGGTAATGCATTAGCCGGTTATGTCATTAACCTGGATCCAACTCCCTATGGTGTTATTGAATGTGTGCTGTCTCATTGTAGTCTGGGGTTTGCTTTTCATGCCACAAAAGGGTCGAATCCCTTGGAGAAATATGTCTTGGCGCAACACGATCTTCGTTGTCTTTGCACTGTGAAAACAAACAGTGAATATGTATCTTATGTCCCTTTTTTTTTTAATATAAAAATTTAGCATTATGGTGGTTTGGGAGACTTGAAAATTTGAGTTCGATGCTTTTGATTTGCACATGGAAAGTTAGTAATTTGAATGAGGATTTTTATGTAAGAAATGAAAAAAAAAAATCACTTTGGAAATATGTCACATGAGAAGTGAATGACAATTCTATTGAAAGAAGTATTTTTGTATGAGAAACTGAAGGATAACTCCGTTGAAAGAAGTATTCTTTTGTATAGAAAGACTACTGCCAGAAGTATTTCTGCGTCAAAAATGGAAGAATAACTCTGTTGGAAGAAGTATTTTTATGTTAGAAACGGTAAGGGTAACTCGGTTTAAAGAATTATTCTTTTTTAAGAAAAAACTGTCGCTAACGGTGTCTTTGTTTAAGAAACGGAAGGGTATCTCTATTGAATGAAGTATTTTGTAAAAAAAAAGGTAACTGCTGCCAAACGTGATTTTGTACAAGAAACAAAAGGGTATCTTTGCTGAAAGAAGTGTTTCTTATAAGCAAGAAATAAAAAGGTATCTCAACTGGAGGAAGGCTTTTCGTATAAGGAATGGAAAGGTAACTTCATTGAAGGAAGTATTTTTGTGTAAGAAATGGAAACGAAATCAGACTGAAAATATATAATGTCAGAAAGAAGTCACCTCATCGAAATAAATATTTGAATATAAGAAATAAAGGTAATCATGAAGAAACTTTTTTGTTTCAAATGCAAAAGGGATTGTCGGAAGGCATATTATTTTCATCTGTTCTTATCCTGATAGTTATGCAGACAATATATGTTGCATAATGCTGAAATAATTGGATTTCCCTGTTTTTCCTCTATTAGAGAGCTATTAAGAGCTGTATGTTTAAACATGTTCAAGGAAAAAGAACTTATTACTCATGCTTTTTTTTTTTTTTTTTTTAATCATCGTTCAATCTCAGAAGTCGTCACTCTTGCCATTGATACCTTAGTCATAGGTTTATCGCAGGTCTTATGTAAAATAGTAAGTGATGATTATTTTTTTAGGATCTGATGGTTTTTTTCAAGTCAACCCTTATGGATTGTTTGGACAAAATGTATTCTGATGTAAGGGTCTTGTGAATTTTGAGAAACATATAATTTCTTTTTAAGTACAATAAAGTAGCAAGGTTTTTGAAATAGACTGAATTTTATATGTTATATGCGGAACTCTACAAATCGTCATTCAGCGGCCACTGGTGACTTGATTTTTGCAGTTGGCAAATAGGAAAGTTCCTTTTCCTGTTTTTTTTCATGGCAATGGTTCACCGCAGTTTGTCGAACCCTGGGTATATGTCATTCTAATTGGCCAAAGTATTTAAACGACATGGTGCCCATGGTCCTTGATAAGTCCTTGAATTTTTTATTTTTTTTTTGCCAAGTCAGGGTCCTTGAAAACTGCCAAAAATGTAGTTGGTCCTTGAATTTTCCTTAAAACCTTTTTACAAGCTTTGGCAAAAGAAAAAAAAAGTATTTCTCTTTATTCCCGAAACAAAGATAGTAGTGTTTTGGACACACTCCCTTGTCCATTGAACGCGGCTGATGTAATACGATTATTTTTTAAATCTTGGCTGGTGCAGAATGACCCTTGTTGTCCTTTTGTCATAAAAATGCAACTAATCAACCATTATTATTCTTTTTAAATCAAACAAAACTTACAGTAAGATGGAAAATGTGTATTTTCATTTATTTATATTTGATGTCTTCTACTTTTTCTAATTGCGTTAAGTGTTAATGGTTTTACCAGCGGTATCCTGACATAGAAATTTGACGTACACAGGCTCGTTGTTTTAGATCAGTGGAGCACTTATTTTGGAAATAAAATTCAATAATTGTTCTGCTTTTTTCCATCAAAATTTTCATGAATTTTCAGCAAATAAATTTTCAAAATCTTTTAGAAAATTTTAATAATAAATAGGAAAAAAAAAGCTATCAAGTTTTTAAATGGTAAAGAAACTTTACCATTGATGTAGCGGTGATGTACCAGTAATATAGTAGTGCCTAATACGTTTGTTCATTGTGTTATTAACCTGGATTTGACTTCGAATCATGTCGTAGAACATGTGCTGTTTTTTTGCTCATTGTAGTTCAGTGTTTGGTTCCTTAGGCAGAAGAGGTTCAGATTTTATGGAAAAAAAGGAGGTTCTGGCACAGTGTGACACTTGCTGTTCTTTCTCTGTAAAAGCATGTGAATAACTTCTCCACCATGTAAAACACCAAGATTTAACTTTCTCGATGGTACTCAGCATTTGCTGATATTTTCCCATTGATCTGCACGGTGCAGGTTTCGGGATGCAAAAAGGGTTAAGGGATTAAAAAGGTTAAAGGACAGAAAAAGGCGGAGGGTTAAAGAATGAGTTAAGGGATTAGGTTAAGGGATGCAAAAAGGGTAGCTTTTGCTGTTAGTGTGCCAAGTTGAAAAGGAGCAGTGTAAGTAAATGCTCTAATTTCCGTATTATGCTTATAATGTCTTGCATTTTTAATTTTTATGTATATTGCGATTAACAATGTAAGGTCCTTGAAAAAATAATTTGGTCCTTGAAAAGTCCTTGAATTTCATCAGGACAAAAGAGTGGGAACCATGAATGTTTTTAAATTTTTTTAATATAGTTACTGTTTGAGTAGGAATACTATAGTTGTGAAAGTTGGAGTTAATCGAAATGTGTGTGCATTTTCCTAAAGGAGTTGTATAGTTTCGAATTTGATGCAAGTTGATATTGAAGCCTGCTGATAACACACCTAATTGATTATACATTAGTTTTCATAAATTAAGAAAGAAAACAATTATGAAAACTCATGTTAACAGAAAAGTAATACTGAGTCCGTATAGTGTATTCAAATTAGTGGTGCTGATATTGATTCCTGCAGTTGGACAGACGATTAAAAACAAGTCTGGAAATGGTCATTTTATGTTGGGATTTTGAACAAAGGAATTGGATATAACCTCTTCGTACCTGACGACCTATGAGCTGTGGTGGAGAGCTATTGGCCAAGTAGAGGTCTCGTAGAATCGTGCAGACATGATAAAATTGATGAAGAATGTGCAAATTCTCTTGTAGTCCATAGACTGCAAAATCAATTTCAAAGTTCACATTTGTAATCCTGAAGATTCAGCCATGGAAAGCCTAGAGCCTCAACTGTCATACATGTATATACGTGTATATCATGTGAAACTTACATCAATAGTTAACTTTACGAAGGAGCAGGATTTCCAATCGACATCCAGCTACGGTCATCACTTCCTAGAGCTGTTGCGAAGATACTAGCTTCTACTGAACATAGAAGGCTTCATGAAAGGAGTGTATGGTAGGTGGCCAGCAGTTTATATACCCCTCATGTCCCAAGAAAGGATGGTTGACGTGAGCATGCATTTACATGAACTGGATAAAAAACCCAATGGAAATCAATATTTTTTGTTATTATGTACAGATATTGTTTACAGAACAAATCTGCATGAATGCATTTGATTTGGAGAAAACCAAGTACTCATTCTTATCTCGGTAGCATCTGAAAGATACTATTTTAATTCGAGATAGCTTGTGTTGTAGGAGGCATTTCTTTAAGTGGACACACGGTCACCTGTGTTCTGTCAAGTTCTAATCGCAGTAGGCTACTAAATATAGGATTGATGGTTGTGTATCAGCATGTGCCCTTATGCAGCTGCAACAACCAAAACCTTTTTCTTGCAGAGCAACTTTCATCCAAATGGAATTCCTTTAGTAGAACAGAACTGTCAGGATGAGGCTATTGTGTGTGTGAAGTGGCCATCTGTATCACTGGACTTCGGTCCGATTAAGCAGGTGTGTGTGGTAAGTTTTGGAGAGGCGTATTATATTGTTTTCAATCCGTATTATATTGTCTTCAATCCGCCTTTCACCTAAAATTTGTGGGATTGCTTATGATGGCTTTGAAGGAATGAGATTCATTGCTACCTTTTAGACTCACAAACAGTATTGTCAATTGTCCGGAACACGGCTGTCCATCCTGAGGTGCTGTTAGGGGTGACTGCACTCTATATTTATTAACTTCACTTATTTTATTCAAACACCTTAATTCTTGGCATGCTTCTTCATGTGCAAAATTTCTTATAAAAGTGCATCTAATGTAAATATTTGTCATTCCGTAACTGATCATGTAATAGATACTTTCAGCAAAGTTTGTAAAAACGTGCCAATCATTTTCTTTTATCATGGCTTTTCTGGGTTTTGATTTTCCCTTTCAATTATGAAGACCACTGTGCTTACCAAACAGTGTCACTTTGAGGTGGTGTAGTGGTAATATATTTTCAGGTACCATGCTAATTATTCAGGTTGAATCTGATAGGTACTCGGTTACTTGTTCGTCCCATGTCCTTACAAATACAGAGCATAGAGTTGGATTCCCAAGATGAGAAAAAGGTTCGTGTTCCTTGAGAAACTGTGGGTCTGGGTGCAGCATGACCTTAGTCATTTTGATGCCATAAAGCACAAGCCATACGGTGTTACAAATGCAATTATGCTGAAGAATAGTGGTATGAATACTGCCACAATATGTACACATAGAATAATTTTCGTTGGGGTAATTTCAGTCCAGTAGAACAGTGCAGAGACGTATCCAGGTTTCTCCATTTCCATCAGGGAGAGCAAAGTTGGCAAAACAGGAACTATGTCAAACCTCCTGATAAAGAAATTGTACTTTCCATTCCATTAGGGCAAAAGTGATGCAAAAGGGAGGACATTTACTACCCATGCATCCATGGATGCCTATATGGCACAAGCCCCCTAGCCATTTAAAAATTTGATTTGCCTAATTCTTCTATGCATTTACAGTAAAACCTCCCAATAGTTATATCCGATATAACGATAAATCCCTCTACAACGATAATTTTTCTTGGTCCGTATAATAGTGTTGTAGAGAGGTTTTACTGTATAATGAACCCTCCCTATAACAATAATTTTTCTCGGTCCACATAATATTGTTGTAGAGAAGTTTTACAGTACTTTCAAACGTTGTACAGTCACATTTTAAAATAAGGTACTTTTTAGCTCATTACTAATTGTCAAGCAGTATCAATTATTTTTGTTGCATTTTAGTATCTTGTACATTCACTAAAATTCTTGACAGCCTTGAGAAGGAGGTAATATTTCTTATCCCCACCCTCCCAGTACTCATAGCTTGGGTGCTTATGCCGCCATCTCTCTAGGCTACTCTGCCGGTTATGGCAACTACCTTGGTTTGATTCCCAGTGGTTATGGCCAAAGCATAATCTGGGAGTACTTCCCATCTCCATTTTTTAGAAAAGAGGCAAAATGATATTTTTTCCATACAATTTTTGGTTTTGCTTGCCCCCTCTTCCCTAGTTTTCACTGTATTTAGCCCCCAAGTTACACCTGTGGCCATGGTTGTATGGAAACATATGATGGGTTAAAAGTTACATTTTGCTTTTGGTTCTATCCAGGATGGCTGTCCTGTTACGTAGTCTTCAGAAAAAAAAAGATTCCCTTATTATTGAAGCAGTGGAAACATAGGAAAGGGAGGGTCCCAAGGGCCTCAAGCCACTTGAGCCCCTCCCATGACTTTTGAATTGCTACGCTACTGTATCGAGGTATAGTGAAACATAATTTCAGCGACTTCGTTATAACCTTTTTTCAGTTATGGTGGTCCTGTGATTGTATAGTAATGGCACTTTCATCTGGTGTGTTATTAATCTGCATTTGACTCCTGATGGGGGGAGGGGAGGAACCTGTTCATTATAGTCCAGTGGTTGGTTCCCAAACTCTTATGAGGTTCTACTTTGATTGAGAGAGTTGATTTTATGTTGCCCAACAGTGATGTAGTGGGACCTAATCCATTTGTATTGTATCATTAACATGGATTTGACATCGAATGGTGTTTGAACATGCTTTTTTCCTTCTGTCGGCTGTAGTCCAGCGTTGTTTCCCTTGGCAGTGGAGGTTGATTTCTCGGAAAACGGGAAGTATGATCCTTACTGTCTTTTTTCTGTAAATCATGTTTAATAACTTGGTTGCCATGTAAAACATCCAGGTTTGCTCCCGAGGATACTCAGCATTCACTGAATTTTCCCCCATTAATCTACACAGTGTAGGTTTTGACTTTCGAATTTCTTGGAAAGCTGTAGATTATGGTGCAGCATGATCTGTGATGCCCTTTTCATTCTAAAATGCAAAAATGTCCAGTAACCCAATGATTTTATGTGAAGGTAGTTCAAAAAGTGTTTAGATACAAAAAAAAAAAGTCTACAAAGCTAAACACAACATCTGGACATGTTCAGGACAAACTTTGAAAAGTGTTCTCTGCTTTTAAACCCTTTAGAAAAATCATTACTTGCCAAGCAACTCCATTGTGAAAGTAAGAATGAATGTGACCGTCACTATTTAGCCTCAATGTAGAATATGACGGGGTTGTTGCGTTGCATTCTGCTATTCAGTATTGCTATTTAAAGGTGTAAGCTAAATTATATATGCCATAAAAATCTAAGTGTTTGATGATTTTTCCAATGAGTATCTTAAAACTTTTTTACCGATGTATGTAAACATGGCATGTAAGTTCACATACCTTGTAGCTTTAGCGATCCAGTACGTACGATCAGTCTTTGAGTTTGCTTTTTATGATTTAGTAAGCTCGAAGGCTGGTAAGCCGAAGATTCACTAAACCTAGTAAGTGAATCTAATGCAGTGCAGAGACCACATCAGGTTACCGTTCTTGTCCTAGATGATGCATTGTTCAGTCCCGTAGTGTAAAAATGCTTTGTCTTTTATGATACAAAGGCAGCTAAAGTAAGATGCCATGTCAGGACAAGTTTTCAGTGGAATCTGAACTTCTTTTACTTAGACGATCAAACGATGGATAGCTTATTTATTGGGGAGAAAAAGCAACAAAATAAACCCTGGTGGATGCTGGGTATTTGCTGGAATCACACACACACACACAAATACAGATTATTCGCATGGCAGCCAAATGTGTTAATACTACGCTATCGTAGGATAATGCAAAAATACAAACAAGTCATGTAAAGTATATTAATGATTAGTGACGGTGCTGTGAATTTGTAGAACTTTGTTTCTAATTAAAAATTCAAATTAAAAGTCTGAGGTGCTGAAAATTGTGGTGTGTTTTTTATCCCTATTGTAACATAGAGGTAGCATGTTTATCATGCCATTAATCTAAATTTGATTTCAATGTTTCTGTAGATATGTTATTTTTTTGTCTACTGTTGACCAGCATTATGTTTCTGAGGCAATACAAGTTCAGATTCCTCGGAAAAACTGTAGGGGCCTGGATAGTATGACTTTAGCTGATCTTGTGTCGTAGAGCATGAATAATCGTTATTAATGTTTAATGTAGTTTATATAATACTTCATTGATTTGTACGATAATATAACATGTTTTTGACCATGTGGAAAAAGTTCTAACAATTATCATTTGCTATATTTTTTAGACGAATGGCTGAGAAGGAAGGCCTTTGGCGTCATTCTCGACGAGAAGCGTTCACGAATAGATCATCGTCGGTCCCATTGAATCGACAGGGAACTATGGCCCAGAGATGGCGATGTGTACCGTGTCCTACGGTAGGTTCTTTTATGGTAACCAATGGCTTTGAGGAGGTCCTTGCCGGAGTCGTGCCATCTGATCTGCCTTTGGATCAGTTCTGTTCGCTGACTGAAGATGCGCTGAAGACGAAGTTTAACGTGGATGATGCTGTTAAGATCAATAAAGTCATGACGGTCGTAAAATTGGCTAAAGACTTGGATCACACATATCACGTAAGCACTTCCATTTACCAAACTGTTTCGTTATCGCACCAACAATGTTTATTCAAATGCATAGATGCTCAGAAATGAGTGTGAAAATGTTCGGTTGTGCACCAGATTTTAATTATTGCTAATCACCAAAAAATTCGGAAACAGACTGCAAAAACAAAATGGGGCCTAAGGATTTCAATACTTACTACCTACACCTCTGTCATCTCCACCTCCTTTCATTTTATTTTCGGAGATTTAAATTTAGCAAGCAACCCAGCTAGTCGCTCTAATGTCTCTAAATGTTTCATATATATATATATATATATACATACACACACACTTATATTTCTCTCATTTTCTTTATGCTACACTTCATTGCATCGTCTGGTAACTAAGATTTTTGGTCATTATACACTTCTGAGTGTTTGTGTACATTGGCTGCTGTTTAAGTGTTTTCACTACCTTCCTGGGATTTAGATGAAGAGCTTATTTAAAAAAGTATCCTTTTAAAAATGGCAAATAAATGATTCATTCATTCAAGTGATTTCAATTCCTTCTATTAGCTCACACTCTCCCTATATATATTATATCTTGTTCAAATTTTCAATCGTTAATAAAATACTTTCTATCCATCCAATCAAGTTCAAATAAATTTTTTTAAACTTGTAGTGGATGACACTTGATGTTAATACAGTTTTTTCAAATATTAATTCATTAATTAAATTTAAATGATTTTTTTTTTGCTTTCCTTTGGTGTATTTGGCGATTAATGCTTGCCGCCAATTACAGCCAAATGTCGCCAAAATTGCTTTTCGCAATTTTTCCCTTTCTTCCCTTTTATTTGAGCAGCGCATTGAAGGAATTGACTTTAAAAAAAATTTTT
>QLNU02015270.1:96150503-96165517 GCA_006491805.2 Dysdera silvatica | reverse complement strand
CCCCCGGTTCTGTGTTCGAAAGTTTGGTTATGCTCAGCTGTCCTCCATAACCATGTATGCAACAAACACGGAGTGCAAGATAAATTATTTTACAATTTTTCATTGCCCTTGTAACATGCAGTCTTTGGTTATTAAATATGTACCATCTGTTACTTTTTGAAGTTCAGATTCAAACTTATCAACCTTGTATAGCTCAATAAACAAGGTAAGAAAAAAAAAATCCAACCCTCAGTTTTCACATAGTGACAATTTAAATATAATTGCTGTATTTATGATAGTTACTCTAAGTCTGCGAAATATTTCCTGCCAAAAACCTGTGTCAGCAATAATAAGCGAAGAAAATATATCTGTCTGAGACATACACACAGGAAGAAATCGAACAATATTTGAAGAAAAGCACTAGATTTGGACCCCCAAGAAGAGAGGTAGGCCAAGAAATACAGAGAACTGTAAGAAACGATCTTAAACAGGAGAATTAAACATAAAGAGAACTCAAGAGACTTTGAAGAAATAGATGAAAATAGTGATCTTTCATAAAAGACCTTACACATTTCTGTATAAACATAAGGTTAAAAAAAAAAAAGGAAGAAAAAGGAGGCAGTAGCCTTGATTCTAATAAAAATTGTGCAATTAAAAATACAACTTCCTCCTCTCTTTTCTAAGTTAGAAAACAATGACCTATAATCTAAAATAGTGGTTCCCCTTTTCAAGCCTTTTTCAAGCCGCGACCCACTTTTATAGTAGCCAAGTAATCTGCGACCCCCTTTTATAGTAACGGAAAGATCCGCGACCTCCCTTTGTCTGCCGCCACATTTGCATAATAAAATAATTTTTAACAGAGTAAAGAAAACCCAAAAAAACCAAAAAAAAACCCACATTAAATATAAAATTATACTATACTAATTATATACATGTATATGTATATATTAATGCATATTAGAGATATGAAGTTAATAGCCATTAGTAGAATACTGCAATGCAGTGATGTTGAAATATAAAAGCGTTGGAAACATTTGGTATAAAATTCCTTACAAAAATAATTGCAGCACCTTCCCAGAAACCAGTTTGGGAGCCCTAGGCTATGGACCTCTAAATGCAAAATTATCATTAGTAGCGCAGTCATACATTTTAACATGTGTCAATGTATGTGTGTCTCAGTCTCTATTCTGTAGTTGAAGTAATTTGAAAAACTAATTTTTGCATTGTTAAGGTCGAGGGATTAAACTTCCATAGTGTGATTTTCGTTATTATTGATTTGGGGATTATCATCAATTGTTTTCCATTATAGGATTTAAATTTTATTCATGCAAGTGTTCTTGAATGTTATAAAATGGACCAAATTGAGCATCTTTTAAGTGTTAATGCAAATTCAGGAGAAAATAATTTATGAGAGTAACTTATTCAATTAAGATTATTTGATTTAACTGATTAATAATTTCATGTTTTCATATTATATTTGCATTATTTTTTTGTGTAATAGGTTGAACGCACAACTTCATCGCCTGCTATATCTCCAAAACCATGCGAGTACGATGACCTGTTGTCGCTCTTCCCTCGGCGTCCACATCCCATAGTGCGACAGACATCTGATGACGTCAGGACAAGAAGAGAGAGTGTCCTCGGATACCCCCATACTCCTAGCTCATCTAGTCAGTCATCCCTAGGTCAGTGGATTCAAAGGCTTTGGTTGGCTAAATTCTTTCGTGACTATTTTATCACAAATCAGTGGAAATAATTAGTCTTGGAATCAGTAGCATGACTAATGGGGGGCAAAGAGGGTGGCCATCCCGGATGCCACAATTTGGGGGGTGGGTGGGGGTGGCAATTAACCTTTAAAAAGCAATGACAGGCACAACAACTACGGCAATGACAGTCACTCGCCCCGGGCAGCAAAATACCTAGCTATGCCACTGCTTGGAACATACCAGATTTAATTCATAGTAAGTTTGGGGGACAGCTTACTGGGAATTTTTATTCAGAAAGACCATATTGCACACACAAGCTTTACGGAGTACTATAAAGGTGGCATTGCATGTGAAGAATACATTTTATTTAATAGCATGAATTAAGTTTGGAAACAAGCAAGAAAATGCACCGCAGCTCACACAGAGTATCCAAGCTGTTGGATATTCTCCTAAAGCTTGCCTGATTTTACCATTCCACACTTGCATCTTACGCCAGCTGCCATTTGTTTAGTTTTTTCATGTTATACACTTTCACACAGTTCTAGAATGCTATGTCTAATATTCTGCTTTTTACACATGCCATTCTAGACATACTGCTATTCGGGGGGAAAGCTCGCAATGAAAGCTTGGATGATTAGTACCTCCTTAAATGTATCTGTATCGGGGAGGTTTGGGTATTACATTGGCCCCAAAGCAGAATGTGCTAAAAAGTGTGACGCATGTCTCAGAACGAAAAGCTTCACTGCAAATCAATTGTGGGGTGAATCAATTTATTTTGTCTTCAAAGCAATCCGACAAATGTTTTCTGCATTTCTATTAAAAAAGGAATTTACATTTTATAGAATTTAAAAATGTATTACATACATGCATGCATGCGTCTCCTGCAGAACATTTTTGATCAGCTGAAGGCTTGTTGCAGAACATTGCAAAACATTCTTTGCGGGAAGCATTGAGCCATCTGTTTTCTCCGAGATGACTGTAGCTTTCTTTGGGCCATGCGAATTAACACTTTGAAGGTTTAGTAATTATGATTAATTCCAGTTGTTAGTGAATGCATAATTACACTCTAAAAAGGAACACATATTTAGTATTGGCGAACATTATAAATAATTGATTTGTGTATATAATTATATATACTTGGAATAAAATGGACATTCACTTAGAATAATTTTGCCATTTTATACGATACTTTTAATCATGAAATTATTTTGAATTTTTTTTTTTTTTCCAATACCGTTTTTTAAGCTTTGTCTGATTTTATTACACCATTTCTGTTTAATGTACTTTAATGCGATTTTTACCATTGTATGATAGTAATTTGTTTTCATTTCGAAACCATATATATGTGTGGTCTGGCCATTTTTGGCACAAAATGACCGTTGTTTTCTCATCGTAGAAATTTAACTAATCAACTACTCAGAATAAAATATATTCTAAGTGAATACCTGTTTTAAGCAGTGAGTATGCTGACTGTTTATGCAGTCTTCATAAGGGTTAGGTGAAGTTTTCTGCAAGGGAGTAGTGTTGCCATCACTTTGCTTCAATATAAAATAATTGTTTTTGAAAAGTCACATTGCAAGTTATTTTTCTGAAGTTATAATCTGCTATCCTAATGTCCATTTTAAGCGAGCCTCCAGTTTGTGTACATATTTACTTTCCTTGTGAATTTTACTGTAATGTCTTTAGTGTGTTTTGCATTAACTCTAGTCATTTTAGTTTCAAACTGACATTAAACAAGCTCTCGGTAGATTTTAGAGTAAAATGGTACAAAGATAAATTTCCCCTGTTAATGATTACAGTGCAGCTAACGCTACCTTTTAGAATACATGTGGATGCTAAATTTGAATATCTGTAGCTATGAATGTATGTGTTCGTCTACATTTATAAATATATAAGTCCAACAGCAGTCCTCTGCCAAGAATACCGGCACTCGACGGATCGCTGCTGAAAAGCATCATCTGTAGTTGTCACACCATAGGGGGTGGCACAATGAGTCCCGTCTTAGCCACTGCCTCCTAAATTTACCGGTAAATTTAGGAGGCAATGTCTTAGTGCAGAACTTTGGCTGTGGTGACCGAAGTTCGGATTCTTCGTAAAACTGTAGATCCAGCTTGACAACCCGTCTGGCCAACGTGGTGAGCTTAAGGCTGCTTCCTCTGTATTTCTTTCACCTTACTACATGTATGTGTGATAACAGAGAGATCTCCATTCTGCAGTGGATTGAAAATAGTTGTCGATGATGATGTGAAACTTGCAAGTTAGTAGAAACACCTGATAGTCATTAAACACACACATTAGTTCCACTGATATATAGTAGGTTTGATAATGAGTTTTCTGGAAATGAGTTACTGTGTCAAGATGTTGGATAACTGTAACACTAAAAAGCTTCATGAATTAAGCAATTTGAAAGAGAGCCCAGGATAAGTACTTAGATGGCTGGTTCAAGTATCTCATAGCAAATCTGGCCGATTTTTCCAGAACAAATGTATTGAGAGTGTATAAATGAGTGGTACAAAAAACAAAAGAACAAAAAAAAAAAAAAAGCATTTAGAGAACTGTTGGTCGATGATAGATCATAAACATGATTATAAAAGAGCATACTTCAGTAATACTCAAAATAACCACACAATACAATAGCGGTAACTAAAAACAAATTCTTGATTACATAACTTACCACAGAGTGTGACAATAAATGTGATTCCACAGTGGACAATCCATCAGAGTCTTACTCATCTGTGCTAAAAAAACGGAAAAATTTGTTTACAGTGGGTATGAGATTACCAATACTGGGCCCAAGACTACTGTAACGGAATAGTCTGGTGCGACAAATCCCTGTCCCTATAGATGTGTTGCTGATGAACAAATTGAAATATGGCACCACTAGCCCAAAGCAATGGATCTTAGCTGTTCAGTGTTACCTATTCAAGCTGGTAATGTTCTGGGTATGTTTTTAAGTTTTTAAGGCACATTTTCCTAGATGTGCATATTTTACCACACAGCAATGAAAAACGTTGAGAACTGACTCAAACAATAGCAAACGAATAGAAGTATTGTCGTAGAACGTGCAAAACTCTTCCATTGGTTTTTATTGTCTGAGTTTCATCTCGGTATTTTATATTGTTGCACCGCGAAATATGCTCATCTAAGAAAATATGCCTATAGTTCAATACTTGTAAAGCAGTTTTCAAATGCTTAGTTACCAGATCATCATTGCTAACCAAACACATTCCTACATGGTGCATGGTCTTCCTTAATGGTTAGGCCTATTTTTAGCAGGATAATGATCGATGCCATAAGGCTCCAATTGTCACATAGTGGTTCCAAGAGCAAAACAATGATTCCCCTAAGTAACATTGTCCCCCCCACAATCCTCCGATCTTAACCTTATAGAGCATATACAGGATGTGCTTGAAAGAGCAGTTTGCCGCAGTCTCTCCCCCAGCAACTACACATGAATTGACAGGTGCTTTCAAATCAGTTTCGTTGAAAATACTGTAGAATGGTATCATCCTTGCTTCTCTCATGCCATGTTGAATTTAGGTTTTGTTTTGAAAGCTAAGGTTAGGTTAATGTGTTGTTTGGTCAGTTTCTAATTCGTATGTTCAGTATGTGTGAGTTGAACATTGTGCTGATTTGAAATATTTTTGTTTTATTAGGAGACACGTCCAATTTATTGCGTATGAGAACTTCTTTGATGGGGCAGTCAGCCCCATCACTGTCTGCAGGTGTTGTAAGTAGTTTAATGAAAATTTAATACATTAGTGCTTCATAAATATATTAAATTTAAAAGTTTGCATTTAAAACATTATTGCCCATGGGCTTGATTTCTTTGGAGAAGTAATTGTTATGTAGCTATAAAAGTTATTAAATTCCTAATGATTATTTTAAAATGCTGAAAGTATTTTTGTGGAGTCTGAAATGTTATAAAAATGGTCACGATTTTGTATACCGTTTTTTGTAATATTTTTCTGTCGCATGTGTATTTATTTTACTTTGTATTTATTTTTCTGTCAAATTTATCATCTAATTTTGCTTGTTTACACCAATTTTCAAAGTAATGTTTTAACGTCAGTAAACAGTGTTATAGTAATGTAAATATTAATGTTATTATGCTGCTTTTTAATTAACTATTTCACTTTTTTCCCTTTGGCACTGTTTGATTTCTCTAGAATATTTATAAATATTAAAACAATTGTTAAAAATATTTTAATATTTAAAATAGTAATTTTTTATAGTGAAATGGCATGTAAGAACTTTAAAATTTTGTTTACTGTTTGTATCTCTGTTTTAGTTTAAAAATAATATACATTAGAAGGATAAATGTTCCTCTATCGCTAATTTAAACTTTTTTTGCTCAACAGAAGGAGTTAGGACCTCCTCGTAGAATAAGGTAAGATTTAGTAAATTTACATCAAAAAATGTTGGCAAGAGGTTGTGTACAAATTGCTTTTTTGATTCATTACTCATTGTATAAAATTAATTATTTCAGTCGAGCAGCCAGAAAGAGCCTGGTTACAAATACTTCACCCACGTTACCCCGTTGCCATTCCCCAGTTTCACAGGGTAACAGACTTTTTAATTATTCAGGTTTTAACTACAGTCAAACTCACTTAATACGAGCACGGCTGAAACACGAGAAATCTGCAAATTAAGGTCAGTTCACTATTCCACTACTGTAAGGGTTTCACACTTTTTACGAGCACAGAAGTAGAATCTTGGCTAATACAAGAAAAATATCTATCCACTTGAATGTGATTTTTCCCTTTTCTGTACCATTGTTTCCTCTTTTTTGACGTAAATGGAGGAAAAGAAAAAAAACGTCAAACTAGTAATTATTAATGCCATATTGCCCAATAATAATGTCTGCCTGCAGGCATAGCCATAAATCCCCTCACTCCCATGAAGTACACTCATTGTAGGGGGTACAGCTTGTGCGTACACTCATCAATGAGTCGAAGCAGAATCATTTCTGTGAAACCTTTGATTATGCTACTGTACCTTGGCTCCCGTTCTTTGGCACCTGAGTGCGAAAAGAAGAAAGAAATATTTCAGAAAATCTATAAATTAAATTTTTATCTTTTCAAATTTATAAAGGCAACTATTATTAAAAAGAAAAGCATTATCAGTTAGTGACAAAGTAGTTACATTGTTATTGAGTTGCAGCGTGGAGAAAAAAATTCTGCAATATGCAAAAAATATGGACTGTCTACAGTATCGACGACACTTTGGAAAAACAGAGAAGCTATTGCATCAGCTTTTGAAAAAAGTCTTGTGAATGTTAAAAAATTAAAAAAGTGTGAAAAAGAAGACACTGACAAAGCTTTGTTGTGATGGTTTAAAAGTTGTATGTATTTTGAAATTTGTATTCCTTTCACGGGTTTTATGAGTAACGGCTAATACAAGGAATTTTACATATTCTCACCTTCTCGTGTTAACTGAGTTTGACAGTATTTGGTTAAAGTTGTTAAAATTTGCAATTTGTGATGCTTATAAAACTTTCTTTCAAGGCCTGGCTGCTGAAAATCTAAGAAGTGTTCAGCCGAGTCAACATTTCTTCTGCGCTCCTTTGAAGAGGTAAGTGTGCTGAAGTAATATGTGTTTTTACCATGTGTTGTCATCGTGTAATGTAATTGATAAATGCCATTTCTGCATTCGAATCACACAACCAAAACAATACAATGCAATAAATTTTGTGGTTTCGTGAAGTATTTAAAATCCAGTTTTAAGGGGGTTATAGATTTTATATAATTTCTTGTCTAAAATTCTTGCAACCATTTCGATAAATCTCAAGCATTTTTTTTTTTGGTCCCCATTCCCTAGCTATGCTACTGGTGATATGATTTAGTGACTTTGTATATGGTTAAATTTTTGGGAGAAATCGGGAAAGTGTGCATTTGGGGAGTGTGAGGGGGGGGGGGATGGTATCCCAGTTGCCCATATACTATGATTAGGGCAGTAATTTTATCGCGTTGTGGATTTTCCTCGAATTTTAGATTTTTTTTCAACGATTTCGCAAATTTTAAGGATTTTTTAATGATTTTACGAATTTTAGATTTTTTCCTATTATGGCTATTATTTTTTATAAAACTAAATTTGATATTTAAGTAACTTTAATACTGTCATCACAAAATCTTTTCAGTTAAATTTCGCAGAAAAATGTATTTAAACTACTTATATTCAAGATACTTTGCATTTCCCCACTGTAACCTCTAGGGTTAAGCCAAGATGTTTGAAAGCCATTCATTCGAGAGAAAGAACATTAGTATAACAATGCAAAGGCACAACAAATCATCGATTTTCTGTCGCATTTGAAGACGAATTGACGGCGTTCTTACTTCTTCTAGCCGAACATTCTTAATAAGCACCCTCCCTCTATATTTTTCACACTTTTTCGCTACTTTTTGTGGGGATCCCGAATTTATGTATGGACAAGTGTCCAGAGCATAAAATTCTAAATGGTGGCAGATTTTTTTTTTTTTTATTGCAATCTCAGTCTGTAGAATTCCATCAATCTGTTCTCCCCTCGAAAGCCTATCTCTGTTTTTTCTCAATTGAAATTCTGACAAATTTTCGTAAACAGCCCCACTCCTCCCCTACAGAATAAAAATTTCGTTGTCAAATAAAATTAATTAAAATCATTATTTTATGATGTACATAAGGTAAATCAAGTAAATTCCTCCAATCGGTCCTTAATTTTTTCCTTGCATTTCGAAGAGCCTGACCGACTTAAATTGTATTTATTCGTGCTTTTAGCACAAAAATTCTTGCAAACAAACGCCCCAGCATTTTCCCTCGAATTTTAATTTTTTTTGTGGCGATGGGGGGAGGGGTTGGCACATAAGGCAAGACCAGATTTTAAAAAGTACATTTTTTAATGTTTCATTATAATATGTAAAATGCCTGTTTTGCTTATCATTATAAGTCATTATGCTATGTGTATGAACACACACACAGCATAATGCTACAGGAACAAAATAAATTTTCAAATTGCACCTAAGAAAATCATTTTGGCGACTAAGAAAAAATTGTTAGGTGCCATTGACACTTAACTTTCTGTTCCTAATTTCTAACCCTAGTGTATACTTCGCAAGAGTTTACAGCAATATTATTAGATTTAGAGAAGGCTATTGTGAACCGTAATTCTACAACTTATGTTGGAAGTGGCCCAACAGTTGGAGGTTTATTAAAATCCGTGAAAACCTTTCATTTTTTTCAACACATCGACTTTTTTGTGTGATGTTTTAGCTGTTGTTTCCAGGTTGACTTTGATATTTGAAACAAATACGATAGATCTTTCAGTTACAGAAAGCAAAATTTCTTATGCTGTGACAGAACTCAAAAAATTAAAAAGAAAACCTGGCGGACAACACTGCTGAAATCTTACTAAAAGAGCGATGGATATGGGAATCGAAACACCTATTGGGGATAATGATAGTAAACTTGAAAAACAAGCCCAAGAGTTTTTGGGTATTTTGATAACGAACATTGAGGAAAGGTTAGAAAATTTACTAGTTGTGTCCAATTTTAGTGTTGTAAAGATTCATAAAATATCCTTATGATGATAATGAAGTATTCTGCTTGGTAGAACATTATGAAGAAAACGAACAGGAGTTGCTTGCACAGTGAGATAATTTTAAACATACGTTTTATACCATGGGTGCCGTTAGACGGGGAGGCGGACGGGGGGGACCCATCCTTCCAATGTTGGCATTAGGGTTCCATATCCCCCTTTTTCAAATAAAATATCTTTAGTATATTGTCTCCCCCCAATATTTTTATGTCGTCGGCGCCAATGGTTTATACAAGAATCGAAGAGAGTGGAAGACAAAGAAGAGTTCAGAAAGAAAGCTTTAAGAATATCAGGTTTATTAAGTTTGTCATGCAAGGATAGAGTTATTAAAGAACAATTTCCAAAAATTAGAAGATTTCTTTAAATCGTAAATGCTATTCCTATGTCCATAGCAGCAGTGGAAAGAATTTTTTCGCAAGTTCGAAACATCATAATTGACAAAAGAAATAGATTAAAACTTGATGTGAATTGTATATTACCGATGAAGCTAAATGGGAAAATGGAAATCAGAAAAGCTGTTCATCATTGGTTAAATATTAAAGCAGAAAATTATTTAAAAAGTAAATTTAAAAAATTTGGTAATGTAATTTGTTAATTATGCTTCCCTGATGTTGATTTTATTGTTTGGAAGAGTTTGCAAGAACATTTTTCAATCATCTGTTTCTAATCAAAATTTTGATTGAAGTACAATGAAACAGGTTTGAAATTTGTTTTTAAATTCCTAAGCAAGGTAAATGTGATTAATTTGAAATAATGGTTTGATTTTTAAATTAAGAAACGGCTGTATTGAACAAATTTGTTGTTAGAAAATAAATTAAGAATCTTAATTTCTAAATACAAATTTCATTGTGCTGATATTCAGCACTGTACTATAAGTAGGCTGCTCTTTAACTTCATTAATAGAAGTAGACAATTATTATACAATTACGAAAATTATTTTATGTATTGTTCGTTATTTTTGCATATTAATAATATAACATATTGCTATAACTTAATATAAATGTAAATTAGTTTTTACAGGTTTATTGACTGTTCAAGCATTACATAAGCAAATATTTTGGCAGTTTTATACCCCACCCCAGTAAGCAAAAAATAAACATGTGCTTGTTGTCCCAGTGTTATCAAACAGCAACCCCTTCCCCCAAGGTGCTTATATCGTAATACTTGAACGCTTCTTATTTAAAAAGTGTTTCTCTTAAAAACACTTATTACACCCTATTTTTTCTTAAAGAAGTGCCATTTTTTTTAAAGAGTTTTAGTGACTTTGTTCCATCCCAGAGTGAACACTATTCTATATTAAACAATGTCAATCAATCAACGTTTATTGGTGTAGTGATACCAACGCCGATGGTATGGCGTGATTAGGTGGTGAAATTTAAAGACAAATCGTATCACTACGCTACAAATGGATGTTTTGACATTGTTCTAATCAGCGTAGTGTTCGATTTATATAAAATAAATACTATTCTATATATTTTACTTTCTTTTAGTGATTTGTTGGATAGCAACATAATTTCACGTAACTTCCTTTTTATGCCAACATATGGCATTATAATTTTACACAACAAATTTTTCTTTAACAGTAAAATATATTATGCATATATTTTTAATGGTAGTAATGACTTATTGTGTGCGATTAATCAATTAAACTTCATCATAAGCATGTGTGTAAATGGAAAAACAACTACTATTCACAATTGGTCTTGAAACATTACCTTCAGACATGGTAATCCTATTATATGATGCGTATTTAGTAACATAATAATTTGTATTCTTGTGTTCGTAAATGGTATCTTCCATTTTTTTTAGATTGTTACATCTATTCCATGATTTTTTTTTATAATTTTCCACAAATTTCGAGATTTTCTTCACAACCATTCCGTGAATTCAAGTTATTTTCAGTGAAAAAATTACTGCCATACGTATGAACCAAAGTACAGGGCAATCCTACTATATAATGCTTCTTTAGTAACATAATAGTTACGTGCATTACTGTTGAAACTGGGAATTTTTAAGTGAATTCATTTTCTTTAGTATTAGTTACATTTCATCTGCGATTGTTTTTTAAATTTGCACGAAATTTGAGATTTTCGCAGCAAGAGCCTTACGAATTTTGCATTTTTTTCTGTGAAAAAATTACTGCCCTAATCATGAACCTAGCTCATGGTAAGTGAATTCGATTTGAGGTTATGCCAAGCTATTTGCTCCATCTTAAAAAAACCCAGCTGGACAGTTTTAATTTCTGCACAGTGTAAAACTATAATCTAACAAAATAATTGTTTTTTGCTGCTCATTTGTTTAGAAGACAGGATAGCTATATATAAATCTACAGGCCTTTCGGTCTTACATTAGGCAAATGTGTTACCAATAATCTATTAACTCAGGTTTGACTTCCAACGATGTCTTTCTCCAAACCATAAATAAATTTAAAAAAATAACTTCACCAACTAGCTGCTCAATGCAGTATAAAAGTTGGTTTTCTATGACTTAAGAGATTCATAAACCATAGGACTTGACGCAACATGGACTTTGCTGCCCTTTTCTCGTAAAAACAAAGTAAATTACTGTTACAAGATTTTTCCCAGTTGAAATCCATCAAGGCCCTGCGGTGGCGCAGTGTGGTAACGCGTTCTCCTAGTGCGCGGCTAATCCGGGTTCGACTCCCAGCAGTGCAAAGAACGCTTACTCAGAGATCTCATAAAGATCGCACTGCTCACTGTAGTCCGGGGTTTGGTTCCCTAGGCCTTAAGAGGTTCGGATTCCTCGGAAAACAGTAGGTCCCGGCGCAGCATGACCACTGTAGTCTTTGAGCCGTAAAACAACAAACGTATCAAATCTGTCGAGGCTCTGCAGTGCCACAGTATTAACACATTCATCTAGCATACTGTTATCCCAGGATTGACACTCAAAATGCTTTTCAAAAATAAATCACTTACCGATTAACTGCAGGAAACCATGTCGCTTACCGGTTGATTACCAGCAAACTTCCAGGCCCTGGTGAAGCCCGCTTCTGTCCCAAGCACGATAAAACTCAAAACAATCAAATCCATCACTAAATTGGGATTCTCACAAGCCTATCCTGGTTACAATGTGTCTGAATTTTTTTATTTATTCATCAATCATTATTACATATTTTATTATTCATTGAATTCATTCATTACTACCTAATTCAGTGTCTTGCACATTACCCGTTTCTTAAAATGCAGGTTTGGAATGTTTTTATAATAACCACTTCAACATTCAAAATGTTTTCACTAAGCTCTGATCCTAAAAACTCATTACTTTTTTTTAACACTTCATCCGTTAGGGAGCATTCAGGTATTATGTAAGCACCTTTGGGGAGGGGGTTTGCTTATTTTTCTGTGTTAGCCAATGTTAATTTTTGCTTAATAAGGGTGGGGGTTGAAATGGCCAAAATATTGCTTACGTAATACTTTAACTCTTCCTTATTCCGATGACATCACAAGGTTTCATGATGCTGTCACAAAATGTCAGATCTTTGTAACTTTTTTTATTGGCAAATTATTTCCAATTTTATTGAATTTTCTTTTTTTTATTTCATTGTTTTCAGAGGAGATGGACGGCGATGGTCGTTGGCTTCTTTGCCCTCGTCGGGGTATGGCACCAATACACCAGGAAGTTCCAATGTATCGGTAAGTGACATGTGATGTATTGATGAAGTGCGTCACTGATTTTTTATTTTCCCAGTCCCTTTCAACATTGAAGGCTATGAACTCTAGTAGGGTTCTGGTTCAAATGGTTCAAACACTTGTATTTTGGGTTTGATTTTCAATGTTCAGGATGATATTTAGGGGTTACACCAAGCTCATCATTTCATTATGCTTAATTTATGGCTTTTGCCTTTATTATCTTTGGATGGAAAGTCTAGAAATGCTTGGGTTTGGGATATAAGCATTCTTTTGAGCCCTCTTATTTCCGATTTAATTTTTTTATGCTTTCTTCTGTGAAAACGTGTTATGGTTTAAATGTCACATCGATGTGTTTTCAGTCTCATTTTGGATGGCGGATCTTGTAATCTTGGGGTGCAAGGCAAATGAAACGAAGGATTAAACAAAATTTTTTTTTATTGCCTTAATGCGGATTGTCATTTGGGTCTTTGCGTAATGGAACACAACTGTTTCCTTATTACATGTGTTATGATGTATGATTTTGTGATGCTAATGTATCATCATGCATTCTAGGGATACTATCACATTACAGGCCGTGTTTAATAGTTTAATTTTACTATAGCTCAATGAGTTTGCATTTCCGGAGAATATATTAATGTGTTCCAAAAGAAGTATATCATAGTTTGGAGGTTAAAAAGCAGGAGTGCTGAGTAATAGAAGTAGTGTGGGGGGAGGCAAGAAGGCCCATGCCCCTTTCTCCAAAATAAAAGTACAGCAAATTCTGGGGTGTTACGTCAGTACATGTTTTTACAATAATGCTGTTAATCATGGATGTCAGTTTCAGAATACGTACTTCAAAATTAGTATAAGATTCAGATGCTTCGGGATACTATAGGTTCTGGCTAATCTTAATTATGCTTGTGCTATAAAATGCAAATATGTGATTGGTACACAGAACACTGTGTACCTGTTTTCTGTGTGTCAATTATCTGTGTGTTATATAGTAATTATAATTGTGCCTTTTCTTTGGGTACTGTCAATTATGTATGACCTTACAAAATATAAAAATATGGTTGTTGACGTACTATGCAGCTTTAAAATTAAAAATATAAATGTAATTTTTTAAGTGTTTCTTGAGTATAACACCAATAAAAACTCCAAAATAGGACTCAATTTTGACCCGTCATATGCTGGTCCTCTTCAGGAGATAAACAAAGTTTTGCCAGTGTGTCCTTTCATACATCGGCCAGACTAAACATGCCTTGGAAAATTTATTAAAAGAACACCAAAACTACATAAAAAAAAGGCTGAATTCCAAAAGTCTTCGATTGCTGTCCACTGTTGGGAAAATAACCACAAATTCATCTCTTTAATGAACACTAAATCAACCATCTACTAAGTCAACCAAGGTATCCACTCGAATTAGATTTTTTAGAAGCTTATTATATTAAAGTCAACTCTTCCACTGTAGTTGGTGATCATCCAACCATGTCATTTTCCAGCTGTGTGTGGATTGCCCTGCTACTGGAGACGGCACCTAGAATAGTGACCTCAGCAACTTGTAAATTTAGAGTTTCAAACGATGGTAACATGTCTCGTGATTACAACGTTGTTTATCCCCTGATGAAGACCAGCATGTGATTGGTTGAAATGCTATTGAGTTCTTTTTTATTAGCGTTATATGCAATAAATACGTTGAAAATTTCATTTTTATTTTTAACTTGCAAAATATACTTTGATATTAAACGCCTGCCTCCAATGTAAGTGCATAAAATGTAGTTTCATGTGGAATTACATCTCAGAAATAACATGTTTTTTATTTAAGATTTGTGACATAAATGATGCCTGTTTTATCATTTAGTCGCAGTGCTCTTCGCAGGAAAAGTTGCATATGCTTGCCCATTCCAACACCGAAGAAGTGCATCCCAGTCACCATCATTTCAGTAGCAATGAAAGCAATCCTGGCTTGGAGGAGGATGGCCGCCACTCACCGGTTGTTAGGCCAAGGTCTCGGAGTTTAAGGTAGAGTCCAGGGATAATCGCCAACTGCAGCCACCTTCTTACCTAACTCGATTTTATACAACAGCTCGATTTTGTAGATAATAGTTCAACCTCTTAGATACTGGTTTT
>QLNU02015270.1:96139819-96150403 GCA_006491805.2 Dysdera silvatica | reverse complement strand
AATATAAATGACCAAATTGTATGAGAACTATTGTTTTATTATAGATATTTAAATTGAAACTCCCAATAGAAAACTAAATCATTTTTTATTTTATTTTTTTTGTAAAAAATATATCTTTATTTCTCTTTATTTTTTAGGTTTTAATCATTTTGAATATGCAAGTTTTCCAATTTTTTTTAATTTTACATTTTTCATAATTTATGTTATTTTTGTTATTTAATCAAACAGTATTTCTTTTTTGCTGCTATACAGGGTGATTTAAGGCTCTATATACGAACTTTAATGAGAGGCAGGGAACACTAAAACATGTTTCTAATATCTTATTAATGAATGCATATCTGCAGGCTTAGCTTCCAGTTGTACGATGCTCATTGCCCTTTTTCATATATGAGGCAGTGTTTAATGTTTACAATTAATCATATTTGGGTGCATAACAGTCCACATGCTGCATGTATACATGCTTACCATGCAATTGAAAAATAGGTCTGCACACAAACATTGTTTTAGAGTTGCTTATCTTTCATTAAAGCTTATAGAGTCTAGAATTAACCTGTATAATGCACCTAGTTTGCCGCTTGAGGCGATTGATTTTATATGGCCAGTGCTTTTAACAATTTATACTATTTTGCACATTGTTATATTTATTTCCTACCATTTTAGTGTATGATTTGAGATACTGTTATTATTATTATTATTATTCACTTAATCCATTTTTTTAGATTAGAAAGTATCATTTGATTCGTGATCTAATTTCTTTTTCTTATTTTCTTTTTTTTTTCACATTGGGATTTTAGCCTGGCCTGGTTGTGTCTTGCACCTTTAGAGTAAGGCCGACTTCCTTTTTCTCCTTCTTTTATGTTGCTGTGAATAGTTTTCTTTCGCCGCTCAGAATTATTTTTTGCGCACCCCTCTTGGTAGCTTTCGAAGCTCCGCCATGCCAACACTGCAATCAAAATCCAATCCACACTATTTTGCTGTCCTGTTATTATGATTAAGTCAGAAATATTAGGAATATAAATATTATTAGTCGGAAAAATGTAAGGCACTATGCCTTTTGAGGTCCAATCCCCAACCCATTGTTTTGGCTTCTAATAGCTGGAAAAGGGAAAATTTGTGACCTTATGGTGGCATAGAGCAGCGGTCGCCAACCTTTCGGGCCTCACGGGCCACTAAATTCATAATTTTAAATCCCGCAGACCACATTTCGTGAATTTAGTGCAATATAAAGGCAAAAATTGTCATTCAGAATATGAGAATTTCTTAGAATATTATTTTTGTTTTATTATTAATAAAATATTAAAAATGCAAATAATATCTAGATTTTTCTGCACACCACCGGTTGGTGACCTCCTGGTACGTTGACTTATTCTGCCGTTTACCAGGTTTGATTCCAAAGGCACTGCAGGATGTATGTCATTTTCTTGCCTACTGTAATGTGGGGTTCGATCCGTCAGGTAATAAAGGTTCGTATTTCTTGGAAAACCGAAGTTCCTAGTGCAAGATGACCTTAGCTGTCCTTGTGCTGTAAAGCACAAAACTACCATATGCCCAGGCTCGATTTGAACTTCTGATATGTATCAGTGGTCATGCCTTCTGTCTTCGAACCTGCTGGGCTGGGTGCGCCTGCTGAATAAGCTTGACTGTGTGTGTGTGTTGTTCGAGCATCATGCTATGTTGTTGACTCCGTCCCAGGTCACCCCCAATAGTCTTGGCACACACACAATATGCAAGCAAACAATCGAACCGTCGACCCTTGGATTGCTATTCCAATGCTTTGACCTTTAAGCATTATCAGCCAAAAGGTCAGTTCTGATAAGGATTTTAACACAAGGAGTGAGGGCTGTCCTCAGCCCGTGAAAAACATATTTCGGAGGCCCCCATACATGTATGAGTAAGAAAACAAAAAGAAATGGAATACTGTGTGACCACTAGATGGCACGAAATGCGAGATCTGAAGTAAAAATATTTTTGGGGAAATTTTCAATATTACAAAAATAAAAAATTCGAGCATTACGCTTCGCAGGACCCGGGCCATGAGCCCCCCCCACTTACTCTTGCGTAAGAGCGGTCCTGCAAGGAGTACATCGGATCTGATGACTGGTACTTTCACAACCATCTTAATTACTTAGAGATTCCCCCCCCCACCTTCAGCCTTTTATTATTGATAAGTGGAGTAGCCAGTGTCCTTTTAAAGAGCAAGCCAACCGGATTTGAGGGGGGGGGGTTTAAATAAGGGTCCTAAATTGACTAAAGTTGTTTATTATTTTGGGTTATTTTAGGTCTGCTTTTAATCAGCAAATTATTATTTATTAAACAACATATTTTTGTTTTATTGTAAACATCTAAAAATTTAAAAGTTACCGTGAAACCCTCCTCCCCTAAAAGTGTCTGAGCCTAGGGCCTTAGAATGGATTTTGACAGTCCTGGAAATGGCTAGACTTTAATTTGATTTGCATCACTTGCCTAACACTTTTAAAGTATGGTGGTGGTAGAGCAGCTGTTGGCGTGACGGGGCAGATCATAGCTTCCCATAGAATGCATGGCTTACAGCATTAGAAGTTGCATTGTTAAGCACATGATGCTATATATGTTATAATTGCATTTTTTGGGGTAGGATGAACTATTTTTCATTTTTAAAGCCTATATGATTTCCTGTAAGCACTTATTAGTAACAGGAAATATTAGATATCAACCATAGGGTCATTTTGCAATGTGCAATGAAGACAAAACATGTTCATCGAAATATACCACTCATAACTTTTCCTGGAAGACTGTTCAACTTCGTTTACAGGGTTTTTGTCAGTGGACTATTCCCAAAACAAACATCGAGACCAAACAGCTCCGAACTTCAACGGTTCCATATTACCTAGTTTTATCATGTAGCCTACTTAGTATTGCTTAGTGATGAATAAAATTATACCTTGTTTGGTGTAGCATGGTTTTAGTTACCGTCCTATCCTATACATAATAATAATAATGAATAAAGCATAGTGTGTTACGAAAATCATATAAGCCCTATTTAAGGCCTATAAGCTCTCTTATGAACTTTCTGTGTACGCCAATGATGCAAGTGTGTGCATTGTTGGTTTTGGTCAAGGGCATCACAATGTTGACCAACGTTCTATATAACACACACATGAAAATGCTTATAACATGTGATTTGTGCATTTTCGTTTACTATATGGGAGTTACACTATATTTTGTATACTATGTGGGAGCTATCAACATACTATGAGGGGTAAAAGGCGCCATGGGTGAAAAATGTTTGAAAGTCGTAGTATACATATTCAACTGGATTCTAAAAGATTGTCAAAGATCTAGGGAACATTCTCTCTGATTAGATGGGTGGTTGAAATATAAAAGTGAATTTCTCAAAATATGCAAGTGTTGGGTGCACCTGGAGAAATCTTTATCTAACAGTGAATAGATGATCTTTGAATATGAGAATATACAATTATATACACACACCTATCAGCCAAAACGTTAAAACTCTATGGTTGATAAATAATGTATTTGCCACTGTGGATGCCCATATCCAAGAGTATGTGCTGAGCTATGTGTTGTATACATTGAGCCCCTCACCTTCATTGACATTATGGCTGTCAGTCAAAGTAGCCCTCCTGTTGCCATGAGAAAGATGAGATAGCCTGTGTTAGTATCAATGAGGAATGGCCGGCCTACACATTAATCGATTGCCCAAAGTGTCATCTGGTCTATTTGAGATGAAATAAAATACCAACTGAATGAGTTTCGACCTAAGATATTGTCTCTGAGATACTAAATTTTCATAACACAGAGGTTGTCTTAATGTCTTGACTGATGTATGTATATATAAGCTTACCAGTCAAAGAATTATTCGCCCTGACCCTCAAGCATCTAGTAGTCATTAAACAGGTACAAATGACGCAGCGGTCAAGTTACGTGCTCAACTGTGCACACACTGCGTCTGTGTGATCATAAGGCAGTAATGTTGAATAAGACATTATTGTTACAAGCAGGAATTGTGCGTCAAGATGGGGAAATGCAAGGATGTGACAGATTGGTAAAAAGGGGCAATTGTGTTTGGCCGTGCCCATGGCCATTCAGTGAGTGAAGTTGCCGGATTTGTTGAGGTTTCGTAGAGGACTGTTCAGCTTGTCTACAAGCAGTGGTGTAATGTGCGTAGCCATGAAACACGACGCCAGAATTGTGGTCGGGAAAACATCCTAACCGAGAAGGACCAGAGAAGAGTTTCACGGTTTATGAATCAAAATCGCTTTCAAACTCAACAAGAATTGCTGCAGTCTGTTATTGAAGGTCCATCCCAACCTATTAGCGAGAGAACATTGTGATGGGAGCTACATGCAATGTAAATTTAGAGTCGGAGTTACACGATATTAACATGATTTCTCAAGGGGTGAATAATTTTTTGTCCAGTGTGCTTACATTTTACCATATTATTCATAAGAGTGGTCTATCTGGCACCAAATTTGAGCAGCCTGGACATGAGTCACTCCTTGGGAGGGTGACGCAAGTTCTTCTACAGTTCTGGATTTTGGCTGTAGGGACTGAGGTTCAGATTTCTTATTAAAGTGTTAGTCCACCCTGTCAACTTATTTGGCCATCACAGAGAGCTTATGGCTGAATCCTCTGTTCTTTTCAACATACATGTATGCGGGGTGACAGAGACTACCATCGTGTAGTAGATTGATAATACTGATGGCTGTTGGTGATATTATCTGTGACAAGAAATCGATTTGGCTGCTACATTTCCATATATTTTCTCAAGGGTTTATAAATGTTACACAAGATTATGAATTCATCATAATCAAGTACCTTCTTTGATTAGGAGGTTGGTGGCCAATAAGATAATTTATTGGTTTATTGGTGACACACTGCACTAATCCGGATGAAGCAAAAGTTGCACAAAATTTATTGCAGTTGATTAATAAAAAATAACATTGCTGATAGTTGTTTTGATAGCATGTGGCTATCATCATCAGAGTATGGTGGCTTCTGTTTATGCCCATAATGTTGGTCGAAGGTGCCATCACATTGGTTGGAAATGTGATTGGGTGGATGAGGAATTAAGTGTAATAGTGGTGTCGTAGACACTAAAGGTTTTTCTAAGTAGGCAAGACAGTGTTATTCAGGAGTTGATCATTAATGGCAATGTTTCAAAGGTTATGAAATGCCTCAAAGAAGCGAAGATCAAGTGTTGAATTGACTTCTTTAATATTATGTGCATTGGAGAATAAAAACTTCTGTTTGAATTCCCATGGATATTTTGCTAAATTTGATTTCAGATTTTTTTTTTTCTGATGTAAATTTTGTGTTCAAATACATTCACGAAGACTTTCACGGCGTCTATTAATATACATTATAGAGCTTTTTGGGATATTCCGCCGCGTCTGTTTATTAAAAACACTTAACGTTTCAATCTGTGCTATGTGAAATATCCTCAGAAGCAACAGCCGACCAAGTCTCCCTCTGCAAAAATGAAAGACTTCTGTTTGGTTGTTCGGCAGAAAATGAGTGATTTCGTCTCATATTTTTTACTCACTCATTTTCTGCCAAGCAACCAAGCGAAAGTCTTGCATTTTTGCAAAGGGAGACTTAGTCGTCTGTTGCTTCTGAGGTTACTCTGCATAGCACTAAGTGAAACATTAAGTGATTTTAATAAACGGACGTGGCGGAATATCCCGTGAAGCTCTGTAATGTATATTAAACTTCATGTTCTTTTAATCTTAGACGTAGTGCTCTTCTTGTTTAGCCATACTAGAATGGAGTATATGCCCGATAATGAGCAAAATTTGTTACTGGTTGGAATACGAAAGAAAAATGGAAGGAAAGCAAAGAAAATAGAAAGAAGCAATGAGTAAAGTAGAAAAGTAAATTTGAAATAAAAGTAGTGAGAGTAACGAAAGGAGCAAAATAAACTATAGAAGGTTAAGGAAAAGGTTAAAAAAAAAAAGCTAGTAGAGAAATAGTAAGAATAAGTTAAACTTAACAGCATAAGAAATATATCACGGCGTTTTGAGAACTACTTTCCTTTATTAAGCAAAGCGACTTCGCTTGATAAAGGGAACAGTGGTTCTTGCAAAAACTTCGCAATATTTTTCTTATGCTCTTAGTAAGATTTATTTCTTCCTACTGTTTATCCATTTCTACTTAATTTTTTTTTAATCTTTGCCTTTATTTTTCTTAACTTTTCCTAATTTCTTTTCCTCCTTTCGTTACTTTTATTATTCTTATTTCCAATTTACTTTTCTACTTTACTAATTTTTTTCTATTTTCATTGCTTTCCTTTTTTTCTCTTTTTTTTTTTTTGCATTCTGACTAGTGGCAAATTTTTACTCATTATGGTAAAGCCTGGTCAATCGTTGTTTTCTTTTGTAAGTATACACTCTAGCTATCAGAATGAGGATGGTATCTTTAAATTGAGAAAAACCTATTTTGTTAAATGGCATAAAAGTAACACAAAAGTTGAATTTATGTAGAACAGCAGTGATTTTGGTACAAAGTTTACGAATATAAGCAATACAAACACTATCCTTAGGTGCTGAAGAACCACTGGAGAGAGAAAGGGTAGGTTTAGTGAGTTCACGAAAGATATGATCAATAGTTATTGGATTGTAGCCGTGGTGTGAGGCAATTTTTTTAAATGTAGCAAAATTCATTATTCAATGCTTCACTTATAGATGAAAATTTGATGGCCTGAGATATCAACTGATAAAGCAAGCTCAATTTTTGGCTTTGTTTATGAACAGAAAGAGCACAGGGAAGAAGAGCAGAGTTAGGTTTACAATAAATACTGGTTTGGAAACCAGTAGGTGTGTTATGAACTAAAATGTCAAGGACAGGGAGTGAACAGTCCGTTTCTTCTTCAAAAGTAAACTTGATGTTAAGGTCAACTGTGTTCAAGAGGTTGGGGATTTGTGAAGGATCCAAATTGTTCGGTAATAGAGTAAAAATATCATCCACGCCTTTAGAAAACTTACTAAACTTAAACCCGTCTTTTCTCTATTCAGTGATTTTTTTTCGTCTGAGGACATGGTTTGCATTTTTTATCTTCTTAAAATTTCTACCAAGACCGTTGCTGTTCTACATAAATTCAACTTTTGTGCTACCTTCATACCAACCAATAAGATAGGTTTTTCTTATTTCGAATATACTCTCCTAGATTCTGACGATTAGGGCACATACTCTATTCCATGCAAGTGTAGCCAAATTTTTATTTAAAAAACACAAAGAGCACTGCATCTCAGATTAAAAGAACATAAAGCATATGCCAGAAAATAAGGATTTCATGAATCGGCCTTAGCGAAACTCGTAAGGGATGAACGTATAGGACGAACGTTCCTATTCTCTGATGCACATATTATTAAAAAAGTCAACTCAACACTTGATCTCAGTTTCTTTGAGGCATTTCACATTCTATCAAACATCAACGTTTCAGTTAATGACAAACTTCCGAGAAACTTTTATCTCGCCTTCTTGGAAAAACCTTCAGTGACTCACGGATAGAGATAAAATCACCAATATACTTAATTCCTCATCAACCCAGTCAAGTTCCCAATCGGTGTAATGGCAAATCAGAGCAATGTCACAGACATAAACAGAAGATAAGAAGAAATAATCAGAAGAACATCTTCTGATGATGATAGCCATATGATATTGAAATAGTTATCAGAAGCAACGGTTTTATTAATTAACTGTACCAATAAATTTTGTGTAATATTAAGCTTTTATATAACAGTTCATATATAAATAAAGGCCTGCAAAAGGCTATAACTGGAAGGAGACCCACACGCTGAACGTATGTGACGATGTGTGGAACCGGCCAGGCCAGTAACCTAGTGTCCTACCCCGCCTTCAAGTGGTGCAGGCTGAGCTTTCTATTTATGTGGCAAATTAATATTTGCTGCACGGATAGAAAGGCGGAAGGGGAGGGCTAATTCACCAACCCGTCTAGCCAGCGTGGTGAAATTATGGCTAATTCCTCCATTATGTTGACACACCAGAAACCATGGCCCCTAGTCTCCAGGTGCTGGAGTGCTCCTGATCAAGGCAGCGGTCAGTGTGGCATGAAAGCAGGGGGTGCTAAGAATCACTGGAATGGCCCAGGCTGCCGTTTGTTATTGACCTTGGCAACGTATAATGGACGATCCCTTGCTTCTGAAGCAAAACTTCAGGAATTGGAAGAAGAACTTGACAAGATCAAATGGGACATTGTAGGACTCAGTGAAGTTAGAAGAAAAGGTGAAGAGTTGGTGGAACTTAAAAGTGGACATTTGTTTTATTATAGAGGAACGGAAACTGGAAGAACAAGTGGTGTTGGCTTCTTAATCAACAAAAGAATTAAAGACTGTCTTCTGGAAGTTGAAAGTACATCAGATCGAGCAGCGAGGCTCGTTGTTCAACTAACCCAGCGATACCAACTTCAAATAGTACAGGTATATGCACCAACATCAAGCCATACCGACGAAGAGGTTGAAGAATTTTATGAAGAAATCAAAGAGTTACACACCAAAGGGAAACAACATATCAAGCTCATCATGGGGGATTTCAATGCAAGAATTGGACAACAGGAACAAGGAGAGACATCGGTTGGTAAATACGGATATGGGGAAAGGAATGAACGTGGCGATCAACTCATCGAATTTGCAGAAGCTGAAAATCTTAGCATCATGAATTCATTTTTTAAGAAGAAACCGCAAAGAAAATGGACATGGAAACACCCAAATGGGGGAACTAGTGAAATTGACTATATCCTGGCAAACAAGAAATCAATTATTGAAGATTGCAGTGTACTGAACAGATTTAATACTGGAAGTGATCATCGAATGGTGAGATGTAAAGTGCACTTAAATACTAAATTAGAACGACAGAAGCTCATTAGGAAACAAGTAAGTAAGAGGGTGGATCTAATGAAACTGAAAGTAAATACCGAGGCATTCAAGTTGGAATTAAAAAATCGCTTTTCTGCACTGGAAGGACTTATTGATGAAAGTGATATCTCAGAAGCAAATGAAAACATTGTTAAGACAATAGTTGAAACTGCTGGGGAAATTGGTGGTGTAACCTGTAAAAAGCACAATAGCAAATTATCTGAGAAGACGAAACAGCTCATGAAAAGGCGAAGAGATATGAAGGTGGACAATCGAAATACCAGTTCCAGGATTGAGTACATAGAACTTTGTAAAACTCTGCGCAAAAGCATGAAAGAAGACATAAGAAAATTCAACTGTGAGCTAGTAAGGAAAGCCATTGAAAATAACAAGAGCCTTAGGGTTGTTAAAGGAAGTTTATCTGTTGGGAAGAAACACATCATTGCATTAAAAGGAGAGGATGGCACCGTAACAAGAAATAGGGAAGAAATACTTAGAAGAGTTGAAGAATTCTACAAAAAACTATATGAAAGTAACAGTGGATTAAACGAAGACGCCGCAATAGTCGAAGGAATAGCTCCTAAAATCTTAAAAGAAGAAGTTTCATTTGCAATAAAAAATATGAAGAAAGGAAGAGCCCCTGGTGATGATGGTATTACATTAGATATCCTAAAAGAAGCTGGAGAATATGTAGAAGACATACTTGCAAAATTCTTTACCAAATGTCTTAACAGCGGTAACATACCAAACCAATGGGATTCTGCAACAGTAATTCTTTTGCATAAAAAAGGTGATAAAGAGGATTTGAAAAATTACCGACCAATTAGCTTGTTACCTGCTATTTATAAAATCTTCACAAAAGTGCTAACACATCGCCTGCAGAAAAAATTAGATGCAGCTCAACCAAGAGAACAAGCTGGATTTCGAAGTGGATTCAGTACAGTGGACCATATTCAAGTATTAAGAGAATTAATTGAAAGAACACATGAATATGAACTTCCATTGTGTGTTGCATTTATTGACTATGAGAAGGCCTTTGACTCTATAAAAACATCAGCAGTCATCAACTCTTTAAGATCAACAGACATTGAGGATGTGTACATTGACATATTGAAACGTGTGTATAAAAATGCAAGTGCAAAATTTCGGTTACATAAAGATACCAAAACTATCAAACTTGGCAAAGGGGTGAGGCAGGGAGATACCATTTCTCCAAAACTTTTTACTTCTGCTTTACAGATGATTTTTCAGCTGATAAATTGGAATAACAAGGGAATAAAAATAAATGGTGAATATTTAAATCATCTGCGGTTTGCTGATGACATTGTTATTTTTTCAACGGACCCATTGGAACTCCAAGACATGGTACAAGAGCTCTCAACTAGAAGTGAAGAAGTTGGACTCAAGATGAACCTACAAAAAACTAAGATCATGTTCAATAATTTTGTAGAGGAAACAAAAATACAAGTTGACAACACTGAGCTAGAAATTGCTGATTCATATATTTACCTTGGCCAGCTGATTTCAATGGATGGCAACATTATGAAAGAACTCAACAGACGTATTAAACTTGGCTGGAGTGCATTTGGAAGAAACAGTTTTATCCTGAAGGGGAAATTGCCTTTGTGTCTAAAAAGAAAGGTCTTCAACCAGTGTGTATTGCCAGTCCTCTCTTATGGATCAGAGACATGGAGTCTAACAGTTGGAGCAATAC
>QLNU02015270.1:96108168-96139719 GCA_006491805.2 Dysdera silvatica | reverse complement strand
TATATTTTCTGTTGGGTCTCTACATGGGGATTTATACAAAATGCGCAACATCAATTCCTTACTTTATAAGATAATTATAATCATTAATGCTATTTGTTTACAGTCCCCTGCGTTCACCTGGAATCGACAGTGATGTGATTCTAATGAACAATATTTACAAGGAAAGGTTTCCAAAAGTAAGTTAATGAAATTCGCGAATGTAATGTTACCAGTGTACTCATAAACCCCGAACTCCAGTTATTTCTGTCACAAGTTCGAGAGTTTATGAATACACTCAACCTATAGTAATACATTTGAGTACATTCATAAACTCAAACTTATTACAGATTTATTTAACTGCTAATCTTAATCTTCTTCAGGCCACCCAGCAAATGGAGGAAAAATTGCAACAGTTCTTAAACGATCACAAGGATTATGATGATTCGCGAAATCTCGATGCCGTCGCTCGATTCGTGCACCATCAAGTTGTTCAGATGGCTGAAGATTGCATCCATCAGTCTCACAACAAGCTCGTCACTTCGCATTATTTCTTTGAGATGTCGGAAAATTTGGAACGTCTTCTCAACGAGGTGAGTTGGTGACTCTTCAATATTGTATTTTCCATTTTTGCATATTATAACCTACACACCCCATTCCGTACATTAGTGGTTGCATAAGGTTCTCACCCGACCTGGAAATTTAGTCAGGGAATTTAAGATCAACACTAAAGGTAAGGGAAAAACAAGAATTTTTGGGTCAAACCTGGTAAAGTCCTCGGTGGGGGGGAAACCTTTTTAACTTTTGTTTTGAATAACTATATCTCTCGTAAACGTGAAGCCATTTTTCCTGCAATCAAAGTTCAGATGAAAGTTGGCTGTGGTTAGTCGGGGGAATTTTTCCTGAAAAAAGGGAAAACCTGGAAAAGTTAGGGAATTATTTCTCAAATGCGAGTGTGTACGTTGTTGCATGTTCGTATATTTTGCATCTCAAGACTGCTGTGGGCCATTTGGGAGAAGACTAATGACTTAATGTTGCTTCATGAACCACAGTATGTTGACGGATAACCAAGCTTATTGTTAAGGGAAGTACCAGTGACCGTGATTTCACCGTTTTGCTTTAAATGTATAAAGTAAGTTCAGACAAATATATGAACCTTGCCAGATTTTTATTCGCAAATTCATGAATGTGAAGTTATTCATGTTGCGGCGAAATTGTCATTGTTTCACTAATATTAGCGGATAAACCACCACCCAGTCAACTTTGTAGTAAAAAATGTATTCATATGTAGTTTCCTTGTTACGCATGTATGCACTTTTTTCAAAGGAGAAGTAATGGTAGTTTTATGTTTGAAGTGAAATGATAGCATGGGAAAGTCTGCATATGTATTTTTGATTGTAAAATCGAGCAACCGGATGATGTTTAGCCATTAATAACAGAAAAAGAATGGCAATTTTATCGTAATTTTAAACACGAACAACTCTACATCTGTGACCCTCTGAACGAAAAGCTGTCAAGATTACACTTCAGCCGTTAGTCTGAACTTGTTTGAAACATTTCGAACAAACTGGTGAAATTGTCGTTAGGAACTTTGCTTGTGAGTGTCTTACTCAGAACAGACCCAAAGGCAGTGGTCATAATCGCTAGGGTATTTGTAGGTCATTGGGCAGGTTTCAATTGCCAATAAGCTTAGTCATGTGCAAATGCATTATAGGTCAAAGGTCATATTAAGCTAAATGACCTGTCACTGACCAGAAATGAAACTAGAACAAATAATGGCAACAATGCTATATTGTCTTCAGATGAATCATAGCTTGTATTATGGATACCGGAGACGGGCAAAACCATTCATTGACTGCATCAGTGAATCATTCTGCCATCTTTAAGAGACAAGCAAAATCGTCACATCGCTTCGGTTAATGGCCGACTTTGCATATGTTCAATAGACACCCCAGTGGTCATGAATTATGACCACACCATCTTCGGGTACACTAGGTTGGCTTCGACTCGTAGTGAGCTCCGTCGTATTGTTTGGTGGTCACATTAAATTATTTTGCTCTCATTTCAGCTGACCCGTGGTACATATACAAATAGTATCACATGGAAATTGACAAAGTTTAGTACTGTGTGACCTTATTTTCTTAGACCAAAAAACGTGTTTTCCATTCATTTGGGTATTGATGAATTGAAAATACTTTTGCTACTGAACGCCTGTGATTTATGTAGTTTTAAACATATTTAGTCTTATATCATTTTTGAAAATGTCCAAGGCCAACATTTTAGTTCCAATTCGCTGTCTGGTTTCAAATTTTCTTCCACTGCCCAGCATCCTTGAACCATAAAAAAATCAATCAACAATATTTTTCAGTGTTTTGCAAGTGTACTTTAGACGTATTCCCCCTGCCCATAGATCCATCTTTAATTTGAAATCAATGTTTGTTTTGCAGTGTTTGGAGAAATCCCCCGAAGCGGCGCAGTATTTGAAAGTACTTATTCGGAAGCTGCTGGTTATTATTTCTAGACCTGCTCGGTTGTTGGAGTGTCTGGTAAGTGTCTTCGTTTGCAGGTTTTCTAAAAAAAAAGGAAATTCAAAGACCCATAGCCACATTTTTATTGAACTCCGTCCACAAGATTGATAAAAAAAATTACTGGTACTAATTCAGAGTATAAGTTGATGCTGATTACGAGTTTGTAAAGGTTTTCAGAGGTATGAAGTTCAGTCTTTTTCAGGACTATAAATAACAATCGGAGCTGACACCAAAAGGGAGGGTGGCAAACCAAACATTCACCCTGAGCTACGAATTTTTAGGAATGGCAAAATGGGATTATTATAAAAGATGAAGTCGTTTTGGGGTTGCAAAACGTGTTCATCCCAAGCTGCATAATACTCAGCGCTGGCCCTAATTACAACGGAATTCTATAGAAGAAACACGTTTCCTACGATTTTTAAAAAGTGCACAACAGGAGATCTCAATTCTTTTTTTCGGACAAGAAACTAGAAGCTGTGCTACATCCGATGTACCTGGATTAATGCTCATCAAGAATTGGAAACATGTTCAAATTTATTTTTTATAAACTTTTTTAAAAGTTGAATTTGAACATATTTCCATTGTTTCCTGAGAATTAACTGAGAATGCACACACAATCAGCATAGCTTCTTGTTCAGAAATAGCATTGGTATCACACCTGTATTGCCGTGTGCAGAATTCATAGAGTGCTCCATAGTTTGTCCTATAGACATTAGCATACATGGAAAGTTCATAAAGGGGAGGTGTTACAGACAGGGTTTGTACGGTCCTTAAAGATCCTCAAAATTTTGTAATTTTTTAGGAAACAATTTTTGGTCCTTAAAAGTCCTTATTTTTGCCCAAAATCTGCAAAAAGTCCTTAATTTTGTTCTTTTATTTCTCAACATTTCTTTGAAGTGCATTTTAGTTTCAAATTTTATCATTGCCATTCTTCGCACAATATGAATCAACATAAAGAACAAACATAAAACTTCACACCATGTGGGTTGTAACATGCCTTTTACAAACAATTGGAATTTTCATAGAAAAGCAAAATGCATGAAGGAGAACTAACTCCCTCTGGGAATATGCATAGCAAATTCCTCCTCCCCTTGGAACTTGCTGCAATATTTCTTTATCAGGAATGACCAATACATCTCACGCCTCTTCCAAACCCAGATTGAAAATGTGAGGCTCGTTATGCACAGCTTGAGTGCCTTGAGCTCTGTAGGTACCACAGCCTTTTCTCTTGCTCCCGCCATACTGTGTATTTCGTGATTAGATATTCATTATGAGAAGTTTTACCCTACTCTGTATGTGCCCAGTGTTTATCGTAGCCATTTTTAGAGGGGTGAATTGTCCTACATGCTCTTCATAGTTAAGCTAGCTACCTAAACAAGAGAATATTTTGTGACGGAAAATCGCGATTGAGCGGAGGGGAGCAAGGATTTATGCACACCCCCTAGCACCCCTCCAGATTTTTGATACACCCCCTTAATGAAATCTACACACAAAATCTAATCCACACCCCCTAAAAATATTGAACATCCCCAGTTCATGAATCCTCGATAAATCCTTGGAGGAGGGGGTGCATTTATGTTTACTTTATATCCATTATTATAAAATAATGATGTTTTTATTGATGAATTTATTTGATTTGATGTCAATTTTTTTTTATTTTCACGTTTGGGGGAAGGTAGTTGTTTTTCAAGGAATTTTTCATAATTTAATATTAAGGCAAAGAAGGGGTGTGGGTGGGGGACACTTTTCCATGCAGGAATGGTTATCGAATTCTGCAGTTAAAAAATTAAAATTAAATTTTTATTTAATTACAATTAAATAATTGTAATTATTAATTACTAATTATTAAAGTTAATACTTTAATTAAATTATTAACATATTTTAATTACTAATTAAAATTAAGTTTACAATTAATTTTTGTTTTAGTGCTACCAATTAAAAGGGGGTGGGAGTGCTTTTGGAATTTTGTGCCTTTATAAAAGCCCGTTTTTCTTTTCTCCCCATCTTAATGCAGATTATCTTAGGACTGCAGCTAGATGCTGCTTTTACAGAGAGGTGGGCTTAAAATTAGGATTAATGAGTGGCAGATTTTGTGACAAATTTTGCATTGAGCCAATGATAGGTCCTGCTGTGAAGGGTGTGGTGCATGCGTTACCCAAGGTTCGACTCCCAGCGATAGCCTCCAAGAAAAAGTCTACCATCAAACTTCTGCAATTATCTAGGCCTTGAGAGGTTTGGAATTTCTCAGAAAATTAGATCTCGATGGAGCAAGTCCCTTGCTGTCCTTGCGCCATAACACTCACAAACAAGCATGAGCTAACGGTTGATATAGTGGTCCTCTAGAGAATAAAGGCAGAACTCTCGTAAAGGAAGAAAAAAAAAAGAGGTTATAGCGTCCTCTAGCAACATTTCGTCTTTTTTTTTAAAAATTAGTCTATTTCCTGAAATTCTGGAACGGGAGTGCCATGGTTTGTGGCAAAGATCCTTTCCACCGATTGAGAGAGATTCAATTTGGTGACTTAACGGCATTTTTTCTTTTTACGTAGTTTTGTGACGAAGATGCCATATTTTTGATTGACCATCGTATCTTGAACAGGAGGAACTATAAAAGAGTACCAAATGCGCCTTTACAGAATTTGGCTCAACTTTTTTAAAAACCGGTACACCTTAAATTCTGCAGCTGGGATTGTGCTGTATGCAACGTGCCATCGATCGAATTAAATTTTAATTATAAATAGTATATATTGAATTAAAATTTCAACATCAATCTAATGCCCATTAACTTTAATTGTTGATCCTATTTTCATTTATATTGTCTTGTTTAAAGCTAACTACGGGATCAATTTTAGGGAATTGCTTTTCATTCTCGCTCTTGTTTCACAATTGTTAATTCTGAGATTATGTTTAATTATATAACACACCCTAACTTTTATTTTATTATTAAAAAGTTATTATAAATATAAAGTCATTTTCATAGCTTATATCTGATTTGTTCGATTCCTGTTTGCTAATAAGTCCTTAATTTTTTTTCTTTTCTGGTCCTTAAAGGTCCTTAAATTTCATACAAGGAAATGTCTATGAACCCTGTACAGAGCTACAACTCATATATATATGAAATTGCAGAGCAATGGTGAGTTACGGCCCATCAACCCTCCCTTGCATATGCTAGATATATCGATAGACCTCTGATGTAATTTTTACATAGCCACTTCCTCACGTTGCACCTTCAAACACCTTACATATTCATAATCAGTGTCCAGAATATTTACAATTAGTGTCAATGATTTTTGGTCATTTCCAAGGAGGAAGTTCTATGGGAAGCGTCTATTCTCATTTTCGATTATGCAAAGATTTTGCACAACCACTGATGTCTTATTGGATCGCTACTCAGTAATCGGTTTTTGAGAAGTTAATGTAATGGTTTTCTGTATTTAAACGTTGTTTTTATGTATAAACAAGTATGAGCTTTATATATAAATAACTCTTCAGAAATGGCTTTTCTGTTAAAGTTCTTCAAAGAAAAGTTTCCCTATGAATGTGCCCTATAATGGTTCCTTAAATAAGAGTAAATGTGCAAGTAATTCAAATGGATTTTTATATATAAATAATTCTTCAACTAAAGGTTGTTAAATGCAAAAAATTCTTCGGATAAGGCTTTTTATATGTAAACATTCGCCTAGTATATGTTTTCATGAAACTGTATTTCAAAGTTCTCAGTATTATTTTATCGAACTGACATTTAAGATATATTTTCGTAAGAACAAAAAAAAGTCCAACATTTGATAGCTCATCTTCTGATTGCATTCGAACATGTAGTTTTTAGAAAACTTATTATTAAAATTCTAGCTGTTACGTAAAGCTTCTGATTCTTTAAGCACATTATCCTGTTCTGATTCGCAGTAAGCTTGGCTATATGGAAGTCACAGTAAGCTATTAGTTCCATGTTTTTGACTAAAATTCAAGCAGTGTTAATCCATAGCCCCATTATATTAATTTGAAATAGGGACAGCCATTTTTCAATTGGTTACTACAATGGTGTTACGAATTAAGCACCTTTTTGATGTGACATTGCTTTTGGTATGGTTTTGAGATCACGTTGAGTGGCAAGGCCCGTTTTGGATAACTTAATTGTCGTCTTGTGAGGTAAAATTAAGCTATTGTTTTGTCTAGTGATTTAGTCGTTAGAATTCATATGGACTTGAATCATTTGCAGGAATTTGACCCAGAAGAATTCTACAAGTTGCTGGAAGCTGCGGAGGGGCAAGCGAAGATCCAACAGGGTGTAACTTCTGATATTCCTCAATACATCATTACAAAACTCGGTCTTAATCGGGATCCACTGGCAGGTAGCTAAAAATTTCCACAATGCTGGTTGAATATTGTATCGTGCCGGTATTTTTCTGTCATGAATATGTGTGCAATATTTTTTAAGGTCATAATGGGCTGTTTGTATGTTTTTCAGAATTGAGCAAGGATTTGTCAGCAGAACCAGAAACGACAGAACAACATGGAACTTTCGAAGTATGTATCTTAAAAAACTACATTGCAGAAGATAGAAACATGGCATAATGCATTGAAAAAAAAACCAAAAAAAACAACCCTTTGATTTAAAAAGAATTGAAAGTATGCTTGCTGACATACTATCAAACTTCAAAATTAAAAACTAAATGGAATTCTCAATGTGTTTATTGCGTATAATACAAATAAAAACTAAAAAAAGAACTCAATCACATTTCAACCAGTTACAAGCTGGTTTTCATCAGGAGAAACAACACTGTAAACACAAGGCGTGTTGCCAACCTTTGGAACAGTTATTTTAAAACGTAGCTGCGGTCACGGTTCTAGGGCTCTGTTGTTGATGCTATCTGTGGTAGCAGGGCGGTCCAGGCGCAGCTGAAAGAAGGTGTGGTTTTATGGTTATTAACTATGGTTGAAGAGTTGGATTTAATATGACACGCTTCTAAAAAGTCTAGTTCGAGTGGAGACCTTGGTTGACAAAGTAAAGTTGGTTCGTCTAAGTTGAATTTGTGGTTATTTTCCCAACAGTGGATCGTGATGGAAGATTGCTGTCCACTGTTGGGAAAATAACCACAAATTCAACTTTGACGAACCCACTTTACTTTGTCAACCAAGGTCTCCACTCGAACTAGACTTTTTAGAAGAGTGTTATATTAAATCTAACTCTTCCACCATAGTTAATGACCATAAAACCACGCCTTTTTTTTTCAGCTGCGCCTGGACCGCCCTGCTACCACAGATAGCACCAACAACAGAGCCCTAGAACCGTGACCGCAGCGACGTTTTAAAATAACTGTTCCAAAGGTTGGCAACACTCCTCGTGTTTACAGTATTATTTCCTGATGAAGACTAGCATGCGACTGGTGTTGAAATGTGATTGAGTTTTTATTTGTATTATACGCAATAAATACATTGAGAATTTCATTTTGTTTTTAATTTTGAAAAAATTGCTTTTTATGTCAGTTAAATTTGAGCATTTTGTTTCGTTTTAAATTAACAATAAGTTCGAATTTTTCGAAAAAATACTTGCTTTTACTTTTACTTGTAAGTTGCCTCAGTGAGTTTAATGACTCGTTATACATGAGCTTTGATTTTCTTTGTCGCTAATTTATATTGAATGGCGACGTCATCTTGACCAGGTGCATTTCTTTTATTCTATAGCCTAAAGAACTGTTTCCGAAATCGAAACCACCTCGGGAAAGTGACTTTGAAACAGTCAAGTTAATCAGCAACGGTGCTTATGGGTAATGAATCACTATGAATCACTATGAATCAATCAATGAGCAATAATTAATTTGCATTAACAATCAATTTGCATTGACTTGTATCATTAATGATTTGTTGAATGTATTACAGAGCCGTGTACTTGGTTCGACATAGTAGGACACGTCTACGATTTGCTATGAAGAAAATCAATAAGCAGAATCTCGTCCTGCGTAATCAAGTGGAACAAGTGTATGCTGAGCGTGATATCATGAGCTTCACGGACAATCCATTTGTTGTTAGCATGTTCTGTAGCTTTGAGACAAAGGTAGGTCATGCTTCTTATTTCTTCCTCTGTGAAATGGGATTTCTTATGATTAAAATATATTATGGTGCATGGGAAGTATTATGTCATGGTACACAAAGTACTCTGGTTTTTCAGAAACATCTGTGCATGGTGATGGAGTATGTGGAAGGTGGAGATTGTGCCACACTGCTGAAGAACATGGGCCCATTACCCGTTGACATGGCACGGTTTTATTTTGCTGAAACGGTCTTGGCGGTTGAATATCTGCATAGTTATGGCATCGTCCATCGGGATTTGAAACCTGATAAGTAGGTATCCCTTACATGTGGCTCTACTGCAGTAATATATATGTAAATAGTTTCACAAATTTACACTATTCCCACAGTTTTAAATGATTATAGCACTATTTCGATATCAACAATCTAAATTTATTGGAGTGGTTGCTTCTGGCCGGCGTTCTAGCGATGTCTATCCCCAGTTTCACTGCCATCGGTAAAACATCGGTCAGAAGCAAGTTGTTCTGATGAAGATACCTTGTTGCTATTGAAAAAGGCACTGTAAATGTTTTAAAAACAAATTAAAACTGTCAACTGCATAAAAATTCATTAACCATTTAACATCCACGTTACCGGCAAAGTGTGAGAAGTAGGCATTGTATAGAATGTGTGACGTTTTTAGGCAAAGTATGAAATATCTATTTTATTTTAATATTTTACATACTTCCCTAGGCATTATATAGAATGACAAACACTATTTCGGTAAAGTGTGAAAAAGGCTTTTATTGAAAAGATGCATGTGAAAATGTAAGAAGTATGAAATTTAAGTTACAGAATTTTTCTACAGAAAATGAAAAATACCAGTGCTGAACTACTTATTGATACAAGATGGACTGAAATGGCATTTTGAATTGCACCTAACTGCCCTTTTCGTACAAAAGCACTTGAAATTTCAGCACTTAGTTCGGAAAGTGTACTTTACAAACCCTTCGTTGCTAGCCGTGAACTGGACAGAAGCAACTGATTGCAGAGCTCTTTCGTGGTCAGAAATTACTCGAATTCTCAGTAAGTCTTTGGGACATAAAGGGAATTGTAATCTTTCATAGAGTTGGTTTAAAATTTGTTTAGCAGTTCCAAATTGGTAAAAAATATGTCTGTCGCTCACAACAACCGCCAGCAGGTTGTGCAAGTCACCCCATCCCTTGTCAATGTCTGGGATAGGAACTTGCATAGTGGTCCCCAAATGTATACAAGAAAATTCTTTGACAAAATCTGTGCTCATTCTTTGGCCCGTACTTATTTCTAGATTTAATTTAGATAAAATTTTACCTTTGACAACGTTCTCGATATTGAAGCAAAGAGTACCCAAAAAATATTAACATCATAATCTTCTATTTTTTCACTTCCACTTTTATTTTTACATCCACAGTCAGCATGAGTATTTTGGTGGCAGTTTCTGCATGTATGGGCATAACTGGTTTACTTTAAGCAGACGTGGCAAGTAGTAAAATCGGAAGCGTCTTTGGTAGACATGTATTATTCGTCACCACTTTCATTTCTTCCATCGTGGACTACGGTCTTGTCTGTGCTTTGTGCAATAGACTCTTCTGTATAGGGCGATCTGTTCTCTCTTGTAGTCTTCGAATACTTTTCACCATTTTTTCCAGTTGCTCCTCAGTCTGTGAGTCTTGTAAAACATCTTGGGGTAATGAAGACGTTGGGTGACTCACGTTAGCTTTGCAGCTGAAAAGAGCTCGTAATCCAATAATAAAATGACATGTTCTTCGTAAGTTTGCACATAGTTCTTTACTCCATCGGTAAGGTTTTTTCATCTGGCATACATGTTCGTAGTACTTTTCGGATGTCCTAATTAACTCTTTCGGCACTTCTTTGGCTTTGTGAGTACTGATGCTAGCCATGGATAATCTTCAAAGTCTGCCAGTACTCCTTTAGACTTCTCACCACATTATTAGCAAATTCTCTCCCATTGTCAGATTATAGAATCGATGGTGGTAGATAGTTCTTTGTAAAATCGTTGCTGCATGTCAACATGCTGTGATTGCTTCCTGAACATTGTGGCTTACTAAGCCAAATTAAAATCGGGTTTTTCTTACTGCTAAACGAAGCCAATAGAGCAAATAGCTGAAGCGCTCTAGCTTTATGTTGAAGGTGAACATTAAATGTCATGTGGCTTTAAGACATTAAATGTCATGTGGCTTTAAGACATTAAACGTCACTGCCAGAAGTATTTTATCCTCTGCTAATTTGCCTTTTGGTATTTTATGGAACGTGTGTGGAAAATGTGTAAAAATCAATTCATTTCATATTTTGCGGTCCCACTTTCGGCATTGTATAGAATGCCTAGGCATTCTGTATAAGGCCTAATTTTGCACTTGGTTGGTAACATATATATTATAACTACGTAGTGTGTCGTCTAGTTTTAAATGTAGTATATTGCAAATTAGCACAGATATGCCTAGGTTTACATCATGGTTTGGTTTTTATGATTTATTGCCTAATTTAAAGCAAAATGTATTGGGAAAATATGAATACATTAAATTCTGTTGTAAAATTGTAGTATGCAACAATTTTTTTTTTTTAATTAGAACATATTGAAAATTGTTCAGTGGTTAAAGAAATAGACAAAAATGTTTTGCTTTAATTTCTGGGCTTGGTTATTGAATATGCTTACAACGGGTTTGAAATCACGAGCAGAACATGTCTGACCATTCAAGCGCTGCACCCTATTATTTGCAATAAGATAACTTCTTTGAAAAATAATAAACGAATCTTTAACATTTATAATTATGACATTTAAAATTATGATTTTCAAAAGTATGTTTATGGATAGCAGTGAAACTTAGAAAGAATTAGCAAAAAATTAGAAAAATTTAGAAGAAAAAGTCAAGCATAGTGAAATGATTTGTTAGTCCAGATGCCATAGAAAACAAACTAGATTTTAGGTTTGGATAAAGAGATGTTGATGTGCGTGGTGGAGGTCATCAAAATCGTAGAGAAAAAGAAAAAAAATTCAGGTAAAGGCACTTATATAGTCTGGTCATGTGAAAAAAATGAATTGAGGGCGAGAGATGCTGAAAGATGTTGGATTTTATGCTAGAGGAAAGGGGAAGCGGGGGAAGACCTTGAAAAACATAGATGAGATATTTATAGTTTGATGGAAAAGAGAAATGAGGTCTGATGAGTCAAAGCATTGCTTGGACAGTTTCCAACAGTGGAAAGGTCCCTTCGAATTGAATAGAAACGGTAGAATAGATAGGTTTAATTGAACTCTTTGCTGATAATAAATTAAAAACTACACAAACAAATAAAAAGTAATTTTTAATTTTATAATAATGGTCTTTTGTTTTACAGCTTGCTTGTGACGTCGATGGGACATATCAAATTGACAGATTTTGGCTTATCGAAAGTGGGACTTATGAACTGTAAGTGAATAATTTTTTCGTGGATACAGTGGCATAGTCAGTTTTGAATTAATCTAATTTTATGTATCGCATCAAAAAAGCCTTTAATGGATAATGTTTTTGAAAATGACAAAATACATGTCCCGGGGACTTTGTGTGGTGACCATTTGGCACCCGTGTTAATCCTTCAAAGTGTAGTAATATCTTACAGAAGGCTTATAATGGTACTTAATTTGATTTATTCATGATCAGTAATGGTTTGTTGTTCATTATACAGAGAATTTGAAATGCAGGACTCTATATGTGTCTCTTGTACAAAGGTTGTGACAGTAATATTGGCATTTAAGAATGATGTTCGTCCCTTACAACTACAAACTCTCTCTCCATTCATCATTTAAGTTAATATTCCATTTACAGAAGATGACATATTCTATGCAAAAACTCAGTAGAGGATATTTATCTTAACCTCTTCTGCACACATACCTCTAACTAGTTGGAACATCTACTCCATCTCCAACCCACTCAAGATTTTATCCAAAAGTCTGTATTTTCATATATCTCCCTCATGTATATATGTTGGGATTTCTACAGAGCATGTATACAAACTGTGCTAATAACAGCACAGATCTCATTTCATGTTCATATCTCATTACATGTATATTACATCTCGCAGCTGTACATTACATATATACGTAACGTAATACATAAGGGTCACTCCCCTTTTAGAAATGTATGTTCGGTGAGTATCAGCTAATGACTTTTTTTTTTCTGTATTATGACATTGTTTTGCAGTTTTACGACAAAGGTCAGAGGTTGAATTAAGTTGCCAGTCTTATCTCAACAGGTTTAAGTAACTTTTTAATCTAAAACCAAGCAAGTTGAATCTATGGCTCTGTGAAACAGAAACTGATTTTTTACATATTTATTTTATGTTTCAGTGATGGTTAAATACAGAACGACATGTTTATTGTTTTAGTGGCTACAAACTTGTACGAAGGCTATTTGGACCGAGAAACGAAGCAGTTTACAGATAAGCAAGTCTATGGCACACCTGAGTATATTGCTCCAGAAGTAATTCTGCGTCAAGGCTATGGTAATTTATTACCTTTTATATCACCTATAAATTTGAGGACTTCCCAAATGAATGAAAGTATCATACAAGTTTTGAGTTTTGGTTAAAGTCCTACACTCAAACATGCAAAATATTTCGATCCCATGTTTTTTGGTTTGAAATTTCTCTGGCTATAATGACCCCAAAATACAGATATCCGATAGGAACCTAAAAAGCAAAATGTCTTGCTTAATCATATAGTTATGATTAATTCCTTCGCGCACTCCTTAGTTACTTCAAGGAGATTCCTTTGGTAGGAAAAAAAAAAAAAAAGAAGGATCATTATTAACAGCAAATTTTATCCATTACGAAATCATAGTTGGGTTAACCCACATCTCTGAAGTATTAATTTTGAAAACATATATATTATATTTATTGCTGTTTTTAAATGTTACTTGAGCTGTTTTTCTCTCTCCAAGGTAAACCGGTGGATTGGTGGTCAATGGGAGTAATCTTGTATGAGTTTCTTGTTGGGTGTGTACCATTCTTCGGAGATACGCCAGAAGAACTCTTTGCTCATGTGATTAACGGTAAGTATTGGGATACCCAGACCAGTGATTTTTATGTTTCAAGGAGGATTTGTGTGAACAGATTTTTCTTCTTTACAACCCACCAAACTTTGTAATGGTGGGCCGTATAAAGTTCAAATTTGAGCATTAATTTTGAGTTGTCAGAACACTACATCTCATTAATTCCCTTCCCCCTAATGAAAATTATGAAAACACTGCCCCGTGAGGGTTTCAGGTTTTAACCACTGGTAATTGTACTACCCGTGAGAAGGGTGACAACATTGGGAAAAGTGTGTATATGAAGATACGGGCATTACCTCTCCTTGGTTTTCATGATCTAGCTGGTATGACGCTTTGGTTCCTTGGTTCATACAAAGTAGTCACTGGTTCGACTCCAGTTGAAGAAGACAATACATTTTTTTTTATGTAACTCACCAGGTCCAGCAATGGTTAGTCACACATAACCCTAGTTTTAGCATAATACGTAGGTTATCAGAACATACTTTGTGTTGTAAGTTTCTAAAGGTTGCTTGAAAAACTTGCTGCTTTTCTTGCCAGAAGCAACATGCTGTAGGTATAATTTTTATTGTGGACTTTCCACGAGACCTAGAAATATTATTTCAAGGATTCTGTCTGCTTAAGAAAGCTAAGAAACGTTGTCTCCACATGAAAACTATGATAGTTTTGGAGTGCTGAACATGTCTGATTTGATCCAGTCACTTTGTGCCTTTAGCTATTACAAGTCATCCCAAGAAGAAATCTCGAAATTGACATGTATATATATATTTGAATAATTACTCATGTAATAGTTTTATTGTGGATAAATGATGGCAAGTTTATTATATTTTTTAGCCCTGTGATAGTATAATGAAGTATTTGGCTAGGTTTGCTTTCCACAAGTTCATAAACGCTTTCCATTTTCTGTCATGGATTCTTGGGGGTTCCAAAGCTAGCAATTTGTAAAACATCGTTGAAATTTTCAAGCAAATTTATAAATTTTGGTAATTTTCCCTTGTATAACAACCCCTTGGATAGAGTTGACACAAAAGTCAGATTCTCTTCGATACAATCAACCCTCAAAGACCTTACTACAGTAAAAAAATCAAGCCTTTATCCCAGTGGTATTTTTCACTGGCATAAATACGGGTATTGTTTCGTTCAAAATTTTCCTGGCTTTATATTGTTTTTAAGTATCATCTACCCTTTTTTTTTAATGGCAATTCCTGATTTCTTGTTTATGATTATATCCATTCAGTCTTTTGTGCTTTTAAGTTTTTGTGAAGTACCATTTATGGAGGGATCCCCATGGATAGGCATGTGTGGAAAGAAAAGGGCTCCAAAGATAAAAAGTTTGAAAACTACTGCCCGAGGTTTAAGAGGTTTATATTTCTTGGAAAATTGTAGGTCCATAGCATTTTATTGCCAAACTTGTCCTGCCTGTGTCGACTGAGGCTATTGGATTGTATTTATAAAATTTTGTAGACAGCATGACCTTAGTTGCCTTTGCATCATAAAATAATTTTTGTCTTTGTAAATATTTCTTTATGAAGATGTGTTTAAAGTGCATTAGTGTATCCTTATTTCCGTACAAGTTCTTATTTACGTTTGCAGATGAGATAGAATGGCCAGATCACAGTGATTATCCGATGCCTGAGGACGCCAAGGACATAATCCTTCACTTGCTACAGCAGGGTCCCATGGAGAGACTGGGGACTGGAGGAGCACACGAAGTGAAGGATCACTGCTTCTTTTCCGAAATTAACTGGAACGCGTTACTCCGTCAAAAAGCGGAATTTGTGCCACAGTTGGAGAGCGAAGAAGACACCAGCTATTTTGATAGTGCGTTGATTTGCTATCCGTTTATCTTATGGGCAAATTCAAAATGAATTTTGCATCTCGGTTTTTGAGTATCTATTTTTTTGCCTGTCTTGGATTTAAAAAAAAAAAAGTTTTGAGATCTTTCTTTTTGCAAATTAAAGCACATGTACAGGGTGCTCATATTTAAAGTATGTAACTGAGGACTATTCAGCTGAAAGCTTTCGATGACTTAAGATGAGAATGTTCTCCTGCGATGAGATTTTATCTGGATCAAAAACAAACGTTAATTCCAAAAGTTTCTCATTTTGTTTGGTGCAGAATGACCCTTGCTGTCCTTGTGCCATAAAAATGCAACCAACCTAATTCCAAGAGTCGTGCTAGTTCAATACATGGCACTGCAGTACTGTAATGAGAAATTCAAAATACCATAAAACTTACGATACACATGGTAAGTTGTCTGCTTGCAAAAGAACATCTTCTATATGCTATTTTCTACTGTAGGCAGTATGTTAAAGTCACAGGTTCAACCGCCAGACGTCGTTTTTCTCAAAATATTTGGGTTATCGCGTGTAATGCTGGTCCACTGGGTTGACTTCCTTGAGGAAGTCTTTGAGACGTCTCTATAACCAAAGCTGTGTTATAATGTTATTACGTAATTACATACCATGTCATGTGTATAGTAAGTTTTGCAATGTTTTGAATTATGCACTTTATGCTATGGAGTTGTAACATATATCGTCCTAGCAGCCATTTTCAAAATAAATGTTTGTTTTTGCGTTCAATCAAATTACATTGTTATAGATGTTCTCATGTTGAATCTAAAGTTTGTTTTTTTTGCAAAATAACACCCAACTTACCTTTTGAATTGCGGACACCCTGTATATAAAAGGCAATTCTTTTTTCTGTTATCTGTGTTTTGTGATGAATTTAGTACAGCATAGCAGTATAATTAGTGCCTTCTCCACCATTTAAATTCTGCTACACCTAACCCAAACCATGTGGTGGCATAGTGGTGGGGCGTTTGACCACTCTGCGAATAATTTAGGCTTCATTTCAACAAGATATACCATTTTCTCCCCCATAGATTTGGTCTGGGGTGCAATTTCCTTGGTCGAAAAAGGTTTGCATTCTTTGGAAAATCCATTGATATGTACATTGCCCAACCTAAAGTCTTTGTTCCATAGAACACAAATATCAAAAAGTCCAATAAGGGCAGCTATCGGGCATAATTTTTTAATAATATTCAGTTGGTTTTCCTCTACTCTTTCTACATGAACTGTTACTGTGCTTTCAAACTTATAGTGACACATATTTTCCTCCTGTTTCTCACAAACTCTTTAGCACGGGCAGAAAGATATTCTCACGAAGTTGAAGATTCAGAAGATATGGAGGAACCAGATGAAAGCGTAGTGTTCAGCAGCTTCTCCTCTTGTTCTCCACGCTTCCGTAAAGTGTATTCCAGGGTTGAAAAGGAATTGGAAGAAGAACATATGTTACAGGTAAGCGATGTTGATTCCAGCATTTTGCCGAATCCAAATACGGCACTTCAGTAGTAAGGCGTTTGCCTAGCGTGTCGTTATTCCGGGTTTGACTCCCAGTAGTGAATAAAAAAAATAAAGCTTACCGACTAACTGCTCATTGTAGTCCGGGGGTTGGTTTCCTAGGCCTCAAGAAATTCAGATTCCTCAGAAAGCTGTAGGTCCTGGTGCAGCATGACTCTTAATGTCCTTGCACCATAAAAAAAACAAAAAAAAACCCTGTAATCTATTGCATTGACATGACTGGTGTGAATTTTGAATGGACCATTTGATTGGAGATTTGCACCAAAGACAGTATGAGGTTCCATATTTTGTGTGTGTACTGTAATTGAGGTATGTGCATTATTATCGGGTGTGAGTTGCATTGTTGATAGGATGTGTGTATATGTTCTGTAATCAGTTGGGGTGTGCTCTTTGGTTCAAAAAACAGGGGTGTGCTGTATTTGTGAGTGAGAACACAAATACACTGTGGTGAAATTGGAATATTTCATTTCTATAATCACAATTGTTAGAACTGAAATGTCAATTTTTGTATTAAAATATGTCAACCATTTTAATTAATATGTAAGGTAACTTATAAAAATTGTAAATATTATGCAACGTATCTTATTGGGATAAATTTTTAGCATTCTCGGGACGAATTACGCAAGTCGTACAGCCGATCTGATTCTAATAATTCGGATCCGTCGGATAGTCCTAATTCTCAAATGGGTAGCTTGGCAGAAACTCCGGATGATTCATCGAGAGATATTTTCTTATCTTTCGATTCGTAAGTACATTTTTTGCTTGACCAACAGCAATCACTAGCTTTTAACCTTAATTTTTTTTTAATCTGATGTCGATTACTTCAGTCTCATTTGATTTTATTGCATCGTATGTTTTTATTACATTTAATGAACTTTTTAACCTTATATAAGATCCTTTCATCTTTTAAAACTGTACCTGCCAACTGTTCTTGTTTGGCGCAGAATGACTTTTGGGCCGTAAAATTTCAGCCAACGGATTCTTGTGTATTGTTTGTGTGAACATACTGCTGTTTTTGTGCAAATCCTGTAATAAGAACATTTTCCATATTTTCAACTGTAGTGGAAAGTCTTCGTCGTCAAGTACAATTGATGTGGATATGGAAAGACCTTTTATGATGGTCAAGAAATCTCATCACAGTTCCAAAGACAGCTTGCCCCGCTTCTCCATTAGCACTGATTGTGACAAAACTGAGGAATATAAGGAGTTATCGCCTGTTGAGGAAACGGATGCCAAAACCAGCCCCAAATCGCCCCATGTGTCCTCGCCCATACCGGTTAGCAGTCGCATCGCTATTCCACCTGTCAGCCCCATCACTAAAAGCACAGCCCGATCGGTTATAAAATCTGCATCTGTGTCTGGACTGTCTCTCATCATTCCAGCTGGTATGTTTTATTTAGTTTTCAACAGACTTATTTTTCAATCTCCTTTGGTACTAAAGAGCAAGGAAAATGTTTTTTTTTTTTTTTTCTCATAGATGAGTATGGTCCGCCACCTATTGGCTCTCCCGGAGGGTCTAGCACCAGTTCCAGAGATGCATCACCAAGCAGGGAACTTAGCCCGCTTGTTGCTCAGTTGAAGCCACCGATTATTATTAGGAAGGGGCCGAGAGGCTTTGGATTCACGGTTCGAGCTATACGAGTATACTATGGGGATTCTGACGTTTACACTGTTCATCACTTAGTTATGGTAGGTATGGGAATGAGAAAAGGGTTTCATTATGTTGGTGTGTCATTACAGAGGTTTGTTAAAGGTGGTGTTTTTTTTTTTTTTTAGGCTGTGGATGATAGCAGTCCAGCTTTTGAAGCTGGTGTGCGTCCTGGGGATCTAATCACACACATCAATGGTGAATCCATTCAAGGTTTGTTGCATCATCAAGTTTTGCAGCTTATATTATCTGGAGGTGATCGAATTCATATGCGTACCATCCCACTTGATAGTACAACCATTAAGACTGGTGGGCGTAAGCGCAACCCTTCTGCCATTAAGATGGCAAAGAGGCCACTAGCTGCTCGTCGTCGCACGGGTCAAGCTAAACGCGATGGCCACTCTGACAAGAAACGTAGAGCCTCCCTCCTGCGTCGTTTGAGTAGCAAACGTGCAAGTGCGGAAATCCACCAGTCCATAACTGGATCTTCTCCGGTGTTAACACCTAGTCGCAGCTTTCAGTCCTTGACTCGCACTCTCGCTGCCGCAGATAGTCTTCCCGCATCTCCGACTCGCTTAAAAAGTCCACGTTCTCCACCAACATCTAGGCTCTGCACTCAGTCTGATTCTCCTCACTCAACGGGAAACTCTTCTCAAAGCAGTTCACCAAGTTCTAGTGTTCCGAACTCACCGGCCAATTCCACACATTTGCCTCATTTTCCCCGTCCTAGTTCTCTGCATGGATTGAAGCACAAACTAACTCAGACGTTTCATTCTCCAAGACGGAAATCCGTTGGACACATTCCTTTGTCACCATTGGCTAGAACTCCTTCTCCATCTCCTATTACTTCTACATCCCCTACACGTTCTCCTTCACCTTTAGCATTTCCTATTGGACATCATCCAGCAGGTTGCCCAACTCTTAAAACGGCACCCGGGGCTCCGCTACCTGCCACCATATGTTCCTCTGTAAAGAAGTCTTTCATGCGTCCCAAAAGTGCTGAACCAAGTTCTCCTCTCCTACGAAGAGCCCTGTCACCCGATCGCCTACATCCCAAATCGGCTGAAGCAAAAACAAAGCGAGAGTCATTTTCGGGTCAAGCATCTCCCCTTGCCCTTTCGTCTTCTCCTTCATCAACTCGGTCGTACATTTCATCAAGCAATTCTGCCGTTACATCGAAGCTTTGCATATCTTCTCCTCGGTCCTCCATTAGTCCATATGCAACAAGTGGGGCCAGCAAGAGCTTAATGGATCTGCCTGATATCTCGTCAGAAGAAGGGTCGTCAAGTAGTGGCAATGGCACACCAAAGTTTAGGTTAGAAAGCAGAGTTGGGCGATCTTTACATTCGGTTTCCCAGTTTAGAAGAAAGGGTGAAAAGCCCATTAAATCACTAGTGTTTCCTGCCGAAGGTGAGAGTCCACACGAACCTGTAGCAAGCGAGAAACCTGTCGATGTGAAACCCATTAACAAAAGTAGTAAAGACCATCCAATGACTCCTGACATTGAAATAACACGTTGTCCCCATAACCCCCTTGAACCTACCACTGATGCTAAAAGTTCACTCCCTCCTCTGAACGAACAGGATAAAGTGAAGAGAAATCGTAGTGTATCGGAGCCTGTGTCAGTATCCCATTCAAAAGAAACTTGTAGTTTGAGCGAAAAGGCAGACAAAGATGACGATAATGGTAAAGATGTCAGTACGAAGATAACCTCGGATAAAACCTCCACCGGCGAAGTAAAGGCAAGTAAAGATACAAATCAGCAAAAGTCATTGGAAAAACCTGTGGTTGAAGTGGCAAAGTGTGTAGAGTCTTCAACATCTAAAGTACCTGTGGCAACTGATGCACCAAAAGATGTGGGCTCCGGTCAGTCAGCTCGAAAAGGAGTACAGGCTGAAAGTGTGGCGAAATCTAGTTCTCAAGCTAAAGCTGAAGACCAGGGGTCAGCAGTGACCCCAAAATTTACATCCAAGATTGAAATCACAGTGAAGGCAAAGCAGAACACTGAGAAGAGCGAGGCAGCAGTGGTGCCACCAAAGTCAGATAAGCAGCATCAGTCCACGCCGTCTAAAAGTTCTGCAGTGAAAGATTTGAAAGCTCAGCCTTCTGAGAAAAAGAAATGATGACTCTGGTGTATTTTCAGTCCATAACCCATGTGTCAAATGAACAACTAAGTATCAGTGCTCAAACAAAGCATCTTCGCATTTTTTCTCCACTAATTACCACACTCATTTTGCATTGTTCCACGATTATACTGTACGTAACGTAACTGCTTCATTATTTTGATTGAACCTTATTCGTGCAGTTCGTTTCAGTAAGAGTGGCTAGTAAAACTAAAATTTATATTCTTAATACGTTTGTGTTTTATGGTGTAAGGATATCATCTATCATGCTATACCACTTAACATAATGACTGTCCAGCAAATATCTGTCTCATCTATATATATGGTATTTAATTATAAATTTTAGCTGGCATGGCTTAACAAATGGTTATGTGGCATATTTCCTTTAGCCGCCACCTTTGTCACTGGTTCAAAAAGCAGAGAGTGCCATTTGTTTTTAACTTCGAACACACTGAGAATGGAAACATTTTTAGATATTTGATGCCATAACCAAGAATTACTACTTGGGTGATAATGTTAGTTGTCATAATAATGGTTTTTCGTTTGCTTTTATTATTGTTATATACATAAGGAGAGTACTATATCATGGAGCTGTGCAAAAGAAAAGCCTGCATGCCATGACTAATGACCAAAAGAAGTTTTATGTTTATAGGCATGCTAATTATCTTATGCCATTATTATCACGGCATGGAAATGGCACAGTACTTTTTTTTTTATGTATGTTTAATCTACCCTAGTAATGCAATTGCAACAGGAGGTATAAATTTTGTTTTATGGGCCACTTTTCTCAAACAGAGCTTTTTCCCCCCTCTCGCCTTGTGTTTTAGAGAAATAGTTAACAGTGTGGAAAGTTGTGATAGCTTGTTTGTTCTCAATAGATTGGTGCTTCGTTAAAATTGTGAAGTACTGTGTATTCATCTTAAACAGCGTATCTTTTGACGTGTGTTTTTATATTTGCCACATGTTGCTCTCTTTGTGTTTTAATTTATTGTTAACGTTCTTTGGGGCACTTTTGGTGATGTTTCAGATAACTAATGAACTCTTTTCTTCTGTTCAACGTTACTTAAATCGGAGCTGAATTCAAACTGACATTTTCCGATATTTTGTAGGATTTAAATGCAATATTTATTTATATGGTGATGGCTACGTGATTGTATGTGCAGTACTTCTTCTGTTACCACCAACTTTCTCCCGTCCTATCATTTACGTTCGTTTTGCGTCTCATCAACTGTCAGTTGTTTTGCACTCGCACTTGCTGTTGTGCACTTCGTCTGTTTCGGGAACCAGTTCATGTCAGTCATTGAATTTATCCCCAAAGTCATAGTCTATATTCGCAGTGTATGGCTTATTATATAGCAATTTCGAGCACTCTTGGGTTCTAAAATTAAGAGCGATTAATGCTGAGCACCTTGTGTAGGTATTTGTAGGACTTTGCCTGTTGTAGTTCAGTCGTCGGTCTCGTAAGTCCATGTTTTGGTCAAAGGTATTGTATATCCTTAGCAGGGAGTAGAAGTTCCCATCAAGACTGTATGTCAGCCTCCAATGGAAAATTCTGTATGTCTCACTGTGCTTGTAGTGATAAGATTGTATGTTTGTAGCATATGGGGAATATACCGTGTCATATTGTGCAGAAAGATGTTGACTTATAGTATGTATATAGTTGTTATGCCTTGTATGCATATGTAGTAGCTTGTGTTGTATAAGTACACAGCTTTAGTCACCACACTCTAAATGATGCGCGTAAAATGTAATTTTGAAAGTGATACTCATGATAGTCTATATTATTTCCACTATAACATTTCAGCTATATTTCAATCACGTATTTTTGTCCTCCTTCAAAGAAAGCTGCACACTCCCCCAGTTTTCTGCACCCTTGCTTCCCTCTGCATTGGCTTTGCTGTGTTTCCATGATGTTATCATTTGTGTACATGAGCATTGAAACTGGAGTATTTAATGTAGCATATCTCCATTATTGTGATTGTTAAATACCTGGTTTTTATGATTGTGAAGCAAGTCATTGATAGAATATATATTTGCTTTCCCAGTCTCTAATTTATCTCACCAGCAATACGTTTGTGCTTCAGAAAAATATTAATCAACAGTGTTTGTATAAATCGGGTTTTGTGGTCCGATATTGTTAATAGAATAATCAAGGAGTGTTTTGCATGTCATAAAAACGCAACACAAAATGAGTATGCCAGTAGCTTACATCAACATAATGTGATTGCGTGGTGTTGATGTAAACTACTGGCATGTATTCCAAGGTCAGTTAGGAGAAATCAAAGATAAAATAAATTTTGGAAAGGAAAAAATATGTATTGAAGATGAAAGGGTTACAAGAATTTTTTTTTAAAGGAAAATAAATTTATTGATTCTCGATTAATGAAATATAAATCGATGAAAAGTTGAACTTGAAAACATGCAAACATTATTAATTTCCAAATTGTAAATGTATGATGAATTGATTGATTGTAAATTAGTAAGCAGATTTCTTACAAAATTGTGATAAGGAATTGTTTGATGTAAATTGATAGATGGATTGTTGTGAATTGATAAGAAATTGGATATTTTAATATGATTCGCGAAGGAATTGATATGAATAATATATAAGCCGGAGGTTCATGCTAACTTTTTTTTGCAGTTTGCTTGAAGAAGAGTTCATTTTTAACCTCCTATTTTTTTATTGCTTTTTTTTAAACGTCCAAAATAAACTAATTAGTACTTGACAGTAGTAAAATTCTAGAATTCATGAACCATTTGCTACTGTTTAAATACCGCCCAACTAATACACACCTCATGCGTTATTGGAGGAAAACTCCACTCATACGGAATTGGTTGAATAACTAGGAGTTGATAAATCACCTATTTTACGATGCTTGTAAGCCATGAAAAAGTTACCAAAAAGAAGGAAAATGGCTGCCACATGTTTTGACCAAAAATGCCATTACCAATTGGTTAAACACCAGCGTTTCTTTTGTTCAAAAGGCAAAGAAAGGAAAGTTTCTTATGGTGTAGCTTCATGGGCGATGAAAAATGGATGTATTTCGACAACCTTAAAATACAGAAACCCATGGATTGATCCTTCCCAACCGTCGATGTCGACTCCAAGGTGACATATTCAAGGTCATAAAGTGTTGCTGTGTATTTCATGGGACATGGAGGATGTGGGTTATTACAAACTGCTAAACTTTAAGGAAATACTCACTACCGAACATTATGAACAACTGGAACATTAGAATAACGGTTCAATGCCAAAACGACCATCCGTTGCATCAAATCGACGAAAAGTTATTTTTCCGCATGATAACGCTAGGCTTCAAATGGCTTTAGCTGTTAAATAGAAATTGATGGTAATGGAGCTTGAATATGAGGTTCTCCCGCTCCCAGATCTGACCCCATGTGATTACCACTTGTTCTGCTCTATGCAGTATGCTCTGGAAGATACCCACTTCATTAATTATGGAGAAATCAAAAAATGGGTTGTCAAGTGGATAGCTTAAAAAAAAAAAGCATTTTATTGCCGTGACATTAAACTTTTGCCAGAAAAATTAGAAAATATGATAGCTTCCAAAAGAAAATACCTTGACTATTGTGGTACGCATGTGGTTATGAAAATAAATGTTCAAAAAATGCAAAAGAAAAAAAAAAAAAAAGGTTTTAATGCAACCACCTTTGTATATTATATATATATATATATATACACACACACACATATATATATCATCATCATATTCAACCATTATCTATCCACTGCTGGATGAAGGTCTCTCCAAATGCTTTCCACACAAGTCTATCCTGGGCCATTCGTTTCCACGTCACCCCAACCTCTTTTCTTATTTCATCCACCCATCTAGTTTGAGGACGTTTTCTAGGTCTTCGGTGGTCTCTTGGAATCCAGTTCAGAATTTCTGTTGTCCATCGTTGATCAGTTCTTCTTGCAATATGCCCAGCCCATCGCCATTTCAGCCCTTTTACTTTTAACAACAATGATGTCCTCCACTCTAGTTTGCTCTCTCTCACCCAAGTGTTCTTTTCATCTCCTAGTTATTCCAAGCATGCACCTTACTTCATGCCCTTTGCATTGTCTGTAACTTCGTATTGCTCCAACTGTTGTGACTCACATGCCTCTGATCCATAAATATATATATAAGATATATATAAGAAAATATATATGATATATAAGCATTGAGTAGGTAAATATATGAATCAGCAATTTCTAGTTCAATGTTGTCAACTTGTATTTTTGTTTCCTCTACGAAATTATTGAACATGATCTTAGTTTTTTGTAGGTTCATCTTCAGTCCAACTTCTTTACTTCTAGTTGAGAGCTCCTGTACCATGTCTTGGAGTTCTGATGGGTTCGTTGAAAAAATAACAATGTCATCAGCAAACCGCAAATGATTTAAATATTCACCATTTATTTTTATTCCCCTGTTATTCCAATTTATCTGCTGAAAAATCATCTGTAAAGCTGAAGTAAAAAGTTTTGGAGAAATGGTATCTCCCTGCCTCACACCTTTACCAATTTTAATAGTTTTGGTATCTTTATGTAACCGAAATTTTGCACTTGCATTTTTATACACACATTTCACCATGTCAATGTACACATCCTCGATGTCTGCTGATCTTAAAGAGTTGATGACTGCTGATGTTTTAATAGAGTCAAAGGCCTTCTCATAGTCAATAAATGCCACACACAATGGAAGTTCATATTCATGTGTTCTTTCAATTAATTCTCTTAATACTTGAATATGGTCCACTGTACTGAATCCACTTCGAAATCCAGCTTGTTCTCTTGGTTGAGCTGCATCTAATTTTTTCTGCAGGCGATGTGTTAGCACTTTTGTGAAGATTTTATAAATAGCAGGTAACAAGCTAATTGGTCGGTAATTTTTTAAATCCTCTTTATCACCTTTTTTATGCAAAAGAATTACTGTTGCAGAATCCCATTGGTTTGGTATGTTACCACTGTTGAGGCATTTGGTAAAGAATTTTGCGAGTATGTCTTCTACATGTTCTCCAGCTTCTTTTAAGATATCTAATGTAATGCCATCATCGCCAGGGGCTCTTCCTTTCTTCATACTTTTTATTGCAAATGAAACTTCTTCTTTTAAGATTTTAGGAGCTGTTCCTTCGACTATTTCAATGTCTTCGTTTAATCCACTGTTACTTTCGTATAGATTTTTGTAGAATTCTTCAACTCTTCTAAGTATTTCTTCCCTATTTCTTGTTACGGTGCCATCCTCTCCTTTTAATGCAATGATGTGTTTCTTCCCAACAGATAAACTTCCTTTAACAACCCTAAGGCTCTTGTTATTTTCAATGGCCTTCCTTACTAGCTCACAGTTGAATTTTCTTATGTCTTCTTTCATGCTTTTGCGCAGAGTTTTACAAAGTTCTATGTACTCAATCCTGGAACTGGTATTTTGATTGTCCACCTTCATATCTCTTCGCCTTTTCATGAGCTGTTTCGTCTTCTCAGATAATTTGCTATTGTGCTTTTTACAGGTTACACCACCAATTTCCCCAGCAGTTTCAACTATTGTCTTAACAATGTTTTCATTTGCTTCTGAGATATCACTTTCATCAATAAGTCCTTCCAGTGCAGAAAAGCGATTTTTTAATTCCAACTTGAATGCCTCGGTATTTTCTTTTAATTTCTTTAAATCCACCCTCTTACTTACTTGTTTCCTAATGAGCTTCTGTCGTTCTAATTTAGTATTTAAGTGCACTTTACATCTCACCATTCGATGATCACTTCCAGTATTAAATCTGTTCAGTACACTGCAATCTTCAATAATTGATTTCTTGTTTGCCAGGATATAGTCAATTTCACTAGTTCCCCCATTTGGGTGTTTCCATGTCCATTTTCTTTGCGGTTTCTTCTTAAAAAATGAATTCATGATGCTAAGATTTTCAGCTTCTGCAAATTCGATGAGTTGATCGCCACGTTCATTCCTTTCCCCATATCCGTATTTACCAACCGATGTCTCTCCTTGTTCCTGTTGTCCAATTCTTGCATTGAAATCCCCCATGATGAGCTTGATATGTTGTTTCCCTTTGGTGTGTAACTCTTTGATTTCTTCATAAAATTCTTCAACCTCTTCGTCGGTATGGCTTGATGTTGGTGCATATACCTGTACTATTTGAAGTTGGTATCGCTGGGTTAGTTGAACAACGAGCCTCGCTGCTCGATCTGACGTGCTTTCGACTTCAAGAAGGTAGTCTTTAATTCTTTTGTTGATTAAGAAGCCAACACCACTTGTTCTTCCAGTTTCCGTTCCTCTATAATAAAACAAATGTCCACTTTTAAGTTCCACCAACTCTTCACCTTTTCTTCTAACTTCACTGAGTCCTACAATGTCCCATTTGATCTTGTCAAGTTCTTCTTCCAATTCCTGAAGTTTTGCTTCAGAAGCAAGGGATCGTCCATTAAACGTAGCCAAGGTCAATAACAAACGGCAGCCTGGGCCATTCCAGTGATTCTTAGCACCCCCTGCTTTCATGCCACACTGACCGCTGCCTTGATCAGGAGCACTCCAGCACCTGGAGACTAGGGGCCATGGTTTCTGGTGTGTCAACATAATGGAGGAATTAGCCATAATTTCACCACGCTGGCTAGACGGGTTGGTGAATTAGCCCTCCCCTTCCGCCTTTCTATCCGTGTAGCAAATATTAATTTGCCACATAAATAGAAAGCTCAGCCTGCACCACTTGAAGGCGGGGTAGGACACTAGGTTACTGGCCTGGCCGGTTCCACACATCGTCACATACGTTCAGCGTGTGGGTCTCCTTCCAGTTAGATACCAGCAACCCTTTTGCAGGCCATATATATATATATATATATAGCTCCTAAAATCTTAAAAGAAGAAGTTTCATTTGCAATAAAAAATATGAAGAAAGGAAGAGCCCCTGGTGATGATGGTATTACATTAGATATCCTAAAAGAAGCTGGAGAATATGTAGAAGACATACTTGCAAAATTCTTTACCAAATGTCTTAACAGCGGTAACATACCAAACCAATGGGATTCTGCAACAGTAATTCTTTTGCATAAAAAAGGTGATAAAGAGGATTTGAAAAATTACCGACCAATTAGCTTGTTACCTGCTATTTATAAAATCTTCACAAAAGTTCTAACACATCGCCTGCAGAAAAAATTAGATGCAGCTCAACCAAGAGAACAAGCTGGATTTCGAAGTGGATTCAGTACAGTGGACCATATTCAAGTATTAAGAGAATTAATTGAAAGAACACATGAATATGAACTTCCATTGTGTGTTGCATTTATTGACTATGAGAAGGCCTTTGACTCTATAAAAACATCAGCAGTCATCAACTCTTTAAGATCAACAGACATTGAGGATGTGTACATTGACATGGTGAAACGTGTGTATAAAAATGCAAGTGCAAAATTTCGGTTACATAAAGATACCAAAACTATCAAACTTGGCAAAGGGGTGAGGCAGGGAGATACCATTTCTCCAAAACTTTTTACTTCAGCTTTACAGATGATTTTTCAGCTGATAAATTGGAATAACAAGGGAATAAAAATAAATGGTGAATATTTAAATCATCTGCGGTTTGCTGATGACATTGTTATTTTTTCAACGGACCCATTAGAACTCCAAGACATGGTACAAGAGCTCTCAACTAGAAGTGAAGAAGTTGGACTCAAGATGAACCTACAAAAAACTAAGATCATGTTCAATAATTTTGTAGAGGAAACAAAAATACAAGTTGACAACATTGAGCTAGAAATTGCTGATTCATATATTTACCTTGGCCAGCTGATTTCAATGGATGGCAACATTATGAAAGAACTCAACAGACGTATTAAACTTGGCTGGAGTGCATTTGGAAGAAACAGTTTTATCCTGAAGGGGAAATTGCCTTTGTGTCTAAAAAGAAAGGTCTTCAACCAGTGTGTATTGCCAGTCCTCTCTTATGGATCAGAGACATGGAGTCTAACAGTTGGAGCAATACGAAAGTTACAGACAACGCAAAGGAGCATGGAGAGGTGCATGCTTGGAATAACTAGGAGAGATCGAAAAAGAAACACTTGGGTGAGAGAGCAAACTAGAGTAGAGGACATCATTGTTAAAGTAAAAGGGCTGAAATGGCGATGGGCTGGGCATATTGCAAGAAGAACTGATCAACGATGGACAACAGAAATTCTGAACTGGATTCCAAGAGACCACCGAAGACCTAGAAAACGTCCTCAAACTAGATGGGTGGATGAAATAAGAAAAGAGGTTGGGGTGACGTGGAAACGAATGGCCCAGGATAGACTTGTGTGGAAAGCATTTGGAGAGACCTTCATCCAGCAGTGGATAGATAATGGTTGAATATGATGATGATGATGATGATGATATATATATATATATATATATGCTATTTTAAGCAGTCCTGTATTTATTATTGTGACCGTTATGAGAGAGGTGGTCGGGATCTGAAAGTCTTCCCGAGAGAAAATATGTCTTCTGAAATTAAATTTGCTAACTTCGATTAATAATATTAGATTCTACTGTCTGTTATCAATTTCCAGGTAAATAATTCACTGCATCATTATTAAGATATTAACTGCAGCCAGTATCAGCTTTTTATATCCTAATACAGTGGCTCCTAATCTTTTTCAAGCTGCGACCCACTTTCATAGTAGCCAAATAACTATGACCCCCTTTTATAGTAAATCCAAAAACATCTGCGACCCTCTGTCCGCTGCTGCTACATGTTGCATAATAAAAGCATTTTTAACAGAGTAAAGAAAACACATTAAATATAAAAATATATTACTAAATATTAATTATATATATATTAATGTATATTATAGATATAAAATTAACAACCGTTAGTAGAATATTGCAATTAGCCATGTTGAAATATAAAAGCGTTGGAAACATTTATTATAAAATAAATTCCCTATAAAAATAATTGTAGCTAAATATAGTTGCGGAAAGCCCCGGGTTGGGAACCACTGTCTTAATATAAAGAAAGATTTCATAAACTACTTGAAGTTAGACATCCATTATGTTGTTACATTCAGAAATTTCATCACCAGCATTAAATTTATCGCCCCTTTTCAAACTATGACGTCACATCTCTTACGTTATACTATTTTCTTCTGCAAATTCCTGAAGTTCCTGCGAATCACTTTAAGGAACACTGCCCTGGGGATTAAAGAAAGAAAGAAAAAAACCGCGCTCTGTAAATGAAGCGAGAGTTGATGGATATGTTTTGTAGGCAGTATCATTTCGTCGTCTGGATCATTTCGTTTTAGTAATAATTCAGCCATACTAGACAGACTGGAGTTGTCGTCATAATTTTACAGACAGTTAGTATCTAGACATTAAATTGTGAATGATACGTTGTTGATGGGATGATACGTGGACGAATGAATCCGCACACATTTTCTGACTCTGTTTGGTAGGCCCATGAATGCAGCAATTATTGTTCGGGTTCTCACCGTCAGACGAAACTTTTACGACTCTTACGCTTTAATGATAATTAATCAGTTATTTAATTATCCTTAATTAGCAAAAATATTTAATAATTCGGAATTTTTTCATATTGAATAAAAAGTAGCCGCACTCTTCCAAACGCTGAATTTATGTCAAATGAAAACGTTTTCTCCCACCTCTACTATGATACGGTAATAAGTCCAGGAAATTTTATCAAAGTGGCCTCCATGCACTTCCAATTCCATTTTGGACTCCGCCCAATCCTCCTTTGGGAATACGGAGTCACTATTATGACCATCTCTCTTTCTCTACTGCTTAATAAACGTTCACTTATGAACCTTTCCTAGAAGGTAGATACGTACAAGAAAACAGTTCTTGATTTATTGTTTTGGTGAACATTTCATAAGGCCAAGTTTAATGTACAAGGGCAGAAATGATGCTTTAATGAGCGTTAATGATCATGGAGCTACTCCCGGTTTCAATATCGCCCGAAAGCACTGGCGTATATGATGGAAGGGGGCGATGGGGCTATCGCCCCCATTCACTTCGATCTGAAATTATTTCATGGAAAATGAAATGAAAAGCACCGGACGCTTGGCTAAAACTAAGAATCGGAAACAAATCCTCCCACACTTGGAAGATTTCCGTATCCGCCACTGCGCGAAAATTCTTATTAAACTCCATTCACCATGGGCGCCCATACGAGTACTTCCGGGGGGGTGGGTGAAAAAAGTACTTCTGGCGGGGGACTAAAAAAATTACCTTCTCAAAGCTGTAGAATATTTTAGTAAATGTACAGGATAACAAAAATAATTGATATTGCTTGACAATTAGTAATGAGCTAAACAGTACCTTATTTTAAAATGTGACTGTAAAACTTCCGAAAGTAAATGCATAGCAGGTTCGGGCAAATAAAATTTTTAAACGGCTAGGTGGGGGGGGTCTCGATCCCCCTCCGCCCCCATATGGGCGCCTATGCCACTCCTGCTGATATGCCACTGGATTGATTAACAGAAGGCAAAGCTAAATTTTTCAGAAAATTTATGAAAAAGTTGTATTACAATATAATAAAAAATATGCTGTATGTCAGATATTGCTTCCTAAATAGCAATAAAATCAATCTTTTATTTTAAAATGCAGGGAATTTGTTTTTTTTTTCTATGTGAAAAAATACTTGAGTGCATATTTTACTATCTTGACTGTATACAAATACATATTTAGGGGCTTTTTAGTGCATATATGCATGCATACTTTGCTGGTTCGTTTAATGCATTTAGTCCGGGATCTAGTAATTATATAGTAGTGTATTAAATAATTGCACAATGTAGTAATTGTACCATGTATAAATTGTACAGAGTAGTAATTATAC
>QLNU02015270.1:96083197-96094608 GCA_006491805.2 Dysdera silvatica | reverse complement strand
CTCCATTTCTGGCTACAGGCCTGACTTGTACTGACAAGGGTGATTGTGCTCCTGGATTTCCATAAATCACCCCAGTGTACAGAGGACATTTCAGATTATTGAAACTTATGTGAGGCTTTCATATTAAAACAGTTTATATTTTGGCTCGTCAGACAAAGTATTTGTTGCTTTAGTTACATGCTATTTGTTGTAAGGAAATTTTGTTACCTTGGCTTTCCACCTTGTAATAATATTCAGTAGCCTATTGAGAAGAGCCTTTAAGAAATATTAATTAATGCATAAGCAAATAATTGCTGATTCGATGCTAATTTTGTTGATACAAACGCTCTACTTAAGGTTTTAAAAATTGTTTTAAACTCTTATTTATGTAGTAGCTATTGCTGAATTATATAATTATTATAACAAGTCATCATAGTGTTTGTTTGAGTCTTAGAGCACAAGGACAGCAAGGGTCATGTTGTGTTGGGTCCTACAGTTTTCCGAGGAATCCAAACCTCCTAAGGTCTAGAGAAGGGGTGGGGAACCTTTTCATGTTGGAAGGCTGCATTAAATTAGCTGTTAATATTAGAAGGCCGCATTAAGTTAGTAGTAGGGCACGAAGGCCATATGTGTTTCGATTATGTCAGTCAATCAAGGAAGATTATTTCGTTAAATCTTCTTCTACTCTTTTATACTAAGGCTCATTTTAAGAATATAACGCAAATAAAAAAATGAACAGAATCATATTAATACAAATAAAAGGGTTTTCCTCAAGATTTTAATTCGGTCAAAAGGCCGCACCTAAGGGCCTTGGCTGCATGTGGCCACAGGGTAGCAGTTTCCCCATCCCTGATCTAAGGAACCAACTCAAGGACTATGGTTAGTAGTTAGTAAGCATTCTTTTTTGGAGCAGTTAGGAGTCAAACCAGGGATAACTGCACAATAGGCGAATGGGTTACCACAACATCATCAGAAGGTCAACATATTGTAGAATATTAAAACAAGGTAAGAGTTAAATAACACCATTGCTGTTACAAAATAAAATTTTATTTTTACAAAAGCACATATTCATCAAATTACTATTGTTATCTTTTACATATAACAATTCATGTATCATTTATATTAATATATAGAATTAATACATGTGCAGTCGGAGGCTAAAACATGGTGCTTGACCTAATTCAGCTTCAAAATTTCATGACTTTTCCAGACCAAATCTTGACTTTCAGTTGCTAATTACGGTATACAGCACATTAAAATTCACATAATCGAAACAAATTTCAAGATTATAAAATCCAGTAACTTGAGGCACAACCGTTTATAATTCGATTACAGTGAATTTACAAATGCAAAATTGGCACAAAAATAAGTGTAAAATCAGGAAACCCCAAACGTAAGTCACCATGGAAAACAATGATGGGAACAACTGGCCTTGATGAGAGGAAACACATGTAGGAAAAGGTATGCGAAACCGTATAATAATTCAAGGAAGAAAGGTGAAAACTGGTAATCAATGGAAGGTTTGTTTGTTTTTTGGTTTTACGGCTCAAAGACTACAATGGTCATGCTGCGCCGGGACCTACTGTTTTCCGAGGAATCCGAACCTCTTATGGCCTAGGGAACCAAACCCCGGACTACAGTGAGCAGTGCGATCTTTTATGAGATCTCTGAGTAAGCGTTCTTTGCACTGTTGGGAGTCGAACCCGGATTAACGGCAGACTAGGCGAACGCGTTACCACACTGCGCCACCGCAGGGCCTAATCAATGGAAGGACCAGATATAATAGAAGAGGAAGTTCTACATGCGAGAATAAGATCTATGAAGGAGGGGAAAACAATCAGAATCGATGAAATTCCCATCAAACTAATCAAATGTAGGGAGGATGAAGGAATAAAAGAACTCACAAACTTCTTAACAATATTTATAAATTTGGTCCAATGTCAGAAAGAGTAAACGAATCAATAATCATTCCAATTTCCAAGGAAGCTGAAATCACCGAGTGCAGGGAATGTAGAACGCTGAGCCTCTTTAATTATACAAGCAAAATTTTGCTAAAAATCATCCAGAAGAAAATTTACAAAAAAAATTGATGAACTGACAAGATATCCAACGAAGACAATTTGAACAAATCTAGTATAAAAAAGAGCTGTTATGATTGCAATTCTGAGAAGTTAGCATATTGCGGACATATAGTGAGGAAAAAAAAAGCTGCTCCAATTAGCACTAGAGTGGGGAGGACATCATAGGGAAGAGACCTAGAGGTGGAAAAAAGTAGACGGATCAACGATTTAAAGGAATAGACTGGAAAAAGCACAGACAGCATCGTTGTTCTACACAGATCTTTCCCTCGTCCCTTTTCTAGGCTGCTATTAAGGCTACGATTACAATATTATGTAATCAGAGATTGCATGTGAGGGCACTTGAAATGCCATATGTTAGGGCCATTTTGGGTAGGGACTGCATTCCCCAACCTTTTCTAGGCTGCTATTGGAGCCATGACTATGAAACATTCAGTATTCAAAGAGTATACATGAGGGCATTTAAAATGTAGTATGTCAGAGCCATATCGGGTGAGAAACGAAGATCTTCCTTTTTCCAGGCTGCTATTGGAGCCACGACTGTGATATTCCATATTCAGAGAGTGTAAGCGAAGGCACGCGAAATGTCACATGTCAGGGATGTATCAGGAGGGGAGGTTAGGAACATATTTGGAACGATTGTAATTTCATATGACTATGGTTACTCCAGGTATGGTTATAATTATGTAAGTTTTAAATTTTACACTACGATTACATGCACACCGGTACAGCCCTGATATGCGATATTTCAAGTGCCCTTACATACATTCTCAGAATACAGAATATGGTAGTCATGGTTCTAATAGCAACTTAGGAAAAAGATGGGGGGGGGTTCAGGCCCCTCCAACATGCAACATTTTAAGTGCCCTCACATACACTTCCTGAATATGGAATATCGCAGTCATAGTTTCAATAGAAGCCTAGAATAAAGATGGGATCTACGGTCCCAACCTGTTATGGCCTCGGTATATGACATTTCAATGCCCTCACATGTACTTTCTCAATACGGAATATCATTTGGTTGTATTTTTAAGGCACAAGGTCAGCAAGGGTTATTTTGCACCATGGAATATTGACGTATCTTCAATACCAACCTAGAAAAAGAACGGAGGCTCCACCCCCTCCCCAAAAATGGACTTGACATGTGGCATTTCAAGTGCTCTCATGTGCAATTTCTGATCACGTAATATCATAATCATAGCCTCAATAGCAGCCCAGAAAAAAGAGGGGGGGGGCTCCAGGCCCTTTTTCCAATATGCCCTTGATGGCTTGGTCTACATATTTAGTTTCTAATTTGTCAAAATACAACATTTCCTCAATTTTTATACCATACCCCCACCATCTAAGGAAACGCTCAGAAGCATCAAAAGCAAAGTGGGACATGCGCAGTACCGGAAAGTGCAATTTGAGTTTTTAAAGTCTAGTGACAAGTCAAAAAAATGTCCTGGCATTTCTAGCTGCTGTGAAAAAGATATTCCCTCCCAAAAACTTCGATGCCGATACGTGAGTAGCTTAAAATACCGGTTTTTAAAAATTCAAACTGTAAAAAAAAAGTATTTTTAAAAATTCAGATGGGACTCTCAGATCATTACCAGTAATGACGCAGTTTCAAACCCGAGAAGGAAGTTGGCGCACTTGGTGACAAAGGCAAGCCTTTATTCTACATTCATGCTGAAGAAAACTACTGTGACAACTTTAAAAGCATTAGAAATAGTTCTAAAAAAAACCTGACAATAGTGCTGGGGAAGTTGGAAACAAGAAAAAGGGTTCAGAAACCGTAATGCCATGAACATCAACAACTTGGCGAAAATTTTGACAATGTGGCCTGTATATGCAATATTTATGGAGCCCCAATGGGTTTTGAATTTCTACGCTACTACTTGCTACTTCCATCACACAGGCCCCCACTTTTAAGAATTATAGACCAAAGGTGAATGCAGAGGGGAGGGACACGAGTACATAATTATGGTTAACACTTTTTGACTTTTCAAAATTCGCCATCAACATGGATGCCTATACCTACCATGATTCTGCCATTTTGGGAAAACATTTGTTTCGTAATGGAGGGATATTCTGAAACTTTGTTGCTGTGAATGTTTCCAGTTTTACTATTGCAAGGTTTACGGATTCAAGTGACTGCGGTTTCATAATTATCTGATATTTCTAGCATGTGAGGTAAACAGGTGGGGATGTAGGGTCACTCACGCACATGCATTGATTTTAGGAAAAGTACTGCAGTCACAAATAACGCTTTGGAAAACATTCCATCATGGCTGAAGGTCGCTACAACAGTTGACGCTTTGGCGTAAGTGTATGTCTGCACCAGTACCAGTAGGTTCCACGAGAATAGAAAATTTATGTGTATTATAGGGACTCTACATCGACTTTGAGCTTTTATCTCAATCCCTAAAAATATTAGATGGATTCGCTTTCTATTATAGACCACCACATAAAATTAATTGAAAAACAAATATTTTTCAGCATCTGTAAAAGCTCTATTAATTTTACTTTTTATTAAAAAAAAAAATGCCCCAGAGAAAAATTGAAAATTCACTTTTTAAGTTTAAAAGCATGCTCTTTATCTGTCTTTCAATTACCCTGAACTCTCTTCAGGGCGAGTTTATGGCGGATGCCTTAAGCTTTTCCAACCAGGACCAAAAGAACAACTCGCTAATGTCAAGAAACTTGAAATAAAAATTTAGTAAAAAACCGTAGAATTTCTTCACAATATATCTCATGTAACTAGCTACCTAATAAAAGCTCTTTATCACACTTTTGCTGCTTAACTCTTGACCTGACATGCATAAATTTGCAAGAGAATTGGCCGTAAGAGGACAGCTGTGTCTTCCCGGTCTGATTATTCTGACGGCTGCAGATTTCCATTTTGGAATGTAGGGGTTGGAAAAACTAAATTTTCAAACGAATGTCAGTGCAGCAGTTAATTTATTACTAGATTTCTAAAGCTGCCAGTTTTTTCAGAAAAAATCACAATGAAGTTGTTTCTATAAAGAGGAATGAAATAGGTGTCCCAGCTTTCTGTGGAGTAATTATTATGGTTGTTCATGAGGGCCACTAAATAGCTGATGTAAACATGCCATATGCTTCAATCTGATTATAGCATGATGCAAGAGATAGACCTATCTTGCATCATGGTTTATAGTAAGGCAATCAAATGTTTGAAACAGGATTTGGGGACACAGCAATGTGGTGTCCTCAAATCAAGGAGTAATTTGGGGACACACATTTGCTGATGAAAAAAACTACAATTTAGGTATTTTTATTAGGGACATATAACAGATTTTTCCACTGTCAATGAAGTTTTATATTTTACACAATCTTTTGCAGAGACCCGAAGTATGTGTTTTGTAAGAAACAACTCTCCCTAAAAGACTTTCAATTATAGAATATATATCTGTACTTCGAAAATACAAAAACTCAAGATAGAAAAAACTTTGAGTTATAGAAATTAGACTTATAGAATAAAAAATCAATTGAAATTTTTACATTCTTACAGAAATCGCAACGTTTATTCAAGTTAAGTCAAAATTCAACTTATAGAAGTTCGACTGTATACCCATTTTTAAATTCTATGAAATGTAAATTCCCTTTTTAGTAGAAATTCAGAAAACATTTGTTGCACCACGATTGTTCTACAGTGAAGCTGTTTTTTCTGCAATGTGCATTATACTTTTTAGAACATTCCGCTCCGGGGATTCTATGTATGACATTGACACTAATATTTAGTGCATGGAAGGCTTAAATCCAAAAGCAATTTAGCTTGATGAATAACAAATTTTTTTTTTTTAAATTCACTCTTTTCAACGTATTGTTTGGTGCTTGTTAAACTAGAATTTAAGGGAATATTTAGTCCAGTTTATACATGGATGATTATACTTGCACATAAAAAAATTAATGTATTTTACATCTATGTGGATTTTAGATTTACGTCAAACATATGATTATGTTGCTAGCAAAATTACAAAGTCCTTGCTTTATGAAACGGACCTTGTGTTAAAGAAAAAACATTGTGCATTTAAATTTTCTAAATAACGTATTTTTTAATTTTTTATCAAATTTATTTACAGCGTAACATTATGTGCATTTTGATTACGAACATTCAGAAAACATTTTATAACTGATAGCTAAAAGCATTTTCTCTTAGCTTGTGCCACGTTCATTGAATGTCTGATGTAATGACAAAGCCCGACAGATTTGCCAATGAAAAGGGTAGGGAAACACGATGTACTACTGGCTTCATTGCAAACAAGCAAGTGAAAGAAAATTGCCTAAGGTCGATATTTAAATTTAGCAGGTTTCAATTAACATTAGTCCGCAACTCTCTAATTCTCAAGTAACTCGGTAGGTTTTCAACGTTAACAATAGCTATCATTATTGCATTTACGGAAGACCTTTACCTTACCCTTTTTATTGCAGACAAAGAAAAACCAAAATCAATGTGTTCAACATCTACCGAAACCTACTAATAACCATAAAGACATCAGTTCATGCAAGCATTTTTTTCAAATGTGAAGTTTCTTATGTTTCTTTAACGATGATTTGTCAGAAAATGCTTTAACGCAAAATTCACATTTAAAGGGTCTTTCACCAGTGTGAACATTTTTATGATTACTCAAACATGTGAGGTACTTAAATCGCTTGTTGCAAACTTTACATTCAAAAGGTTTTTCACCAGTGTGGACCTTTCTGTGCCTCTTTAAATGTGATGTCTCAGAAAATCCCTTAAAACAAACTTCACATTCAAACGGTTTCTCCCCAGTATGAGATTTTTTATGTCTCTTTAAACTTGATGCACTAGAAAGTACTTTAGGACACAGTGTACACACAAAAGATTTTCCAGTAGCATGACGTTTCTGGTGTTTCTTTAAATATAATGCACGTGAAAATACTTTAAAACAAACTTCACACTTAATTGGTTTTTCTTCCGTATGTAACTTAACATGTGCTTTTAAACTTGCCTTTGTGCGATACTCTTTATGACATATTTCACACTTAAACTTCTCGTCAGCACAGAGTTTGTCTGGTGAGTGATCGATAGTTTGGTGTACTTTTTGATGCCCTTTCAATTCAGCACTCCTTGAGAAACTTTTCATACAGATTTCACACTCAAATGGCCTCTCTCCGGTATGGATCCTCTTATGCACTTTTAAATATGAGCTACAGTAAAATGCTTTATGACAAACTTCGCATTTATACAACTTCTCCCCGGTATGAATGCTCTTGTGTATTTTTAAATTTGAACTTTGATAGAATGTCTTATGGCAAACCTTACACTTAAAAGGTCTTTCACCCGTGTGTATTCTTAGATGTACTTTCAGATATGCACGCGTAGTAAACGTTTTGTGACAATTTTCACATTCGAAGCGCTTATCAATGGTGTGTATTTTTTCATGTCGGTTTAAACTTAACTTACTGCATAAAACTTTTTTACAAAGTGTGCATTGAAACTGACTTTCACCACCATCCATTTTTACATTTGATCAATTTCGGAAATGTCTGACAAATGGGGAAAAGCACAAATATTTTCAATTTGGAATAAAAGACTTATGGTACACTAAAACACACATTCGTGGAGATATGCATTTTGTATATGGATAAGAATACACTACTGTTTTACTAACTTGTTAGCCTTTTACGTCATATACACATAGTTATTTCACATTGCTAATGGAGAAAATGTTTTAATGGTGTAAATATTATGAGTTCGTCAGTGCCAATGTTCAGTTTCCTGAATATCTTTAGTCAGTTCGTGGATAAATTTCAAAGATTGAAGATTCAGGGAGCTAAAAGGAGGCATACAAGAAAATATGAATTTGTTAGTTCAAACAATTGTACCATAAAGATAAAATTTAAAAAATATGGTTTTTAATGTAATAACTACATGTAATAAAAAGTCCAGCAGTTTTCTTTAATACTATGCACACAATCCAAATTATCAATACAGGAAAACCTCCGCTTATTATGGTTTCGATTACTGTGGATTTCAATTTAATGCGGCCTGTAATTTGATACCAAATTTCGAGTATTGCACTAATAAATTTGATTTGTTGCAGGGTCATTCCGTGGAAATGTAAACCTCAGTGACAAAAAATAAAGTTAAAAAACTTTAATTGCAACCTGTTATTTTATATTACATATATTGTAGTATGAGAATCTGGCAACAATTTGGAAAACCATTTGAATCCGACAACAGTTGGAACACAAAAGGCACATGGTTGTGAAGTAAGGCTGATTAAATGTAATGCAGAAGACTTTGCTATTTATGTAAATGTTATAAAAAATTTGCCTGAAGCTTGATTAATTTGACATATTAGACCTTTAGCTAATTTATTTATTTGCTACTTCTGGAAAATATCATAGATATATTATCGATTGTTGTTTATTACCTCTTTTTTTGTGTGTGTTACGTTGGTAACAAAAATTAACATCTTTCTTTATAAACAAACAAATTTTATTACTTAGAAGCTGTACCTTTTAAATCTCTTTACTTAGTTCCTTCTCTATTTATAACAATTTCAAGATTTATTTTAATATCGTTTAGTTCATATGGCTGTGACCAATGTAACAATTTTTGTGTGACCAACGTAACAAAATAACATGTTACGTCAGTCATACTCGTTCTTATATCATTTAAAACTGTATAAGTGTTATTAACACTTGGACAGCGGTTACAACTGAAAGTAGGTAACAGTCTGTTTTTCAAACATTTATATAACTAAAAATAGTAAAAAAAAGTATTATTCAAAGGTAACAAAATGGTGCCAACAACTGCTGCATAACGAAAACATGCTGAACAGACTGAAGAACAAATACTTTGAGAAAAGCAAAAAATCATATGAAATAACCGAGATCGAAAAAAGAAAGCGAGAAAAAAAGAAAAACAAAAACAATGAAGCATCGAAAGTTAAAATGTGTGAAATGCATTCAAAGAAAAAAAAATGGATTTATCGTCTTTCTTTGTGTCAAATCCTCAGAGTTTTGGAAAAGCTTTGAAAAGATGAATGTCTTTACCCCAGAGTCCAAGACAAATAAATTACTATTGTTAAGAAAATGGCTATGGAATTGGGTCTCCCACTTACTGATAAAAATATAAAGACTCATAAAAATAATGGAATTTCAGATGAAGTAAAAAAATATGGTGAAAGATTTTATTGTAGAGATGAAATTTCTCGTTTACTTCCAGAGGAAAAAGACATGAAATTATTTGAAGATCCAACTACTGGTAAAAAAGTAACTTTGAAGAAACGTTTACTTATGTACAATTTAAAAGAGACACATGAGCTTTTTAAGGCAGATAATCTCGGTATTTCCAAATTTTTCGAAAGTAGACCAGTGGAAGTGGATACAATTCGGTCTAAAGATTATGAAGTCCGTTTCGACCCCCATTGTGAAAACATTGGGCTTCTCATCCAAGCATGCAAATGGAAAGATTCTAATATTAAAAGCATAAGTGATTTGATATCACTAATTGTTTATGACATATATCCTTCTAATTGCATAAAACATAAATGTGAGAAATGTTTATCAATGTTCGATAAAGTAATTTTTCAAGAAGCAACAGCTAAGTCTGAGCCAATTAATGAACATCAGTGAGATGAAAACTTGAAATAAGAAGTTTTAGTAAATCTAATTCATTATCAGAAGAATTTTCAAAACAAATTCCAAAATTTTCTGAACATATTTATAATATTACACATCAGGCAAGGGGATTAAAAAAGCAAAAAATAATTGACGACATAATGACAAGTGGTATTTAGGCCATGTTTTATATGATGAAACATTAAACATTTGTAAAATGAAATTTTTGCAAGAGATCCCTGAAGGGTTTAAGTGGCCAAATCATGATGATGATGCCAAGATGGTTGAAGTTCAGTTCAATTTAAGTGGTCCTATCAGTTAAGTGAAAATCTACTATTTAATATAAGGGTGAAAGAGATAAAATAACTACATCATACAAAAAATATAAAAGAGTAAACCATTAATGAAGTACTCAATATTATGTGCATCTTTTATTTGTATTCTTGACGTTACACTGGTCACATCAGCTTTAATTTAAAACTGTTTTTAACTGATTATTTGGGAGGATATAAATTCCTACTATCAGCGGCACTGGCTTTGTGGGTTCAAGACACTTTTTGAATCCTCAATAATTTTGTTGTGGGTTTCTCGAACCCCTAATATTTTTGTTGGTGGGGAAAATACGCGTACGGAAATGTATGCACAAAGTTTTTCATCATTAATTCTTCGTTTGTTTGTTTGGATTTTTATGGCGCAAGAGCATCTGAGCTATACTGCGCCAAACATGGTAAAATCAAAGACTCTTGCAAAAGCCAGGTCTCTGTAAAACAAAGTTAAAGACATGTGTGTGGTCAGCATAGTCATTTAAAACGTTAGAGAGTGATAAAGAGTTAAAAGTAAGAGTACGAGCAAGGTTAAAATAAGGGCATTGAGTTAAAATACGTAAAATGCTGAACATCAATTCTTCAAGATTGTCATTAGTTCTACCCTGTTCCCTGGACCTTTTATAAAAAAAAAAATCTTGTTTTGTCTGGGTTCATAGAATATACAAAAATCTAGTCTCTATACATACAGAGACAAGAACCGTTAGCTGTCTTAGTAATAAAGGCGAAACTATCTTATCCAGTAAGTTGACCTACCCCATCTTTCAAAACAACTGGGGGATCCACACTTTTACTTTGTTTTGCCTCCTAAGTACCTGAGGAATCTAGCTTTTATGCTTTTATTTCAGTCAACTTCCTTTTAAAGAGAGAAAGAGAGACGGGGATGGGGTGCTGGGCACATCTGAGTATTTTGGCAGCAATCGTAAAACTATAAATGGTGTATGCATTTAGGGGGCATTAAATAATTATCTAAAGAAAAATATTTTTCTATAATAACCTATAATTTGCTTCATTTTAACATTTCAGGTGTCTTATTGTCCAGATAATCTGATAATGAAATTTAAATTATACTTGAATCCTTTGAAAAATGTGTCGATCAATCGATTTAAAATATTCGGAACCCTCAATCATTTTCCAAGTCGGCACCTATGCCTATTACATATACTACGGTACATCAAACCCAACATTCTAAGGTTTAAAAATACACAAATATAGGATTCTAGAACTGTAAGTTTCAGAGAAATAGCTTTAATAATTAAGGTAACATTTTATGAGGTTAAAAAAATGTTACATTGATCACATTCCTTAATTTTGAAAAAATTAATTAGTATTTAATTAAAAATTCAATATTACACATGTATTATAGTTTATTAACATAATAAATTATTATAAAAGTGAAAAGAACTTTTACCATGTAGCTTTTATAGCAATAATA
>QLNU02015270.1:96060889-96083097 GCA_006491805.2 Dysdera silvatica | reverse complement strand
GCCGCAAGAAGTCAGCTTGGCCTTCCCCTCAGCTTTCCATTTGGGAAGTTTGGGGTTGGAAAAATTAAATTTTCAAATGAATGACAGTCCAGTAGTTAGTTTATGATTAGATTTATAAAACAACCAGTTTTTCCAGGAAAAAAAAATCATAATGAAGTTGTTTCCATAATGAAATGAATGAAGATGATCCCAAATGAGGAATGAAATAGGTAAGGCTCTAAGCATCCATTCCAAACGGCGTCATCCCCAAAGCATCCGAAAAGAAATAATTCTTAAAAAGAGGGCGGAGTTCTAGTGACATCCGAGATTTGAATTTCCATAACACTTTTAGCATTATGACCGATTTAAGCGATCTGATTGGCTGAGCAGGTGATGTGCGGCCTGGTTTCCAGATCGAAATAATTCCCGAATAATCCGAAAAGAATTGGCGTTATTTTTTTTGGCGAAATTAGGATTGTATGTGAGCCAAAAGAACCGTTGATAATTACAACAGAGCGTGATGCCGTTGTCAAAACCTACTGCTTCCTGCAGATGCTCGGATATAAGAAATGTAAATTAAACAACAATTTTTATTTTGGTTAGATCTAACCGCGCCATAACATCGGCGCTGGTATCACTAAGCCAAAAAACGTTGATAAAAATTGTTGTTTAATTTAATCTGCGTAGTGTTCGATTTATATAAATAAATAAGAAATGTAATTGAGCAAACGTCTTTAAAAGTAATGTATTTTCCAGCTATTCAAATCATTTAATGAGTTATTAAATAATACATGCATATAGACATAACTTGGATGCAATAATGCAAACGAAGTCGGCAAATACCCGGGTGTTTGCATGAAAAACGCAACCCAGTTGTGTTTTTTTTTTTCATGGTTTTTGGGAAATTGTGGTTATCGTGAAAATTGTCGAATATACATTTTCCATGGATACAAAAAAAAAAACAAAAAAAAACCCCTCGGAAATAATTTTCAATCATACACAGAAATCTCTTTCAACGACTACCTCTATTCTGAGACCGTTTCCCTTAACGACTACCTTTTTTGGAAATGGATTTCCTTCCCCCCTCCATAGACCCAATTCTAAATTTAGCTCCATTCGGAGACCACTTCTCTGAGCGACCTCTTTTTCACGGAACCGACGATAATCGTCTTAAGGAGATTTTACTGTATTTCGAAAATACTAATTTTCAATTTCAATCAAGGAAAGCAATTCCAGGAATCAAGGGAGATACAAAAACTTTTTTATTTTTTAAATACGTGGTTACTACTCGGCGCACTCGATATGATCTATCCTTTTCTTTAAAATTTCAGCCGCCATCTACTCAAAAATTGAGGCAAAAGATGATTTTTCTATAAAAATATAAGCTAGCAGCACAATATTTCAAAAATATTGTTTTGTTTTAAAGATTTCTAACCATTTATTACATTTTAAGTTTAAATCAAAGAAAAAAAATCAACTCATGGTAATATTAAAAATAAATTGGGAGTATTATTGAAGAGTGTCGTTCTAAAATTCCCCCGCGATTAAAATCCGATTACGTAAACGACGATGAAGTGGTGGATCTTTCGGTGCTTATTACGTTCGCGACCAACACTGTGTTGCAAACCTATAAGTGATGTCATCGTTAGCCAATCAGATTGCTTAAATCGGTCCTAATGCTAAAAGTGTTATGGAAATTCAAATGTCGCGTCCGAGGTTACCGGAATACAGCCAAGTGATACTTTCCCGCCGATGTACTGGCAATGTCGTGTGACGTCATGACTCTGATAAGCTAATGATGCTGATAGTTAATCCGCAAATATTTACAGCCTTAAATGTAATTAGAATGACCTTTATCAGATGGCTCTTTTGATGCAATTCGTAAAAAAGGTGGAGCTGCAGTATACACTCCATCAAATAACATATCTTTTAAATGTCATTTCATGGACTGCTTCTCTTCCACCGAAACCGAATTAATTGGACTTTCGAAGCCGTTTACTGGATTTCAAAAAATTGTAAAGAAAACTCAGTCATTTTCTGCGATTCCCAGCCTTCCCTCTTCAGAATTCTGTCACATCCTTCAAAATGGATTGGATCTGGATCTGCACTCCAATAGTGCAACACATAATCTTTTTCACCTCACAGTGTCATCGAAGTAACCATAAAATTACATTTTTTTTTTTGGATTCCTGGATATGGTGGACATCCAGGTAATGACTTTGCTGATCTACATGACCGCAGTGCACTACGCACCTCGGAACAATGCAAAAAATCGTTCTTACATGAAATAAGTCTATCAAGTTACACCAGAAGGATAAAAGCTGCAATAACACAAGACAAAGTGCAAACACTAACACAAAGCATTGCTGGACATCATCGAGCACTTTATTCAGTCAAAGACAAGCCTACCTCCCTGCCTTCCCATACAAGAAAGCCCCACGACACATCTGCACACGCTTTCATCGTTACAGAGCAGGCACCTTCCTCACTAATAAACATCTATACCACATTGGAAAAGCTCCACCTCTTCTGTGGCAACAATGGACAACCGGAGAAATAGACACCGTGTCCCACCTACTATTACACTGCAGTGCGTAGCCTCTACTAAGAAACGACCACTTCAAGGAACTTCAAGACATGGGTCTCACCACACCTCCAACTATACAGGACCTATTTGATTCTCACCGGTCTCCTCATGCAATGCTACAAGTGAAAAGGCTGTCTGCCGTTTCTTCATGAACACTGGCCGCTACATATAGATGCCTTCCTACCTGTTTTACTTGATCAATTGTGCACAGTCATGTTCATTTATTCTTACAACTTACTGTACAGTCATTCAAATTCTCCTCATCATTCCAAATTTCATTATTTAGCTAACCTGGAGCTCTCTTTCTGCAGCAAGACTAGAAGTCACAAGATTCCAGAGAACAGCCTCACTTCTACGAAGTTTTATACTTTTGCTTCGTATCGACAATCAGGTCTTTCTACCTACCTCTTCTGGAAATATTTTGGACATTTTTCTAATTTTACCTATTATTTGTGGTGGTATTGTAATAAAATTTTGTGATGAGGTAAAATTCTTGGGTATAACTTTCACAGCAGAACTGCTTTGGAACCGCCAATATGATAATGTTTGCCTACGGGTCTCAAGGACCATTGGAATGATGACGTGATTTAGGACTTTTCTTCCACCTAGGATTGTTCTGACGCTCTATCATTCGTTAGCGGCCTCGTTATTTAATTTTGGTTTTTTGATTTTTGGTCTTTCTACGAGTACAAACACAGTTAGATTATCACGACTTCAAAATAGATTTTTTACAATTTTCTTTCCAAATCGATTTAATCGATCTGATCCTTTGACATTTTACTCATCTTTTAATATCATTCCAGTAACTTCACTATATTGCTATTTAATGTCCATTCTAATGTTTAAATGAATTAATTTCAATTATCTTGGAGACTTAATACCTTTGGTTCCATTTACTCCACAATATGATCTTGGATCAATACCTATGTTTAGAATACCACACACTCGTACCAATATTGGTGGAACCTCTTTGAACTATATTGGTCCAAAAATTTGGAATTATATCGGTCATAACCTCCCTTACATTCATTCCCTTTCAGAATTTAAGCGCATGGTTCGAGAAATTATTTTTTCCTCGTATTTTCTTCCTCCTTCTTTCTTTCTTTCCTTTTTGCTGTTTTTTTATTGTAATTACACATTTACTTAATTAATAAATAGCATGGTGTGGATGTTAACAGGTTTTTGATGTTTCTGGGGGAGGGGGGACTGGACCAGTCAGATCAGTTAACCTTGTCTTTTCGGTGCCTCAATATCTTCGTACAATTGCTTCTTAATTTTTAATTTTGATAATTTTTATATTAAGTTAAAATGTAATACATTAATCAAATTCAAAGTTTCATGAATCACGTATTGTAATATGTTGTACATTGATATGAATAAAGATGAATAATAATACAGTGCCGCAAGCTCGGCCAACTTTTCTAAAAAATCTACACACGCGCACACATACACAAAATTAAAAGTTAAAATGATGAGCTAACAATATGAATTACTGTTGTTAAATAAATATAATGTGCATATTATTTATATTATAATATGCTTATATATTATGTAAACTTTTATAAGGCACATATTAAACATATATTAGACATAAAACGAGGACATGGAGGTGCGAATATTTATATTTTGCTCGTTTCCATACGGGCATTCTACTTTTATTCTGTTTCTGACTTCAATTTTCTGAGACATGATAATCGTTCTTAAATATTCAACGCATTTTACATTGCTTACTAAAGCAGTGGTCCCTAACTTCAGGATCGTAACTATGGAGGGGGGGGCAGGCAAGTCGAAGTCCATCTGACTGCCCGCCATCATCTCCTTATTTTTCACTCTATTCTTTTGTCATGACATGTCTTAATTTATGAATTCTCCGAGCAGGTGTTTGAGGAGCAACCATATGATAATCAAGAGCATTATGGGGTTGCTATAGCGGACAGAAAGCAGGTGATCTAGTTGGGGCTAAAACGGACAGCCAATAACTTCCAACGCAAGATATTTTTTCATCGGAGTAGGTTAACATGGATTAACATTCAGGGGCGCCGAGAACCAACGCGGGCCCCCAGGCTCTCCTCGACGTGCCTCTATAACCCTTTCCCTGGGCAGTGGCATAGATTTTTTTGAAGGGGGGGGGGGTTGAACCCCGGAATGAACAAAAAGTATGAAATAAGAACGCATTTTTTTTTACTTACTTACTTATTACTTAATTATTTTACAAAATCACTGCTGAAAAAAGGAACTAATGAAGACACTATTTTTTTTTTCAATAATCGAGACAGGCTAATGAAGAATAATTAAAAAACTGTACATTAAAAGTGTACAAAATCTTATTAATCTGGATTTAGAGAACAATTTTTCTGGACTTCTGAATAGCATCGTAGTCATATCGACGAATATGTCTATTATTTGAACGGAATCGTCGGCTTGAGATCTGAATTTTTGTACAAAATTCTAATTGTTGAAAGATGCACTAAGTTTTCTAGAAGCTACAGTTTAGTATAAATATATTCTGTATTCTTTACAATATACTCTGGCATATATGTAGCGGCACGTGAGACCTTAGCCAGGAAAATTGTCGGGGGTGGGGCATATTATTACTTTTTCATTTTTAAATAAAAAAGCAAGAATGTCGTATCAAAAATATTTATTACTCCACTGACCCTCCCGTGAATTTTTCAGTTTTTTCCCCAAAAAATTACTGTCTTAAATATGATCAATAGATAGATCGGCAAATATTGAATACTACATACAAAATATGAACAATATACAGCACGGAGGGAAAATATAAAAGCGTACTACTCATAAAAGTAAAATGTATTTATCTAAAACATTCAAACTAGTGATAAAAAACAAACCCAAGTATGTAAGATATTATTGCCCATCTCAAGGATATCACAGTTGCCAAATAATGGTAAACACACGAAACAACCAAGTTGGCTTTGGGTGTTGCCAAAAAAAAAAAAAAAAAGTATAAAACTCAAGTATCAAAACAATATAATAAGCAGGCGAAAATAATTAATTTGGGATGTTTTCTTATAAGAATTTTGCGATTTGCAAACTTCATATAAGAGCAGAAGATATCGTTTATATATATATATAAATAAAATATTTAGTTTAAAGCGAAAAAAACACTTTAAAGTGATATTTCCGATAGATATGCTTGGCACCAGCATTTCCCATGAATTAATATATTAAATATATTTTGGAAATATAATCCGATATTTACCTAGGCCATAGCTAGACGTTTGTTTCAGGGGTGGGGTGAGAACTCTGAAAGTTACAGAGGCTTAAAAATTCGTAAATGTTTTTATGTATTTTATTAATATATTTAATAACACTAAATATATGAGAGGAATAATATATTTAATGTTAATAAATAAATTCCTTAATGCAAATTTTGCATTAAAAATTTATAAATTTTAGTATACCTCTCTATAATTTCCCCAATCCTTATTATAAAGTATATGAAGACTCAAACGTATATAAAAAAACACGTTATATACACAAAATCTACCGTAGAAAGCTATTTTGAATACATTTTTAACGTCAAAGAACAATTTCCATTGTCATGTACAATTTCGTACAAAATAAAAAATTTAAAATAAAATTCTACAATATTTGATTTTTGAAAAAAATATTTTCCAGGAAGGGGGGCTGACAACAGTTCCTGGGTGTGGGGGGGTGGAAGCTCAGCCTCCTATAGCTCCAGTGTGGCCACGGCTCTGCATCTACCCTTTGTATTAATTTCTTTCTTGGGGCCGGAGCACACAAGAACACAAATACGAGTATTAAGCGAAGTTCAAGTAAGCAGGATCTTACCAGTGGCGGCTCGTGTGTCTAGAAATAGGGTGTTGCACATATATATGCACATATTTTTGCCCTTAGAAATACATTTCGAGAGTGCTGTTTTCCTTTTCATCTTTTCTCTTGCGTTTGAGAGGAGGTGGGTGGAGAGTTATCCAGGCATAAGTGGCTATTCAACTATTAAGTAAGCACATTTCTGACCATTTAGTAACCCCTCTACCTTGTAAGAAAAAATTAGCAAATGCCTGTCCCCTACTTCACACACACATCCTCATGTAACGTAAGATTTTAGTTCTTTAAAGTTTTGGTACGTATAAATTTTTTGAAATAAGAATGCAACGTGTGATGCAAATTATAATACTTATTTACATTTTTACTCTAATATTGAGCATTTATTTATAAGTTCGTTATAATATTAAATGCTTATTAATAAATAGAGAGTAATCACAACAAATTATCGCATTTAAAAAGTTTTAATACGCTGGTGATAGCTATTTTGGTGGTCATATGACACCAGCATCAGAACTGTACATCAGCTTATAACAGCGAATTAAAATTTACATTGTAAGCAAATAGTGTATAATACATAAGACACGTGGATTTGCTAAAATATATTTATTAAAAATAATATATTATAATTTAATAATTATAATTTAAAAAATGGCAGGGAGGCCACGGGGAGCCATAAAGGGGCCTCAAGCGGAAAAAGGTTGAGAGCCACTTATTTAAAAAAATAAAACATTTAACTGTATATTTTATACCTCTTACTCGCAACGTGTCTTACATTCAAGTATTTCAGTTCTATCAGAGTGGTTGTCGTTTTACGACCATGTTCTGGTTTCATTATTGTTTGTATTTTACGTAAGCATGCTTCAGATCCCCTCTCCCCGTTGTTCGAAAAAAAAAAAAAAAGCAAATCTCAACTTCCCTCTCCCCCAAAGGTGGTTACTTAATACTTGAGCGGTCCCTAATTTAGCATTATAAAAAACAACACAACGTAGCAACAAGTCATTGTCTGCTTAATTACAGTTACTATAGTCCAAAATTTCTAATCACTTAAAAATTAATATAATTAATAAAAAAAAAATGAACTGACAGGAAATGAATTTGGGGGCGGGGAGATTGAGGGGATGGGAGGACTTTGTGAGCCTAGAATTAGAACGAAATTATAATAAAATAGTAACAATAAAGATATTAACATATTTTTTTTCCATTGTAATGAAAAACTTGTTGTTGCACAACACTGCAATTTGACTACCAGCCGCCACTGGGTCTTATTTTATGTAAATTTCTAATGTAAGAGTTTTGTATGTTATGTTAAAAATATAATTTAGTTTAAGGTATGATTCAATTACAACATTCCCACATTTCTGACTCAGGCCGCCGCTGATGTTACCTTTCTTTTTACTTGGACACTAATCGCAGTTTAGGTTCCGGTGCGTTTCGTTACAGGCTTCATGCTACTTCAGCTACTTCAGTATAAAAATAGAGATGTCGACAACACCTGGAAAAGAATTTGAGGTAATTCTTTTTTTAAATTCGAAATACAAATCGGTCAAATTTAAAGTAAATTTTTGTCAAAATTGAAATAAATTTAATAGTTAATAAACTAGAAACGATCTTTATCGACACTTTTTAGGCGTAGTAATAATAAAGCCGATGTTATAGGGTTAGATGGTGAAACGTTCGTAAAGAAAAGAAATGTTTTTTGCATCTGGTGGGGTCCCACGACCTTCTACAATCCGGGAAGGTGCTATCACTAACTGAGCTACAGACGACCAAACAATAAATTATTTATTTAATTTTATAAATATTAATTTTTTATTTTCATTGCTATTTTACCAGTGTTTAACCTTTTGCATGTAAATAAATTATTAATAAAGTTAATTAAAAAATTATTAATAAAGACGTCGTAAATCGTAATTCATGAAGTTGGGTAGAGTATACCGACCCGTTTCAGAGAGACATCTCTACTTGAAGTGAACTCCAAGTAGAGATGTCACTCCAAGTAGAGATGCAAAAAAACAAACAAACCTGAAACGAGGAAATAAACCCGGGAATTTTCGGGAATAAACGGGGATTTTTGGATGCATTGGAAAGATGGAAAGAAAGTATCTTAGCAATGATTACGTTTATTTGCACATAACTAGGTACTTAATAAAGAACGAAATATTTCAGTAAACTTTTTCTACAGTTATTTTTTACCCCTATCTTTTCCTCGTGGAAAGTTTACCTACTTTTAATTTTGACTGAAGGAATAATTGTACGAATTACTCAATGTTTATTTTTATCCGAAACTTCACTCTAACTAACAATGTGTATTTTAATTAATAAATGTGCATGATTACTAAAGAGTTATCACATTCTCTTAAAATTTCACATCAGCAGATATCTTTAACAGCAAGACTTTAAATTCAATGTACAACTGAAATTATCATTAGGTGACGAAATTATACTCCATTATAAACTCATGTTTGTAAAAATTGCAACACCATGAAGGACTCGTCCGAATTGAATGAAATTTAATGTACAAACGACCTGTGTTGATACAAATAAACGATTAAAATTACAAAGCAAAAAAACAATATTACATGTCGAAAATCAGTATTTGGTGAAGCCACCACGCGCTGCAATAAGTGATGCTATACGACGTGGCATGGAATCAAACAGATGTTGAATGTGTGCCTGAGGAAGAGCATTCCAGATTGCTTGTATGCGACCCCAAAGTTCATCTGTAGTAGCTATGGGACGAGGATCACGAGCGAGACGCCGACCAACGAAATCCCACACATGTTCAATCGGCGACATATCCGGCGAATAGGCAGGCCAAGGAAGAAGCTGTATCTGTTGTGATGAAAAGAAGTCTTGAACATTCCTGGCAATATGTGGGCGGGCATTGTCCTGTTGAAATACAGCTCCGGGAATGCCTTGAAGGAAGGGAACAACTTCGGGCTCCAGAACTTCATTGATGTACCGGTTGCTGTTAAGATTACCCACAATTCGTAGCAGCTGAGATCGTCCATGATACGCAATCGCACCCCAGACCATAACGCTGGTGGGTTGGTCCACTATGACGTTGGATAACGCACTCCGGAAGGTGGCGTTCACCGGTATAGCGTCTAACACGGATGCGGCCATCACTGTACCCCAAATTAAAGCGGGATTCATCAGAAAACACCACTTGTTGCCAATCAGCACGCCAGTCTCTATGTCCATGAGCCCATTGTAGCCGCAGGCGCCGATGGTTTTGCGTCAGGGGGATCCTGTATAAAGGAACTCTTGCACGCAGTCCACGGTGCAGTAGACGCCGACGAATTGATGAAGCACACAATGATACACCTGTAGCAGTGCACCAACGTTCTGCCAACTGTCCAGATGAAGCAAAACGGTCCGTCACCGCCATGCGGACCAGGTGTCTATCATCCCGTGCTGACGTCACCTTTCGGCGTCCACTCCCGGATTTCCGAGTTGTCTGGTTCTCTTGAACCCACTGCTTCCACACTCGCATCACTGTGCTGCTGTTACGCCCCATACGAGCTGCTATTGCACGATAAGAAAACCCTCCTTCACGAAGGCCGATCATTCGTCCCCGTTCAAACTCCGTAACTTGCTGAAATGTCGCCCTCTTTCGTCGTAGAGGCATAGTGACGTCTCATGTAACGTTTACCACTAGTAGATAGCCATACACGCCCCGCTACAGCCCTCTATTTATACGGATCCATCAGCAGTTCAGAGGGCGCTGCTCAGCCCACGCATGCGTGATGACTCTGAAATTCTAATCATTTGAATAGCATACCCTAATTTGCATTTCCTGAAATTTTCAGCTTAATCACATGATTCCTTCATGGTGTTGCATTTTTTGCAGACAGGAGTATAAATATTCTTAAGTTCAAATTAAATAACGCTATCACTTTAAGGAATTGATACACAAAAAATTTTTATCGATTAATTATCAAAATTAGTTTAACATTTTTTTAAATAAATAAGTGAAGCCAAACTTGTTTTACATAATTCAAATGACGATATTTCAAAATTTCCATAATTTTCAAAAAGCTTTTGTTTTGGGAACTTTGAAAATTCCCTTCCAAAAAAAAAACAAACCCTATTTCCTTCCCCGGGTTTAAATTTTTTTTTCCCAGCCTTTACATCTCTAACCCCAAGTGAGCACGGAGTGTTGCCATTCCATTTCTCCGATAACCAAAAGTATCGTGAAACAGCAGCAGCATTCGTGTCTAATTGAAGAAGACGTGTTTTTTTTTGTTTTTTTTAATGCTGATATATTGAAAACATTCAGTCATACGAAATTAGTTTACATAATGCCGATTCTAAAGAATTATACAATATTTTTAGGTCATTTTCATAATTTAGGTCATCCATTTGTAAATATTTAGATGTGGGATGGATTGCTGGGTATTAAAAGGACGAAACTAAGAAAGACAAAAGATATCGAATCTACATACATCGAATATATAGCTTATGTTATAAAGATGAAAGGGTTGATTTGACTGAGAGGAAAATACATGTAGGATACGAATTAATCAGCTACACATTCTTCTGTGGTCTACTCACCTGGAAATTTTCTGGCCAATCTGATACACTCTTCCCGGTGGTGTAATTTTAATGTCTAGTTATGTAGAAGATACTTATTACGGCTCAGTAATTCTGGGGTTACAGCTCGTCTCTGGCGGCCACCTTTCTCAATTCTCAGTCTTGCATAACTTACGTCTCCTCCTACTCAGTACTTTTTTCTATTTTTTTAATTTTTTTTTTAGTTCTAAAATTTAATATGGTTATATTCTTAGGGAGATCTGAGTGGGCAACGTAATGCTAAGATGCTGTAGTATGCACATTTTATTTACTAAAGAACTAAGAAGAAGAAGAAGAAGAAGAAAAAGAAAAGAATGGACAAGTTGTATTTACTCTGAGCAGGTCCATGCAGAGAATTTTAAAAAGGGAGTGGTTTTTGATGAAACAGGGTGGGGTTTGGAAGGAAAGAAAAATTTGCCTCACATGGAATTTTAATTTACAGTTGATAATATTGTTCAACTGGGGCAGGTAAAACTCCTCTTTCCAGGGACGTAGGGAAAGTGGGTCATGGGCTCAAATCTTCCATTTGACATCAAGGCATTTTTTTTTATTTAACGATGGATCACATGATATGTTTTAAAGATATTAGAGTCCCCTCACACAATTTTTAAACTGCTAGCCCCTTGCCCCCCTTATACATTGCCTTGATTCGGAAAATCGGATAACTAGGATTACACTGCTTTTGCACATTAACTAAACTTAACTAAATTTTTTCCATGTACTATAAATTTTGTACGATTTTATGTTAAAATCTTGGGCATTAGGGTGGTTTCAGGATGGTTTCAAATGATTTGCAAATTCGGCTTTGTTACGTAATTTTCCACAATTTAAAACGTCTTCAAAAATTACGACGGACAAAATGAGGGATGAAATTCAATTCCTGTGTGGTGGAGAAGCTCCAATACATTCAGAAAGAAAAAAAAAAGTTTTCAAATAGTCTTTAGGGTTATTATTGTTTCGTCTGTTAGAAATACACGTCGCGTTGGAACGGCCGGTGATTTAGCTGATGACGGCTGATTTAGTGGCAGTAAACCTTCGCCCCCCGATTCATAAATATTCGTTGGTCAACGGCCATTCAGGTGTTGTATTCAACATACCTGCAACCAAGGGCAGTTTGTGGGCAATGCCGACAACAGGAGGTCTTTAAAGTTCAATCACCATATGCAAATTGTCTTTCCTTCTTATTTGCGCAGGGCATGGTGTAAAGGGATTTCTGAAAGCGAGAAACTAGGGTAATTTGACATCTTTCAGCAGAGCATCAACTGAATTCAATAGACAAATGTGAAATTTTAATGGACTGTATGGACTTATATTCATACGCTTACTATATTACGATACGCTTCTAGTCATAGATATACTCATCTATTATTATGAACTGCAATTACATTGGACTAGTTTATAAGGATTGATTTTAATGATATTATCTACGCCCATATATGCATTATTACACAATGCAGATTATCTACATTATTATCGTTTATTTATATTATGCAGTTAAATGTTACATAATGGATTGACATTATCATTACGATATTATTATAACATCAAACGATATATCTTTCAGGTTCATGAATTTTCGAGAAATTAATGAAAGAATTCTCGACTCCCACGAGCGAATAATAATCTATGTGATTTATTTACTTATTATTATTACCACTACTACTTATTACTACTTTTATTGCTTATTACTACTTGTCATTACTCATTACAACTTATTATTACTCATAACTACTTATTATTACTTATTGCTACTTATTATTCCTTATATATATAGTGAATAAGGCCCTTCCTGGAGGGGGGGGTGTAAAAGGTGTCCTTGTAACTAGGGGTGGGGGCAAACCGTTTATTGTATTTATTATATTTTCTTTATTCTTCGGATCAAATACAAAACCAAGGATCTTTGTTAGAACTAAAATAAAAAACTTTGATTAAAAAAAAAATCTCTTTGCATGTTACCAGTTTAAAGCTGTGCATATCTACGACATAGGAAATGTAAAAATAAACACAAACTGTATGTATCATATTCTTACTTAAAGAATATTAAATTAATAAGTGCGGAAATATAGCTCTTGTGGGACCATCAACCCAGGAACCGCTTTGTAAGTGAAAAATAATCCTCATAAAGGAAAAATAATCTTCAAAAATGTGTATGTAAATAATAATTTTCATAACTCTATATGTGAACAATAATTTTCATAAGCTTATATAATAATCTTCATAAATGCATATAACTTTCATAATTTAATAATAATCCTCATAAATGTATGTAAATTTCATAAATGGACAACAATCTTCATGAGCGAAAGACAATCATCATAAGTGTTTGAATAGCGTTCTACATAAAGCGAAAATAAATGTGAAGCGTTACATTTGAGCAAGAGAGAGAAAATCTGTCTAGACACTTGGCATTTCATCTCGTTCCACTGTCAATTTTCATAAAAGACGAATTGTTGCTTGGATGGTTGACATGTAGCTTTCGGTCCTCAAGCATCCTTTCTTAGTTCTTGGGTGTTTCGAAGGAAGTGAAGTGAAGTGCCCTCCCCTTAACACATCCGAAAATTGACTCCGAGTCAATGGGTCACAATAGCCAAAAGTGGTGTGGAAACGACCCACTCGACGACCAGTGAAAGGGTCTGCAAAGTGTGACTACAGTACAAAACACCCCGTTTTAGCTTCGACAAACTCCCCTCATAACTCCGACAGATTCCGCCCTCCCCGGTTCTCTTTCAGGCTCCGATCTTTTGTTGGGAAAGAGGCGCCCTTGTCCCAATAGACTTCTTTCATGACATAGGCTACAAAAGGCCTGAAAAAGAATCAAAAGCCATACAGGAGGCTGTAAGCAATACTCTATCCCTCAGGTTTATGAAAAAGAGGGTGGGCTTGGGGCTTCCATCCACACGCCTCCGATTCTTCTGGGGATGGAATTTTGTGATAACGCTGCTTGTGGCGGGTGTCACAGCAAATGTCTGGCTAAAAAGGACTTTCATAATTTGCTGGTTACTTGTTTCCAAGCCTGTCATATGTGACCGTCTGTCACTCCTAGGCCGAACTTTTGAGAAGGGATACCAGTGAGGATTTGCCACGGCATTTTCAGGTCATGAGGTAACAGAGTAAGAGTAACTGGTCCTTGTCTGGGATCACAGTGCATCCTCCGGCGGCCATCAGTCCCAATTCTCTTTGTCCTACCTAAATTCAGGCATGTGGGAAGGGGGGGGGGGGGGGAGTTCAAGGCGCCCATTGGCTATCAAAACACATTATTTTCTCTAAGGCCACATCATATGGTCGTCTTTAAAGCTACTTGAGACGCCCCCCTTCCCATAATTTTTGAATGGATACATTATTGCTTGAATTCTCTCTCTCTCTCTCAACAGAGAAATTGGACAATTATTATAAAATGGCATAATGGATGAGAAGTGTCAAAACTTCTTCTTCTTTTATATGTTCGTAAGTTAAATTTTGTTTCATAATGATCGTCTGCGAATTAATTTTTATTCGAGAACGATCATCTGCGAATGAAATGTTTTATTTGCGAGTACTTGTCTATGAATTAAAATTAATTCACGAATACTTGTCTGCGAAGAAAAATGTCTGAAAGTGTGTGCTTTGTTCGTCTGCGAGAAAAAAAAAATAAGTAAAAATGTATGGGCTCGTAGTATCGAGACTCAATAGAGTTTAATAAGGGTTTTGATCCCCCTCCAATTTACCAATATTTAAAAATTAGGTCACAAGAAATTTTTAACGCCTTTTTATACAAGAATTAAATTAATAAATAAATTCAGGTTCCTTATTAAAGACGGGACCTTAACATTTGCATGAAACTTTTTTTATTACTTGTGGTACACGATAGCTTGTTCTCTGTCACATTACGCACATAAATTTTTAAAACACATAATTTTTAAAGCACATAAATTTTAAAAACGACAGAAAGCAAGTGCTTCAATTTTTTCTTCTTCGAAATTTCGACATTTTTCTGGATATGGGATAAAATACTTTTTTTTTTTAGGCTAGAGGGCTGATTTTCGGTATCAGACATTTTGAAATTTATACTGATAATCATTAACGTAGAGTTTCCAAGCTTTTTAGGGGTGTGGGAGGCAAGAGCGCCCCGAAGGCGTGCAAGCGTGTGCTCTCTTGGCTTACGAAAAAAATGGGAAAAGAACTGAATCCACAAGAAACTGTAGTCCAACAACATTATTCAATTGGAATTTTTCCTGGATGCGCCCCGCTTGTAATTTTTGGGGGCGCCCGTGCGTGTGTGTGTGTGTAGGGGACACATATCAACTAATAAAAGTTCGCCACCAACGTTTAAGAAGAAAGTTCGCAAGGTTTCGGGAATTACTGTTCCATTTATTAAGCGAAGTCATAAAGGGAACTTAGCTTGAAGGGAGAATTAGTTCATGAAACTCTTTTCTTATGCCTTGGATTAATGAAATTTTACTAGTTAACGAAATTTTACTAGTTAACGAAATTTTACTAGTTATGTTAAGTCTGGTCACACTGGTGTCACACCCCCTACTTACGAACTTTCTGCGTAAGTCTATGCCTGGTCAGTCGGTTATTGTGTTTTTCCTTAAAGGAATATTATATATATATTCCAATAAAATTAAATTACAAGAAAATTAAATTGAAATAAAATTGGAATACAATAAAATTAAATTAGAATAACCAAATTAAAATAAAATTTAATTATAATAAAATTTAATTACAAGAAAATTTAATTACAATAAAGTTAAATTACAATAAAATCAACTTGCAATAAAATTCAAATTAGATAGAATTAAATCATATTATAGACATACATAAATTACAATGCATATAAAATTGCAACTTAAGGATTACATGGGCCCATAGAATTTTATGCTTATGCTGACAATCAAATTAAAATCTTGGGAAATTATATGGGGTTCTTTGATGCGAATATTGCACAACAGTCTAAAATATATTATAGATTATCAATAATTTGAGCATGAAAATTAAAGGGGAGGGGGGGCGAGAATTGGCTGCTGGAGTCTCACGGTGCAAGGACAGCAAGGATAATGCTGTGTAGGAAAGAAAGAACGAGAAAAAAGATTCCAAGTTTGGATCCTTTCGAAATTCGGAATTCTGTAAAATCGATCCTCTTCTGTATCTGAAGCAAAGGAGGTTGATTCAAGTTCAGATAAGCGAAATTTTGGATAACACGAATTCCAAATTACACTGTAAAAATGACAAAGAAACTACAATATTGTTTTATTTAGAAACAACAGGTTTAATTACATATCGATAGAGGAAAACGTCAGAAAATACATGTATGTGTAGGGGCCGATACAGACTTTCATTTTGGGGGATCAATTATATCATTTATCATGGTCTTGGAATAACATCCTTCATTTATCATGGAAGTTGGAATTTTTTACAGTAAAAAAATATATTTTGGAGGTCATGACCCCTGTGTCTGCCCTTATTTATGTGTTAATTGAGGGGGATAGAAGCAAAGGGTTGTAAGTGATAAAAAGTTTTAAATGTTGTTTTTGAGAAAATGATGTTTAAATTTGATGAAAAAATGTCTCTACATGCTTTTATCACACAAATTAGATAGTTAACCATATTTTTAATTAAATATTTAAATGACTAATACGACTAATTGAATATTTAAACGACTAGTAAATTTCCCTATAATATTTAAACGATTAGCAAAATTGGCTGAAATATTTAAATAATTAATATATTTTCATAAATGGGAAAATTGTTAATTTAAACTGTTAGTTGTTAGAAAAAAAGATAATTAGTATTAAAAGTGACGTTGTCAAGAGAAAAATTTACAGCAGAGTATTAGAAAAAATAAAGTAGTCGTCAAACAACTGATATATAGAGAGAGAGAGAGAGAGAGAGAGAGAGAGAGAGTTCTTAACTGGGGAAAGAAGATAAAAATGCGTTAATCAATTTTATCCTGTTTGAGTGAATGAAAATAATTTATTTGCAAAGTTAAGTAATGATTTTGAAACTTCTCTGCAGAAATTTAACTGTTGTGAACATGGCCACGCGTCGCGTTTGTGTCCACACAATTAAAAATTAAGAATTAGACGATGTTTTACTGCATATAAAAAAAAATACAATGGCAACAAAATAAGAGGGAAAAAAAATCCATGGAAATATTGATAAAAACTGAGAATTTTCGACCCTCATTATTTAAAATAAAAAAGCTTCATGTAATAACAATTCGAATTTAAAATTGGAAGTTAAATTCACAAAATATTACATATTTTCAATTTTCTACATAGAGGGCAAAATTGGTCATTAACCGCAACCCGCCTAAAAGAACTGGCGGCATTTGAAATGTGGCTATACAGAATGCTATTGCGCATAAGTTCGACCAAAAATATGACCAAAGCCAAAATTGAGTGGTGAAAAAAAACGATGATACCAAAGCCAAAAATATGAGCTGTTGTGTCGCATGGGAACTCAAAAGAAATCATTATGAAAATCGAAACATGAGAACTTTAATATTTCGTGTATATAATGCGATACATTGTGCAAAATATAAGATTCTATACATCATCATCATGTAAGGAAAGATTGAGGCCACGAGGGGTAAGAAGAGGATCACTAACATGATTGCAAACGTTTGTTTATCACTGAAAGAATATGGTACATTAATAATAATGTTAATAATGGCACAAACAACATACAGGCCACACACACACAACAAAAATGACCAAATACCAAGATCTGAGATACGAAATCAAAGACATGTGGCACATGGGTGCATCCAGAATAATATGTAAGCGGGTGCATCCCGAAAAAATTGCAATTGAATAATGTTGTTGCACTATAGTTTCGTGTGGATTCATTCCTTTTTTTCCCATTTTTCCATAAGCCAAGGGGGTGCGAGTGCACCTCCTTGCACCCCCTCGGGACGCCCATGATGTGGTATATGGAAAGTCATTACCGTTTTCAGAAACTTCATAAGGTGGATAAGGTTTGAATGGGGTGGGGGTGGGGGTGGGGGGCTACAGCTCCACAAATCAATATGTATATATAAAAATTTCGCCATAATGAGGGTTATGACCCCATAAACACCCTGCCGCCAGTGTGAAAAAGTTGATATTGTACATATAATTATGTCAGCTGCAAGCAGATATGGCCCAAGAGTTTGGGAGACCCAAGGCAAGGTGTATTGCGCGAGGCCCTCAATCACACACACACACATATATATATATATATATATATAACGAGGAGCTTAGAGCCAAAGAAATACGCGTCATATCCGACCTACAAGAATTTTGTTCACTAAAAGCGATTGATTTCTATATTGTACTTAATCATTATACCAAACAAAACCCATACTTTTATTCGCTATATCCGGAAACTCGCTAAATGTGTTCTCGTTATAAATAGGTTTTACTGTATTTGAAAGAGGAAGACAAGGGGGGGGGGAGAAGCGAATTAATAAAAGAAAATGAAATATGTATTTAAATTCTGATCATATTCAATCAATGATCCAAGTGTCTGTAAGGGAATATACTAATATTTAATTTGTGAATGCTGTGACTTACACTTTCGCAGACTTACAAGGGCGTCATTAATATAATAAATTCATACTTAAATTGTTGCTCAAATCAAGATATTCAATAAAGCTTATTCATACCTAAAATTGTTCGCAAATATTCCATACTGTTTGCTTATTTTTTTAAGTACATAGGGCTATAGGTAATTTGGGATGCGACCAATGTCTTAACGATCCCTGCAAATAAATTGCTTTTCACGTAATTCACGTAGGTCTCAATAACGGTGTGGACTCCCACAATATAAATGTTCGCTTCGCAGGCTTTCTTAACTGTTGCCACTTAGAAACGAAAGAAAAAACAAACTAAAAAGGTTCAATTTCTAAAATTGGCACCATGCCAAATCGTGTGCTTTTATTTCATATTTTTCAGATATTGTATAATTATATTTTCACTTTCTATATTTGGCAACGGCATTTGTAGTCGCGTTTCGAATTCTAAAATAATTATGAGTCTTCCATTGTCCATCGAAGTGTGTGTACGTCATTCTCGAAGGTTCCGCCAAAAAGGCGTACGAATTTTTTTTAACGATGTATTCGAATTAATTTATTTATTGGCGTATATTATTGAATTAACCTAAACATTTAAAATATTAATAAATATGATTTCAACTGGATGGAGCTACCTGACTTCCTCAATATTTATATCTGCAACGGAATGAGTAATATTTATTGTAACTATTTTTTTTTTTTTAATTTGCTACAGTTATTTCAAAATTCAAAAATAACTAAATTAATCCAAACGTATCATAATTGTTAAGACTAACTTGAGCGTGAGTATAGAAAGTATTTCCTAAACAAGTGTTGCCTTTTCAACCACATGCTCACCCTATTTCCAATTTCTTTTCCCCCTTTTTACGTTAACTGTCAGATTCCTTTCTCCTTATTCGCAGGCCATAAATCAAACTACGGTTTTAGTTGCAGAGGCATAATATTTTGTAGCAATTCCATCCATTCTTTTAAACAGAGAAATGTTACGCTATTTGAAATTGTTGTTGGTAATTTTTTTTATTTATAATATGAAAAACATTTGAATTTTCATGTAAGTTTTCGAAGTTTAGAAAAATCAATGCAACTAATGAAGCATTGCGAGGGGCCTTAGGCCAGGGCTAGTCAAACTTTTTACACCTACTGCCAACTTTTTTTTTATATTTGTTGGTAGTTAAATTTTTTTTACCACCCACCGATTCCGCAATAACTTAATTTAGCGCAATTGCAAAGTTCTCGCAATTTCTAAGTGGAGGTTTAGTAAAAATATCTAGTTGAATTTATTTTGTTTATTTATACTTTAAGTATGTTTATAATACAAAGAAAATTTAATTTGATGCTGCATTTCTGCATCTCGATCGATACAGTGCCTACTAGTGCGGAAGCTGCTTAATTGAAGAAAAATGAAATTAAATATAAAAACTATAAAGGCTATTGAAATTACCTTTAATTAATAATTAATGAGATCTTTGAGGCTGATGCTGTGAAACTCTTTGATATCTGGTTCAATTTTTGTAAGGTTTGTTCATCAGCTACAGCATCCAACAAAACCCCTACCGTCCACCATGAAAGTTGGAATAGTCAACTAGTGGGCGGTAGGGTCCAGGCTGACTACCCCTGCCCTAGGTGGTCGCCTGACTTGCCTAACCCTAAGGCTGCCTCTGGCCACAAGCCTAATAACAACTACACTGCAGGGAAATCTAGAAATATTTGCGATTGGTCTCGACACCTATATCGGGCTACAAAAGGATACAATCTTAAATACACGATGAACGGTCAGGAAGTTCCCAGACACAGCATCTAAATAATCTGTAAATATGAACGGAACATTGGAGTATTTGGCTCTACGCGTCTCAATCATATACTGCTAAGCGCAAGAGCACGTGACAATAATAAGACGGAAAAACTATTTAGCCAAGATTATTTTTGAATTATAATCCTTTGCGTAGTACGTTCAATAGTGCATAGTATGTCCAAGACTGTACCATATAGTATGTCCAAGACTGTACCATATAGTATGTCCAAGACTGCATAGTATATCCAAGATTTTGCATAGTATGTCCAAGACTGTACCATAGGTAACCTGGGATGGAACCCACAGCTAAACGTGATTTAAGAATCACGTGAATCCACAACCGGACGTATGTGTTCAAGGGGGGAGTTGGGAAGGGTGGCCTCCGGAGGCGGCGCTGTATTCCCAGTGTACACACAACCAAGATTACTGGAAGTTGAATCCATTCCAATGGCGTTGATAATAACCGCTGCACCATTGTGGAGTGTATAACCCTTTCGTCTCTGGCAACGGCAGGTAAAACCACCGTAAGACTGGGAGGGTGGAGATGAAGAGGGGTTCATGGAAGTTCATGGTGTCAAAATGGGGGGTCCTGGTACGGGATGGAGGGAGGATTCCAACTAGTTATTTACGGCACTGATCACAGTAATATAAAAAGGTTGACTCGTTCATGTCGGATCGTCCAGTGATGTGGTATTATATTGTAGTCTAAGCTATTCATAAAAGCAAAAAGCGAGGTGTGGTTTGCGGAGGCGACAGTCCACCAGGAGATGTCAGACACCATTCAAGTGCTACAAAGGAAAAAAATGGTGTGTAACGTGAATTTACTTTCACAAACCTGATCCCACCCGTTTGTGGGTGGTTCTTTGAAAGGAGACAGTGGTAGCAGTGTGAAATTTTTGACAGTGGAACCGCCCAAGTGCCAAGAGACATGAGGGCCAGAAAGAGTATTCTCGCTTCTGTTTTTCGATCACGGGGTGGAAACCTTGCTTTTGTCCCACAGAAATCGAAACTTCTGCCATAAATTTTGGAAAAAAAAAAAAAAAAAAATAGAATTTAAAATTTAAATTGTAAAGACGGTCCAGAATCCCGAGGATAACGGAAACATAAAGGCAGGGCCGTGCTTACGGGGAGGGTGCGAGCAGGGCAGCCGCTAAAATTTAGGGCAGCCAAAAAGTGTAGTGCAAATACCAAGAAATCAGTTTTTAGCGGCCCCATATACTTTCAACAGAGTATTTGGTCAATTGACCTTTTGCGTGTACCGCCATTTTTCCGGTAATGCAACTTCTAAACGGTGGACAAAATAAATGCATGTGTTATCAGTCAAATGTGTTAGCATCAGTAGCCTATTTATAGTTTGTTCGCGGTGAGTTGGCGTCCAGTCCCGTTATCTGACGGCTTGTTCCATTGCAGTAGAGGGTAGAGCGTCTTCCAGAACTCGTTTTTCGCGCATGAAAAACGAGTTCTGGAAAACGCTCTGCCCTCTACTGCATGAACAAGCTGTCTGCTAACGGGACTGGACGTCAACTCACTGCGAACGAACTATACGTTATCATGTTATTGCGGTGGTCATATGGCCACTGCAGATATTCGTGGCAGCATAAAAGACTAGAAAAATTACTTTGTAAGTTCTAATATTATAAAACAAGCAGCTTTGTTCGTTGAGAAACTTTTCATTAATTCGTTATAATTATAATAATTAGAGTAATAATAAATTACAATGATTCGTATTTTATTTAATTTTTATCCCCTATTTTCAATTTAACTTCATTATCTGCTCTTTATTTTTACCTACAGCGTTAAGACCAGTAAAAGACTTACGCTTTATGAAGGATTTAATGCTAAACCCGTGTAAATCTTTTTATCGTTCTGTTATGTCAAAATATTTTTAAGGGCCGCTAAAATCTTCTTTGCCCAGGGACACTAACACT
>QLNU02015270.1:96046694-96060789 GCA_006491805.2 Dysdera silvatica | reverse complement strand
ATTAACATTATACAGTAAATTCCAGATTAACATTATACATTAACATTATATAGTAAATTCCAGATTAACAGTAAATTCCAGATTAACATTGTACAGTAAATCCCAGATTAACATTGTACAGTAAATTCCAGATTAACACTATACAGTAAATTCCAGATTAAAGATTTAATGGTTTTCTATACTTACCGTGTGCCGGATTAGCGAGTGTTTATTGCATTATACTTGAAATGGAAGTTTGCTGAGCGCTTTGTTGTTATGTGAAAGGGGTGGAAAGGAAGAAAAACTGTTTTATTGTTTTCTTTCCTAAGTCCACATTGCGGTCTTTTGTACTCCTGTAGCCATAGGCGCAAGCAGAAAGTTCGTAAGTGCGGTTATAGGCTCAATGGGGGTTACAGAGCTACAACTCGCATATTCCTATGTTAAATATACAAAATTGCAATGGGGGGTTACAACTCCCCATCAACACACCCTGTGTACGCCAGCGCCTGTAGTGGATCTTGCGCAATCGATAATGATGCCACTTGTAACGTAATTACCTTCAAAAATCTTCCTTTATTATTCTTTCATTACTTTCCAACCTTATATAGCATTTGAAATTATCATTTTTCAAACGGTACGTAAAGATGAAAAGTGATGAAGATGAAACAAGATTTAGTAATGCCGTAACAGGTAATGGCTTATTATCGAGAATGATGAACTGCGATGAAAGGTACTCGCTAGACAAGTGGTACTTTACCGCGTCGAAAGGAAGTCTTAGAACTTAGCAGGAAAAATATTTCTTAAGTAAGGACAAAATGTTTCTTAGTAGGAAAAAAAAATATTTCTTAGTAAGACAAAAAATATTTCTTAGTAGGAAAAAAATATTTCTTAGTAGGATGAAAATATTTTTTAGTAGAAAACAAATATTTCCTGGTCGCCAAATACAAAACGCTAGCTGCCAATATCCACCGAATGACTGAATTGGTCGAGCCTTGGACATTATTAGCGATCGTGTAAGTGCCGCTTATAACTTCCGTGAGTTTATATAAGGATTTGAAAAAATTTGGGATGATATTCTTTTTAGTAGACAAGTGTATACTCAATATTATTGCATCGCAGTTTAAATATTATTTTGAATTATAAACGGCTTGCATATTTTGATTTTCATTTCATCTAAACAAGAAAGGAAACTTTCAACGCAACTATATTCGTATATTCCAAGCTATTATTCTTTTCATTCTTTAAATGTTATTTAGAAAAGTATTTGACAGACATCGATTACAACAGCGCTCATCGTAGTTCTAATCGATAATTTGGTGCCATTACTGTTCTGCCCTACGTCCATAGGGTTAAGTAGGGGTGATTGATTGGGGTCATAACCCCCCAATTATGGTATGATTTTGTATAAACATGAATATATGTATGGAGTTGTAGCCTTGTAACCTTCATCCCCTGCCCTTTATGAACTTTTTACGCACATCAATGCTGAACATAACGCGCTTGCATTTTGCGAAATGCGTAAGGAACAAAAAGTAAATCCAACAATTTTTCGTTTCCAATCATCCATTTTTTGTGATAATAGAAACTGCACCTGCCAACAGTTTCTCTTTATTTACATGTAGTACCTGTGAATATGGAATTCAAGACTCGCTGCCTTTCAGAAGCACGTTGTGGAGCCAGGCAGGATGACAGAATGACTTAGAGTCCACAACGTCGTAAGTCACATAGTCAAGACAAACAACGACGCCTACCAAACAAGAAAGGAGGAATTGTCGTAGGCACGGGGTCACGAGAATACGCGGGAAAGTCACCAGGGATCGTAAAAATATTCACCCCTCCGAAGAGCGTCGGAATTCCCGATTGAATCCACGAAATCATCCAACACCCAGCGACATTGGGAAAGAGGATGACATCCTCTGCAAAGAAATGCCATGATTTGTATTCCCCTTGTTATGCTGTTTCCTCTTCTTTTTTTTTTTTCTTTTCTGGAAGCATATTCTTGTGGTCCTTGAAGACACGGTGATTCCACAAGCTGCCTGTGAACTCTGTGGCTATAAATTGGCATCTAGGCAGGACAGTTAGAAGTTACAACCTGTTGCATCCAAGAGACAGACGATTGAATAATTCCTTCCTTTCAAAGATATACGTCCAGAGTCAGGCTAAAGTCAGTAGGGGGCGCACCGAAGAAAAGCGGTAGTTATTTTTATTTTTATGGCCTGTTTCTACGTCATTCAACGATTTGTTTTTGTAGTAAACTATCTGTAATTGAATGCTTCACCGCCTCTTTCCTTTACGAGTTGAAATATTTTCCGAAATTAACGATGTGTCCCGCTTTTAAGTTTTATGGACGAAACGCCGAGTAAAGGTCTATAAGGCAAGTCAAGTAATACTAATGAGAAGAAACTGTGTAAACTCAACAATTTGCTTCATTTTAACCGTGATGGATTTTAAACCATAATGACACGGACAGCTTTATTGCTCCTATTTGACTTTCAAATAAAGAATTTTTACGCCATGTTAACGCAGTGAAGCAACTGCCAATCTTTCGCTTAGTGATCATTCGTGTACGTGTAGAGTCAAATGCACGTACACGTGCATGGCTGAACTTTTTCAACGCGAATACTCACGATAACAAAGCATGTGCATATGCTATAAGTAGTTCGCGATATCCGGAAAGGATACATGGGATTGTGTTACTATACCCACAAAATTTGAAGGGGATTCAGGTGACCGTTCATGGCAAAAGTAGTTCGTGTTAACCGGACTATAACTGTACTAACCATCTATATTTTCTTGGCTTAATTATTTCTGGCCGCAAATGTTCCATGTTGCTCTATTAATTATCTTTTTTTAGTTAGTCAATGTTCAAGATTATATGGAGCACTGGCGTAAGCAGGGGGGTGTTGATGGGTTACCCCCATTGCAATGAAATTTTATATATTTAACACAGGAATATGTGAGTTGTAGCTCAGTAACCCCCCTTATGAATTTTCTGCCTACGCCTATGATACGAAGGCAATAATTATTCATGAAAACTGGAATTTGGTTTGTGAGATGAAAATTATGCTATAATAATTACACGATGGACAATTAGTCATGAAGGAGTTTAAGAAACTAAACACATATTTCTTGCTTAATTATTTTATTCAAGTAAGTCCCATCATAGCCGATGATGTAGCTGTGTTAGATGACCAAATACTTGCAAAGAAAATAATGATTTCCCGGAGCTTCGTGGGAGCTGAATCCATATCCTCTTGATTGCCAGTCAAGCGCCTTACCCATTAAAAAAATAGAAAGGCTTAGAGAAAACGTTAAGAAAATGAGAGCCTTATACACGCTCGCATGGGCGAGGGAGGAGAGTGATCAACGCTGTAGCTTAATGTGCAAAGAACTTGTTCTGCAATCAAAAGGATGTGGATTCGTTTCCCACCAGGTGGCGAAAAATCATTATTTTTTTGCGAGTATTTTGGTCATTGAATCATTTTATAGACTTAAAGAACATGAAAAAAAAAGGAAAGAAAGAAATACAGCAAAACTCACGTAGCCGGCACTTTTCCAATTCCCAATCCTTGCTATGCCTTAACACTCCTGAATAGCGAACACTTTCGAAGATAGCGGATAGATTCTCAATTTTCCGAGGTGTCCGCAAGTTAGAGGTTGTACTCTATAAACAAAAGTTATTAATCTTTTAAGAATACTCCTGGCTAATAGCTGACCCAGCGAAGTTAACAACTACTTTTTACAACAACGAAGTTAACAAGTACTTTTATTAAAACACCCTGAATTGTTAGAAGACGTTCGTTTGTTTGGATTTTTTATGGCGCAAGAGCATCTGGGCTATACTGCGCCAACAGAATTGTTAGAAGACGTGGTCAAGGGTAAGGTAGTCGCTGGATTGTCAGATTCGTTTTGCCTACGCAAACTACTCGCACTATTTCGCTTTGTATATGGAGTGACTTATGGCAATTTTTCTTCACCTTTTGAAGACTTTTCAATACCTTCAGCACTCCCAAGTGGAAAACCGTTTTCCGACCAAAGGTGCTGGACTACTCATATATAACTGTAGGTGAAAATTATAGGAACTTGGTCCCAATTACGTCTGATGTATCGCATTTAATACTTCACATTGCACGCCAAGAAAACTGTGGGATTATAACTCACCTCTAAATGCCGACGATCCTATGCAGGGGGTAATTTTCAAGCGCGTGATCCGACGTCGGGGTGGCCACCTCCGAAAGATTCATGATGCTAAAAAAACAAAGAAAAGAAGAAGAAGAGGAAAGCGTCCCAGAAAAAGACGCCATTAACATCTAAGCGCAACGAATTGATAATCAATAATAGGTATCACTCCTGGAGGATATTAATTACTTGCGTTCCATGTGGCAATAGTGACAGGGTCCGCGATCTTATTCCGAATAAGTTCATACGTCTATAACGTTGAGATTGCGGCTAGATTAAAAGCAAAGGAGACGCGCGTTTCTGCACCTACAGCCCACCCAAGGAGCATCCTTTATATAATTTGAATTACGTGCGTGCGTATATAGAGATTGTTAATGAAACTGGGATGCCAAATAAGAATCGCTTTTTTTTTTGGTGAGTAGCGTCATATGAGGATCAATGAACACCCTACTTATAGTGAAGTAGCGGAGGAAGATAAACAAAATAATTGATTGAAATAACCAGTGCTTTAATGGAGTGAGAGCTCACCGGAATAGCGTTTCAGCTGAAATCGATAAGGCTAAAAAGCTTTCGATTGATTGATGGATGGATGGAGGGATGGATGGAAGGAGGGAGGGGGGATATATAGAGGCAGGCAGACAGACAGGCCAACAGATAGACAGACAGATAGATCCATCACAAGCACATGGTACAATTCGTTTAACATATCCATATGATGTAGTATAAAACATCGAAAGATGAATGTAATTTTTCAATTAAGAACTATCATAATTCACCTAAATACGGTAGATTCCCGATTATTCGAACTTCGCTTAACCGAAATGGCCTAGAGCTGCATTTATTTTTAATATTATTACTTTTCACTCTAAAATTTTTCAGTCTTTCTTCGTTTATCCGATCACGGCTGAAAATAATATGCGTTAATGAGGGAATATTTAAGGCTGATCTTTAGGGAATAATTTTTGTTCTAGTAGATTTTATCCTCATAAGTGGGATAATTGAACTCGCACAATGGCAACTTGTCTCTTTAAGTTTTTATGCCCTCAAAATTTTTGCTTGTTTTTTTTTTTGAAGTATGTAAACATGATTCAAAACATGTGTCATAAAGAATTGTGACAGGTCGACGTGACACTCGTTTCTAAGATGCTCTTCACTGGTAATTAATATTGGTAATTTAACATTATATATACTGGTTAGACGTCTTATATGTTGACGATCCACGCACCAATACATAGTGCACAGTCGAGGCCTAGCGGCGCTAGGACACTTCTTTTAAAAGTATAGCGGCGCTAAGGAAAATTTTAGGAAATCATACATTTTAAAAACAAAATTCTGTTCAAGTTGTAAATAAAAAATATGCGGCTCTACAATTCTATTAAGAAAATTGTGTTTTAGAGCAATGACCCTAAAATTTTGAATAAATCAACTAAGAATCGTGGGAATTTAAACGAAATTACAGCTTGGAACACGTGTCATAAACTGCGTTCCGAATAATAAAAGCCACAATGTGTTGGTTAACATAACGGAGGCGACAAGGGCGAAAAGGTGGAATTTTGGCTATCTTGTTCAATTTTTTTCTTTATTTTATTAGCTCACTTCAGAGGTCATTCCTAGTTTAGTTTGGCTGGGCACATGCATTTGTATCACATTATTATTATTTTATGCTTATATGCCCCAGAGCTATATGCTGTAGGCAGTGTCGGATTCAGAGAGGCATTTGGTCGGGGGGGGGGTCTTGCAATGCTGGCTCAACAACCCATACATAATAATAATTTCTGCCCTTATCAGATTAATGGGCTATTGACTGGTTAGGGGGGGCGTTCCCTGATTCCCCCACTGTGAATGCACCCCTGATTTAGAAGACCGCTAGGCCACTTCTTGTTACAGGACTACACCACTGGTGCAGACGTACATAGCGGCAACTTGGGGACTACTGAATCAAAGACATTGAGTTTTTTTAGTGAAGAAAAATTGTAATACCTATTGGATAGGACTTCTAACCCTCCTTTTCCTCCTCAAGATAGTCTACATTTTGGACTCAGGCCCGATAATGATCAATTTATAGTATTTTTTATAAATGTGTTATTTTATATAGATAGCTTTAATAACTCAACTGCCAATCTCTAACATTAATAATTTCACATCTGTTTCTCAGGCATTTCGACCAGCTGGAATTTTGACAAACAATCAATTTCACAAATTTTATCCAGGTGTGTATCGCAATTTTCTCAAATGAGGCCCATCAAATCCTAAATAACTTTAACATTTCCTTATTCATTAATTCACAACAATTATGTTTAATCAGTTAAGATAGTACAATGTTCCTACGTCTCTCTGTCAACGATATATAAATACTAAACTTTTTAAAATAAGTAGGATTTGGCACCAGATAGAAAAATCTACCTTTTACTTTTGTCAAGATCACCGTATTTTGGAAGAGAATCTCGTAACAATCTTCAGATTTGTATTCTCTTCCAGTTCTAACTCGAAGTTTGAAATAATATAATGTCTGTCTTCTCTTACATTTCTATAATTTTTATACTGCTTACATTATGTATCACAAAATAGATATATTGAGTTAAATAAAATTATTATTGGATTATTTGTGATCAGATTAAATGGGGCTTATTTTGGTGGCAAATGTTAAGCTACACAATATGGTGACGTAGTTGTTAATATGACATTTATTATTATTATCACACATTCTGAGATTAAAATTTTCACCACATTTTGAAATTAATTGGCACATTTATTTGTACATTTTTATATAATATATATTACATAATGTGTATTTAATTTTATAACACATATTTTTTATATAATATGTATTTATTATATAATATATTTGCTATATAATGCGTATTTGTTGCATAATATATTTTTTATATAATGTGTATTTATTATATAATATATATTTGTTATATAATGGTTATCTGTTCATAAGGGTGATGTGAAAAAGGAAAAAAAAAATTTTTTTTCCAATTTCATTGTTTCTTGACCTAACAAATGGTTATATTTGGGGGAAAAAAAAAGCACAGAAAAATAATTCCAGCTCAATCACTCGTCATCTTCCGGTTTTACATGAGGTAAAAGAAAAATATTTTAAACGTCAAACAGTGAAAACATTAAACTATTTTTTTTTTATAATATTTTTGTTTCCTGACCCAATACATGGTTCTAATTGGTAAAAAGGAACAGGAAAAAAAATTAGCTTAATTACTCGTGATTTTCAGGTTCCATATGAGGTCCGTAGAAATTCATCTTGACGTCTAACATCGGCAGTTCGTTCCGTGACCACTGGCGCAGTATAGCCCAGATGCTCTTGCGCCATAAAACATCCAAACAAACAAACATCGTTCCGTGACTTGATTCGGCTGTGCACGAATCCTTCCCTGGCTCCTACATCACATGTTGCCAATGATTGATTGATTGTTTGGCTTTTTTATGGCGCAAGAGCATCTGGGCTATACTGCGCCAAATGTTGCCAATGACGCTTCTGTTACCAATCTTACATGCCTCTCTACTACTCGAAAATATCAAGGGAGCAATGGTGTTTTTGACAAAGTAATTCATAAAAAAAAGCATAAAACTGTTAAAAAAATAAATATTCACTTGAAATGTGGAACTTTAAGAAAACACTCACTGTATTTTTAGGAGCGGTACCCAACCTCAAAATACAAATTATCAAAATGTGGGGAACACTTATTCCAACTCATCTTATCATTTAGCAAACGAAGCCTTAACGTGAATATTATTAGAAATTAACGATTGATGAATAAATAACCGATGAATTAATAATCAGTGAAATAAAAACAAATGAATTTATGATTAACGAAATAATAATCAATGAATTTATAATTAATGAAATAATACTCAATGAATTGATAATTAACGAAGTAATAATCAATGAATTAATTATCAATGAATTTATAATTAATGAAATATGTAACAAATTTATTAACGAAATAATAACCAACAAATTTATAATTAACGAAATAACAACCAATAAATTTATAACCAAGTCCTCATAATTAACAAACTAACAATTAATGAATTAACGAATAATCAATTAACAAATAACGAATAAATAAATAACGAATTAACTATTAACTAATTCCTAATTAATTAATATGGTTAAAAACGTTTATGCCTTCAAGTTGTAGGAAGAGGGAGAAAGTGCTTCGAAGCTTCAGATGGGAAGAGGAAGAAAAAATGAAATGACATTGCATACACATATTACGAAGTAAAGAAAAAGCGAAGAAAGATGTTGCCAAATTTCTTGTTAGAAATCTCATCAGTGAAATGCATAGTCCTAATGACTGTAGCACGATTCTATCGCATAAGAAGTTAGCTAAGATATGCATATAAAATTACAGATCATCAGACGTTTTCGCTCTATTTATAGCACCTACAAATGCGTTTGCAGAATTAGCTAGACATAGCTCCTCCAAAGCAACCAAAGGGAATGTTGGGATCGACATCGCTGACGTATTAGATGTACAAAACTAGCGATTTATTATCATTAAAAAATATTATTGATGAGATGCCCATGATCAGATGCATCGCTGAAACGTTTAATGATCAAAGCAATGAACGGGGAACACATAATCGGACATCACTTGGGATGCTATTGCGATGGTTTAAGTAAATGTAGTCTATGTGGAATAGTTTTTGATCGTCGCAGTAGGATTTGGTTTTCGTGTAAAAGAGTTTGCATATAAACTGGTTAAATTAGAATAATTTTTCCCAGTTTTGGTTAAAAGAGAAAGGTTTCCTTATAAAAAATGGAGGCTCTTTTCTTTTTACTTCTAAATTTTATCTCTTATTGGAGTTTTTTATTATTTGTCTCTTGTCTGCAGAAGCGGTTCCAGAGAGGGATTTTGGTGGAGGAGTGAGTGAGTGTTGTTCGCAAGAAGGGCAATGGGAAAGGTGGCCGCCGAAGGTGGCGGCGCTGTGATCCCAGACAGGACGCTTGAACAGCGCAATCAGTCGAGGCGGTTGGTGGAGGGAGGAATGTAAAACTCACCAATAGGATCCATATATAACGAGCCCGCATTTAGCGAGTTTCTGGATACAGCGAGGAAAATATGGATTTTATTTGGTATAATGATTAAGCGCAATACAATTTAACCACTTTCAGGGAACAAGCCTTTCAACCCCGGATTTAACGAGCAAATAATAAAAAAAAAGGATATCAAACATTTTGTAAAAACTCTGTCGTCATGTGCGGTTGGTCGTAATAACTGATGTTCATTGTAATCGATTTCCACCATATTTTTATGGCTTTGGGAGGGGAGATTTCTTTAATCCCCACACCCCGTGGATCCGCCACTGTACTCGTTTAACTCTCTTCCGAAAACGGCTTATTTAACTCACGAGAGTCACTTGTTTCACCGGGGAAATCCATTTAACTCACGAGAGTAACATGTTTAGCTCGGGAAAGTCGCTTTTCGCACTACGAGAGGTACTTATTTGAACCATGTGCATCAATAAAAAATATGAATAATGGTCACACACCAGGATTGTAACCAAGCCGGGGACAGCAGAAGCGAGGCCCCAGTAGCCCCATCGAGATACTTATATATATATAGAACAATACCCGGGTACTCTGTGCCCCATATGACCTTTGCCTACCACCAGTTGCCCCTTCATCCTGGTTACAAGTCTGTCACACACACACACACACACATATACAGGGGATGTACTCAAATGAAAGATTTTCGAGTCAGTACACAGCGTCTGATACTTTTTGGCACTCTGTACACATACACTCCATTCTTCCGCACACGCTCAAATACAAAGAAAGGAAATTGAAACACACTAATTCTTTATTTACTTATCTATCTGTTTTATTTTATTTCTTTCATCCTATTCTACTTTTTCATGCTGTGTGCCGCGGTCGTTTTCAACGGCTGGCGCAAAGTCTGAGTGACACTAGCGGTCGCGTGCGCAATCGCAGAAGCGGAAGGGCGCTCTTTTCTCTCTTTGGTTAGCGTCTGTCAACATCTTGACAAGTGGCGATTATGGCAATGAAAGCCTAGTCACCCGATAGTTGTGACGAGCGAAAAAAAATTACCGGACTTGGATGTAGCACGAATAAAAAGCTAGCGTTACAAGTTAAAAACACGACACAACTATTGAATTTCATTCCATTACAGAAAGGAGTTAGAGATGGATAGAGAGATAGAGAGCCGGATGCGGAATGCACATGATAGGAAATTTGTTTAAAGACAAAGCAAACCGTTTTTAACGCGGATGTAGTCTTTTAACAACTACGAAGATTCGAATGATGTTGTAATAAAGAAGTAATAATCATTCATTAGTCTTATAGCAACTTTAATATGACTAATGTACAATCCATGGTACGCAAGGTTTCATTCTTTAATTTAATAATTTAACTTGTCGCAATTCTTTAACTTAGTATCCTTTTAGTGAGACTAATTCCTTGCCAGGAAATTACTTTAGCTATACGATTCCTTACCTATAACAAAATTGTCCAATACGTTTGTTTCTCAGTGATTCTTCGTTTGTAAAATTCTTCATTTAGTGGACCTTTGAGCGGGCGATTCTTCGTCTGTAAAATTCTTCGTTTAGTTGCTCTTTGAGAGGGCAATTCTTTCATCAATGAAATGAAATTTCCGCACTTACGTTTTACAGCTTAAACCAGAGCCCTTTGACCTATATATTGCAAATTAAGATATTATTTTCAATCCCCACGGTTAGCACCAGAGATGACGAGACGGGGAAGCAGGAGTTGCAGCCCGAGGGCCCGGATGTAGTTTAGGGGCCCACGTTGGCAAGGACCTATGCTGCGTAGGGGCCCAGCTCTGCCTCCAAAATATTGTTGATACGATATTCTTGCTTTTTATTTGAAAATGAAAAAAATAATAATGTACCTCCCCCGAGAATTTTTTCGAGGCTTACAGCTTTTTTAATTATACTTCATTATCCTGACTCGATTATTAAAAAAATAAATAATAGTAGCTTACGTTAGTTTTTTTTTTTCAGCAGTGATCTTGTAAAATAATTAAGTAATAAGTAAGTACAAAAAGAAAGCGTTCTTATTTCCTACTTTTTGTTCATTTGGGGGTTGAACCCTCTCCCCCAAAAAAGAAAAAAATATGTATGCCACTCCCCGGGCAAGGGGTCAAAGGGGCCATAGGCGTAGCTAGGGGGATTTTGGGAGTTGTAACCCCCATTGCAATGAAATTTTGTATATTTAATATAGAAATATACGAGTTGCAGCTCTGCAACCCCCTCCTTGTTGAGCCTAAACCCCACTTACGAACTTTCTGAATATGCCTATGACAAGGGCCCGTCAAAATGAGCCTAGGGGCCCGCGCTGACCCTTAGTTAGCACAATTACCATAAAAACGGTAAAAAAGAAAAAAAGCAATTCTCGTTTTATGACGAGTTTGAACCCGCGACTCCTGAGTTGCAACCCACGCTTTCAGCCAACTGAACCACAACCACGAGACCGTACTTTCGTACTTATATATATTTAGATTCTACTTTTTTTAGCATGATTTCACGGGTAATTAGCCTATTTAATGAAATTTAATTTCAGCACCCTCGTTTTGTGGCTCATACATATTTCTTCTCTCCGAGCCAGTGACACACCCACGTAGGGACCAAAGGGGCTCGGGCCCCTCCCTTGGGCTAAAGAAACCAAAAATTATTACGCCAACAGATATTGGTAAATTATTTTTTTTAAAAATGTGAGATCAAAGGTAGTGACGTTCCCAACGACATTTCCCTGAATGCTGGTGACATTAGTGAGATTGCTGTTGTGGCAAGTAACAGCAGTGGCCCAGGCTGTCTTCAAACGCCTTCCAGGAGGTGAAGGTAGACCAAAACACAATATCAGACACACACGGTTGAAATGTAAATTCTGCAGATATTTCTAATTATATCAAGAAATATATATATTACTAATGGAGATAGGACAATAATGTTAAAACATCTTTGGGAACCATATGTAAATTAAAAATTTCCCCATCAAAATAGTATTATCAAAACAGTGCTTTCTTTTGTGGAAGACAAAGGGCTGGTCTATATAAAATTGTATACTCGTAACCTATTACTGAGGGAAAATGGGGTAAAGTGGATATAGAAGGCAAAGCGGATAAGCTTAATGTTTAATAATCCAAACATAGGAGGCAACAGTGGTCAGTGCAAAAGTGTTGAAGGTGTGCGTAGGAATAAATTGCACTTATTTCAGCGCTAATGAAATACATGCGCAGCGAATAAAGTAAGAAAACGCTTTTTTTTTGATTGTCCACTAAAATTTTTGTAAGTTAGTTAAGTGTCAATATAATAAAAACTATTTCGTACAAAATTTTGTGAACTATATGCCTGAAACAAGTATTATGCTCGTTTAGATAATGTTTTTGTGTCATTATTGTTGAGGATTCAGCATAGGCAGTACTTGGTTTGTCAGAATGGCGTTGAGGGCAAAGCATATCATTCTTTATGGGGAAAAGTGGGTAGATTATCCTACGGGGCCCTGGACTCAGACCCCGCAAGTTAGGGACCTCAAAATTATTTCATTGGTGATAAAATTACGCAATTTGCTTTTAAATATCTTTTATTGATTTTATTTTGTAATATTTCAGCATAATTTTGAATATAATTTAAATTCACTCTGATTTGATTTTGACAAACTAGCATGAAATTAATGACGTGCACCTCTAGCCACATGGGCCACATAGTTTTCACTAAAGAATGGTTTTCTTTTATAGTTGATGATCTGGCAACTCTGATTGCAAAGTACTTCACTCAATTGAGGAAGTAAGTTTAATTACATGTGTTTGTTGTGTGGTTTGTTACAGTCAAAGCATGTAGAAATTTTAACAAACAGCCCTGCTCGAACACAACGCGAAAAGAAAACTCGGTGTGCACGAAGTATGAACAAGCCTAAGAATATCATCAAGCATCTCGACACGTGGACAAAATCTTCTCTGCCATCTTAATTTACTTAATATGTAATAAACCATATGCTGATCCACCAATAGGGAACTGGATAAAGTGTTCCTTCTCTAACAGATAGGCTCACGAAAACTGTACTCCTTATAAAGTCATAGGAAACTATAAGTGTCTTAAATGCACTATGTGAAAACGTTTCTGGTAATTTTTTTTTCTGCCGAATGCATTTTATGTGCACGTTACAATTTTTTTACGACAGAGTTTTCTATTTCAAAAACAACCCATCCGCTTTTCCCCAGGGTTGGGGCAAAGTGGATAATTTGACCTTTCTCCTTCAAACATTTTTGTTTTAAATTCAGTAATAAATAATGTCGTTAATGATACGTACTATGTTTCTTTGATGTCCACAGCAGTAAACAATGAAGTTTCAACCTTCATATATTTATTTATCACACTTTATTATTAAGATGAAATTAAGTGATCCGCTTTGCACTACTTTTCCCCTACTTCTAATGATTTAAGTATCTTGCACTGTAGAATTATTAGTAATTTAATAATTATATATGTAAATAAAAAGGCAACCGTAATTGCTATGGACTCTAACCATTTTTTTCCTACCAAAATTTCCTTACACAATTAACTCCCCCTTGGGAAAATTCTAGGTGAGCCACTGGCGTATGCAGGGAGGGCAGATGGAGTTCTCACCCCCCCTTTGCGATGCAATTTTGCATATTTACATATGCATACACAGAGTTGTAGCTCTGTAACTTTCTCTTATAAACTTTTAAAGCCCTTTATTACCTGTTAATGCTTCGATCCTCGCATTTTTCTATAAAAATCTGGCAATTGAGGCTCTGTGTGTTGAACCATTCATGGACAACTGTCCAATGTTCTCGTTTTTTTGGGATGGGCAATCGCGTGTCTCTGGGATGGGCAATAAAATCCCAATCTGTAATATACGGGACGAAGAGTTCTGGTTTTAGAAATATGGTTACTGAAATTTTATTTCATT
>QLNU02015270.1:96018455-96037698 GCA_006491805.2 Dysdera silvatica | reverse complement strand
CAGGGATATGATGAAACCTCTACAATGAGCGGATACAAAAATGCTATTCAAATAAAAATTCTAAAATGCTATCCAAAAGCGATGTACGTTCACTACGAAAGTCATCGTCTAAATTTAGTTCTCACTGAGTCTCTTAATGTGTCTTTAATCTCAAATAGCTTTGGAATTTTAAATGAGGTAATCAGGGCCTGATCACCGCAAAGGTGTCCAGAGCCCGGGCTTTGGATGCCTGTGCGGTGACCAAGCCCTGGAGGTAATTCAATTATTTAGACACAAGCAGGGAACCTTTTAAAAGAAAACGTTAAGATATAACAAGAATAAAAAAAAATCGAGATTGGTGGTGTTTTGAAAAACAAGGTTTGTTGAGCGTCGGGTCACTGTAAATACTTACGTTGAGCTTCTTGCTGCAATAGTTCAAAGTTTTCAAGAGCTTGCAGAAACGAAGCGGTCATTTTCAACACTACATCATAACTTTTATTTGCCATAGAGAAAGGAAGCTTACTTGTTTGTAACTACATTTTTAGCCTCACATTATCACTTTCAGTATACTTCCAAGATCTTTAGCACGAACTAGCTTCTGCGGCAAGTTCAGTGAAGATATTCTGCAAATATTAAAGAATCTTCACACTGGCGATAAAGGTAAGAATGAGTTTCATAAGATCTTTTAGAAAGCTGTAGCTGTTGGTAAAACTGCTTTCGAAACTCATATTAATGCCTCAAGACATACAAAGTAACAACACGGGACAACTGCCCACATAAATCTCCCAAGGAGTATTATAGAGGGTTAGTTTTTTTACCATCTGTCGATGGACGCATTGCGAGTCTCGAACAAAGATTCAGTCAAAATAAAGAGTTTTTATCTACCACTGAGATGTCGTTTCCGAAAAATTATACACCGAACAATGTAGAAATGATCAAAAAGACGGAAAGTTTACTATGAACATAGGATTTCTGAAACAACACCCCAAGCAGGGTGCATCTTGTGGTGAGAAAAATGGAAATCTAATCTACGAAGAAATCTGCCTTACCATCTCGAATTATGCTTATAATAGAAGCTTGTGGTCAGAACTTCTATCCGAATTTTCGACATTTACTCTGTTTCTCAGCATCTTTACCAGTCTTTACATGCGAAGCTGAGAGATCATTCCCAGCCCTTAAGAGAATAAAATCTTATTTAAGGAACAGGATGGGTAATGAACGATTAACTGGCTTAGCACTGATGTCCATATATTATATCTTTTAAAGAAGATGACGCATTAAGCGTTATGGCACGAATGGAGAAAAGAAGGTTGATATTGTAATTTTATTTTTTTTATGACTTCCAAACATGTGTAACGGACACAAATGGCATAATTTGTAATTAAATTCATACAAAAATGTTTTTCCCATTTATTATTCAAAGCAACCAACAAGCTGTTACTTGTGTTCATGATGAAATTAGAAGCATTTACTTTCTCTATTAGTGGCGTATCTAGTAACTCATTAAGGATTTTTTAGGGCGCGACCGCCACCTTGTACTATTCAACTTTCATTTTTTTTTTCATTTGTTTGGGGGGGGAGGGGGGCTCTATAGCCCCATGGGCCATTCTTCTCCGCACTCCCTTGCTAGTCATGAATCCTAAGTGTTAAGAATATTTCACTTGAAGAAGTAAAATTAATTATTAAAATTATAATTTATTAATTTATAACTCTTTTTGTAATGGACCCCTTACCAAAAATCCTGGCTACGTGCCTGCACTGGCGTACGTAGGAGGGGTGTTGATTGGGTTGTAACCCCCATTGCGATAAAATTTTGTACATAGGCATATGGAAAAATGGAATTGTTGCTCTATAACCTCCAGTTACAAACTTTCTGTGTACACCTATTTTCAAACGAGGGCAATTTTGCAAAAAAAAATCTGCTAAATTCCTTAACAGCAAATATTTAAATCATATTATAAATGTATTTTAAAATTTCACCATTTTTTGAACACGCAAGTTCTTTTAACTTACCCAGTCCTCATGAAGTCTCATAGTTCATGATTTTAAACTGGTTCACTTCAAAGATTTCAAACAAATTAAAAGTAGATATATGAGTATAATCAAAAACTTAATAAAGGTTAGCTCATCTTCAATTGTTATTTAATACTTCACAGAATCTATTAGGTTTGCAATGATTCAATTTGGTAGAAGTATCAAAATAATTGTTACTGCATTGCAGTAAACCAACCGTATGCAGTACTAGCTATTAGTTTTATTAATTTTGATTTTAAATGGAAATAAAATTAATAACATTAAGGTATTGTTCATTTAAAATTATTGAAACATGAATTTTATCATATATTTATCTATTAAGGATGATGATTCGAATGCAACACCTACTGAATCGCCGTGCATCCTCACTTTGCCATTCGTCTTTAGTTTCATTAATATTGATATTAAATAGCAATAAAACGAAATAAATAAAGATATTCTTCAGTTTAAATGATTAAAATATAGCTATTACTATTGTACATATGTAACCATAATGATTCGAACTTGGCACCTGCTAAGCCATCACACAAGCGCACTAGTCTGTAGTTTCATTGAAATTTATATTAAAAAGCAATAAAACTGAGAAAATTAATATTGTCTTCCGTTTAAATTTTCGAAAAATAGCTATTAATATTATTATTATATACACCTGTAGCGATAACGATTCGGATTCAACACCTACTAGGCCATTGCACTATTTTTTTTATGCATGGTCCCCTTATTAGGTCAAAAAGATTACCAATTTTATGTAGGCAGCGGTTCTACCGGTCTTATAAAATTCCAAATTACCAACGAACCTTTTCGTTGGTGAAGCGTTAACGTCAAAATTTTAATGTTTTTCTAATTTTTTTTTTACATTAAAAAAGCAATATATATTTATTTTGTGGAAGGTTTCGAAATATTTTTACTTGTTTCTTTTTCCTTTCACAAAATCTCATGAGGCGTCGCGACTACGGATTTGTTGTGTACACCTAACAACCGATTTCAAGTTCATGCTCTGGCGTATTTTCACAGTTGCGTCCGTTAGCATCGTTCAAAAGCATTGAAATTTTATTTAAAAAGTTGGAAAAAAAAATATCGTTACAATAGGTTATCTTTTAGAACCATGGAGGTGGAAAACGGTATGAAAGTTGGCATGAATGTGAATATTCAGCGTACAGATGGTAAGTAATGTTAACGTGCGATGAAATCTGTTTATAACAATGTTTTCCGCACTCCTGACAATATAGTGTATCGGGTTTAATTTTTTTCTTTGCCGATACCTTTTAACGGCTTCTAAAACTTCGTTATAGAACGTTTTACTTTTAATTTTATTAAGTTGTGTAATTTATTTTTAAAAAGAAAGTTTGGTAATGGTAAGCTACTGTTGGCTAACGGCTTTGAATTTTCTATTTATAATTTTAATGAAGTTGATGCTTTTAATTTGTATTGCCCTAATGCCTGAAGAAAGGTTTTTAATTCATTCCTTGAATAGGTGCTTTCCAATAAATGCAATTTAATATTCAAATGCCCTAATTGAAAGTCGTGCTTAATGTCATTTTCATATGTAGAATTTAAAAAAACTTCAAAAATCAGTATATGTGAATTTTGAAGTTTTTACAAAATTAGCTGGGAATTATGAAAGCACTGATTATTGCCTCAGGGGGAATAATTTATGTGTTTCATGGAAAAAATTCTTTATATTGTACAGTTTTCTTTACATTGTTGCAGTAATATCCAATATTAAAGATTTGATATCCTTTTGCAGAAGACTAGTACCACTGATACAGTACAACGGATTTACATTATGTGAACCTGTCTACAGCAATATTATACGGACCGAGAAAAAGTATTGTTGTAAAGAGAGGGTTCATTATACAGTAAAACCTATCTGCAACACTATTATACGGACCGAGAAAAATTATCGTTGTAGAGGGATTTATCATTATATCGGACATCGTTGTAGGGAGGTTTTACTGTATTAAATAAAATTATTCCATGTACAAATAATTACGTACAATGATTATTCAAAAACCACTCTGAAGTACAACAGACTGATGTCATGTTAATTCATTGCAGTATAACAATGATGATGAGAGGGGCCCCTTCAGTTTCCCTTTGGGTGTAATGCTATTTTACTATAAATTCGATATAAAGTGTCTGCAGTTAGGATGGGGACTTTAGAGGTACTTCTAATTGTAGTCTATTGAACATATGTAGAACATTTAATTTTGTATCAACTAAATGAAGATAATTTGGTATTTTTTTTAGACAACTTTTGACTGGCAAAATCAAATATTCTTAGAACTATCATTTACTGCTGGAAGATCTTTTATTTCAGATTTGGGCATAGACTTTGGTGACAATAATCCCAACTTGAAATTGATATGTCACCTTAACTATTTCATGAACTTTATTGCTATGCCTGGACTTCATTTACCAGGATCACACTGTAGTCTGGGGTTTGGTTCTCTAGGCCTTGAGAGTTTGGGATTCCTCAGAAAACTGTAGGTCCTGGCACAGCATGACCATTGTAGTCCTTGAGCTGTATAACTACAAACAACCTTTACCAGGAAAGGTTTTCTTTGAGAGAAATCTAGAATTTGCATATTCATAAAAATCATAGAAACTAGATACTCTATCTCAAACAGCTTGAAATCAAAGAAGATTTTAAAAGATGCGTTAAGTTTCTGTTAGGGTGCTGCAAAAGGAATTGAATTTTAAAAACAAAAAAATTTTTAAAAAATTTTCTGTTAATTTATTATTGAGGGGTGGATGCTCTTTACAAATGTGCCTCACAGTTGTCATTTATTGTGTCATTGATAAGGGTTCAATCCTAATTGTACGATAGAGCATGCGTGTTTTCTTTCTATCCATCATACTCATGGGAATAGCTTTCTAAGCAACACAGATTATTCTTTAGAAAATTGCAGGTTCCGGTAGGCATGACGTACAGCCACAAGGAGAACTTGTACCTTAAAAAGTACAATTTACCGTTGAGCGAGAACTTATGAAGTTTGATTTTACTTTAACATCAGCTACCTCATTGCGTATCATACTGCTATTGCAGAAAAAACCTGGTGCATTGAAAAGCTTTGAACTGTGCCAGTTCATTGTGTAAAACTACAGATGTATCCCCTGTTTCGCCGCCCAAACTGATGCTATACTCTTAAAACAGAGGGAAAGTTTTAGGAAGCGTTAAAAATGCTTGATTGTAGTGTCGTAGCATCCATTCGTTCCGGTGGTGGTTTGTGAGTCGTAGCGATAGGATGAGCGAACGTTTAAATGTTTTTATTTTTGTAACGGATTGGAATTGATAGTATGTTTGGGACAGAGGGGTATAGTAGGAGGAGGTATGGGAGGAAGAGGTTAGAGACGATATGGGGAGAAGAAGTTAGAGGAGGTATGAGGGAAATGTGGAGTCTTGCGGTGTCGGCAATGAAAAGCTGTTAGGCTCATGCTTCGCAGAAGGTATGGGGAGGGGGAAGAAGGGAGAGGAGGTATGAGGGGAACATGGAGCATTGCAATGTCAGTGCTGAAAAGCTGTTTGACTCATACTACGCAGAGTATATGTGGAGACGGTGTCACAAAGAGGAAGTGGAGGAAATGATTCTAAAAGCCATAAAAGCTCAGAAGCTTAAAGACAGAAGTTTTTTTTTTTTGTTAAAAAAATCTGAAAAGAGTATAATAGGTAGTAAACAGTATAACAGGTAATTACTCCTTAAAAAAACATGGCAAACGGGAATCGAGCATGTGATGTAATCCGGGAAGGTTGTTTTCATGCCTTGGCAACACATTGCACAGGGGATACATGCGTAGTTTGGCCCATTATTTTCCTAAACAGAGATATGCAATAGTCTTGTTCTACAAGTATGATCTTTGCTGTCCATGTGTTCCAAAGTATAAACAAAGAAAATTCTGTGGAGAGGGAAGGGTATGAATTGTGCAGTGATCTTGAAGATGAGAGGTTAATCATTGTTACGTCAATGAAGACTTTAAATTTAGTTCTTGTGTTTACTGTAAGTACAGCTAGGAAGACAGGCCTCCAATAAAAAAAAAGTGTTAAACTGAGCCGTGAGATATTCCAAAGTCACTGCCAATGTTGTCAATCATTTGGCATCTGTCTTCATGAATTTTTGTTACTCTCTCAATGGTTTCCTCATTAACACTTGTAGAGTCCTGGGCATTCATCTTAACCAAAATCTGTCTCCTTTTTGTAAATGTTAGAACCAGGGTTGGCAAGTTTTTGATGTGTGATAGTTTTAACCGGTTTTATCCATTGTTTAAACTGTCATGTCAAAAACCAGTGTATGTCAAAATTGTCAAAAACAGAAAATTTAATAATTATAATAAAATACCTTGCATTAGTCAAATGTATACGAACTAAATAAAGACAACCCATAAGAAATTACCTAAAAATATTTTATTTTCACCTTACTTTGCTATTTGAAATGTCTTTAAAAAAAACTACTCGAAATGCATGCTGTGTCAAAAAGCTGCTGAAAACATTCAATGACTATGCTAACCCATTCCATTTTGCTAAATTTATAAACCATTACAATCTGTACTACCTGTGCACTACAGCTAAATCCAATAGCTTTTGTACTAGATGTTCTTCAAACATACACAGCAGCTATGGCTGCTGCATCATATATGACTGAGTCTTGTGAAAGAAAACTCTGTACAACCTCGTGCCACAATTGTGGAAAAATGTTTGGAACAGACTTTGGAGCCAGTACGTTTCTTGGTTTAGCTTGTGTGGCAAAGTTAAGTTATTAAACACTCCATAATTTCGTTGATTTCAACTTCAACATGTGCAAAATCATGTTACAGCTCGACGTAGGTGCATTCAAGGAAACAAACGAATAACAGAACATAGATGATTAAAAATACTGGCAAATAAAAAAATGATTTTTCTTTGTTAGTATTTACTCATTCATATATTACAGGGGTCTTCAACCTTTTTCAGTCCAAGGGCCAATTTTGCTTATTATTGCAGGCTGCACTATTGTATCAGCACTATTAGGATCTGAACAGATCTCGAGGTGCCCCCCCCCTGGATCAGCCTTTGTTGATAGTTTTTCCTTAAGTCCCTATATTAGTTTTGCACGACCATCCCCCAAAATATTTTCTGGATTCGCCTCTGAGACTAAATATATTACAATGTAAAATACGTATGGAAGCAAAATACATTTACAATACTTTTAGTTATGAATATGTAAAGCGAAATCAAACCTTTTAGCGAGATTTTTGCTGCTGCTTATTTTTAACAGTCCAATCAATATCCGGTCTCATTTTTGATATTGCAATCCTAAGAGTGTTTCCAAGGTGGACGTCAGTTATTCTGGTCCTAACTTTTCATTTATTAACTTCATTTTTGTAAACAGCTTTTTACAGAAGAATTGGCTTACGCAGGAGTGAAGTGGCACTTCACCTAAAAAAAATCAGCAGTCGAACAGGTTTTTTTTTTTTTTTTATTATGAGTCCACTATTTTTGCTTTTAATTTAATTTCTTTAATATAATTGGAATTACATTCAGGAACAGAAGGCTATGTTTTTAGGTCAGCGCTTTAAACGCGTTAAACGCATCAACGAAATGTTGCCAGCCGAGAAAAAGGGCCGTATGAAGCGACGATAGAAATTTAGAGCTGTGTTTCAAAACGGAAATGCTTTGCGAACATGGTTACTATGGCGACGATTTATTTACGGCTAAAGCAAGAATTATCAGAAGAGAAATTTTTATCGCATCATCATGTCAGCTAGTATTGCCAGATCAGAGGTTTTACCTCTGAATCTAAAGGTATGGATTGATCAGAAATAAAAATTGAGATTTTTGATTACCACAGAGGTTTTTAGAGGTAAAAAAAATTCTGTGGGGTGTGTTACTGGTAAAAGAAAAAAAATTTAAATGAAAGGACTGAATCCAACTTTGATTCAAACTACAAACAGTTTAGTGTTATATCTGTTAGAATTATTTAATTACCCTGAAGTATTTCGAGGCACGTTGAGTGGTAACAGTAGAAGCGTGTAATTTCGTTGTGTTTTTGTTTCTTAAGGGGACACAGGACCTTTAAATCTTTAAAAAATCGATTTTTTATTTATTAGTTTAAAAAATAATATAGATTTTTGGCAGTGTTTTAAAACAAACCGCATCAAAATTCTTCAATTACTTCTTGCACTATTGTATAAAATAAAAATAACTATTACATGTTACCAAGTTCCAACTTGAACACTTTTTTTCTCAAAATCACTGTTTCTATATTGCGCAGAGATTATCTTCAGATCTATGCGCACTAGAGTTCTGAAATTTTTAATATGCTTTTATATCATAAATACCTATATTTTAAAACCAACTGACAAAGTAAAAATATATTTTCACAATTCTAAAAATATAATATTTAAAAGTTAATTTTATAACTATATATTTTTTTATACATTTTAATGACTTATTTCTTCCATATTTTCTGGTTTTAAGTTAAAGCTGATGCCTTTCTTGGTAATTTGTGTTTATGTGTGAATGAAATGTTTATGCGTGATAATGGGAACCGTATCATTAACAGTGTGAACAGAAGATATATACACATTAATAAGCCTGTGAAATGAGTAAATTCCGCCTTACTTTCCCACCCCTTTCCTTGCAATTATATGCTACACTGTACCGCACCATGATCGTTTTAACACACACTAGAAGAATAGCGAGGAGCTTGCTAGGAAGGATAAGACGTCCTTTCCATTTTCCTCACGTGGCCAATGAATTACGTTTAACGTCACGTGATGTGGAGCCGCTCGAAGAGCAGCCGTTAAACTGGGGACACTGCTGTGTCTATCCTTTATATGGTCCAAAGTTCAGATATGCGCACTATGCTACAAGTTCTCAAACCGCCTAGGAAATCAATATTTCCGTTACTTGATTCGTTAGGTTAAACCTAATAGGTTCCTTTACAATATGACGTTTCCCTTAAATGACCAGGTATGTATTTTATTAGAAACCCCATTCTCCAGTTGGAATAACGATGATAAAAAAGATTTTTTAAGTAAGGAAAAGCCCATGCCTGTGTTAAATTTAACTAAAGTTGCAAAAAAAGGACAAAGTATATAATCGGCATTTTAAGATTTCGTGATATTCGGAGTTTGAATGGCTGTGTGGGAGTTATTATTTAAATAAACTTTTTTGTATGCCATGTTTAATCATTGGTGTTAAATCAAATGTGTGGAATAAGAGTGGTTTCAATGATTTTGGTAACGTTACCCGTGCTCTTCACAAACATAAAGGTTCTTTTACCATGTGGATTGTACATTAGCTTTTTCAAACTTAAAGAAAAATTTAAGTGGTACCGAGGATGCTTTAAAAGAAAATTCTTTGCTATATCATGGCAGTTGTCAGAAGACGAATTCCTACTTCTGTTATTACGCGATGGACATCAAACTCTAAAATGTTGAGTGTTATAAATAAAGAATGGGATTCTTTAAAAGAAGTATTTACTGAGATTATGAACGATCCAACCTCCGATCAAACTTCGCTTAAGAAGAGTGTCGGCTATTTAAATATATTTAACGACTTTGAATTTTCACTTTTGATTGTTTTTAACCATATTTTTGGACTTACGGATGTTCTCTTCAATGTACTACAAAATAAGTCATTTGACATTAATTTTTGCATCTCACAAATTAAAAATATGCGGATGCTTTTAAACAGCAAACCAAATGAGGTTATGTTCATGGAAATTCATCCATCAACAAATAATCTGGTTAATGTAACAAACTCAAATTTTAACCTAATGTAACAATAATTGACTTATGGCTATGTGCCATACCGATAAAATTCAACAAGACCAGCCCACACTGGCTCCGACATGAGGTATGCTGGTAGGAGAAAGAGAGCATATACTTTAACCCTGCTTTATGTATCAGCATTGACATCATTTTTGCTGTCATTAGTGTTTTGTACCCTGAGTATAATGCTATAGAAATGTGACAACCCTATCCATCCCAAATACGTGGTAAAATAATTTAATTAAAAATTAAGTAATTTAATTAAAAGATAAACAAGACTTTGGCTATTACTTCCTACAATTAATTTCATAGGATTAAAATTTTGCATCAGAACTTATTAAAAATGGATAAAGTGGATGATCATGTTGTAAATAGACCACCACAATGGAATTTCAATATAGTGGATGTCATTGTTATGTGGTATTTCGATACAGACAGGCAGAGATATACTAATATTCATTAATGCATGACAAATAAATACTATATAATTAATACCAAATTAAAAAAATTTACACGTTAAATGGTAGCTAGTGGATTTTTACTTTTGGCTAGTGCATTAGGGCCTGAAATTTGTCCCCCTCGATATAATGATAACCCTATACAGTGATAATTTTTCTTGGTCTGTATAATAGTGTTGTAGAGTGTTTTTACTGTGTAATGAACCCTCCCTATAGCAGGGTTCGAAATTAGTGGGTGCATTGTGCACATGAAATTTTATAATTTGGGTGCACGCAGTGCACCTAACTATTCAAAACTATGGCTACTTACGTTTATTTTTCAAGAACAGTGAATGAATAATTTTCTCAATGTGTCTGCATTTGCTTTGAATTTTTTTTTATTACATACGAATGTTCAATTATTTTGAAAAGTTGCATTCTTTATCTTACATGTTTTAATGTAATTATTTCACTTACATTTTACCCGTTTTTAATGTTGAGGTTTACTTTCTATTCTGTTCGTTACTTGTACACTTAACTAGTATTTTATGCACGTAAGTCGTAAGACTTGGGTGCACTTGTGCACCTGATTTAAAAAGTTAATTTTGACCCCTGCCCTATAGCAATAACTCTCTCTATAGTGATAATTTTTCTCGGTCCGTATAATATTGTTATAGAGAGGTTTTACTGTATATATATATATATATACAGAACTTAAAAATGTGGTGTCTAGCATGACTACATTTATATGAGTAAACACGATTTGTGTCTCAACACATGTATTTGAAATTGTTTGTTTACAATATAACAAATAAAATATTTTATTATTATTTAAAATTGTTAAAAGCGATAAGCGATAGCTATTTGATAGCCAAGCAACAGCTCGTCATCAGAGACAAATTGCGGCTTTGCTCTGACTATGATAGCTGATCGAAAGAGCTATCAGCAATGCTATCGTTTTAACGATTTTAAATAACTGCACCATAAAAATTGTATTTTATTTGCTTCTATTGATCAGTGCAGTGTGTTGCCATTAAATTGTTTATTGTGTACAACGTTTACTGCAGTACCATGATGAAATTTTTAAACATTTGCCTATCTAATGCTTTAGTTTCTGCTTTGGACTTTAACATCATATAACAAACTACTAATTTAAAAGCCGTTTGTAAATTCCTAATCTGTTTTGAATTTTGTTGTGAGTAAATACAAAATTTGTCAAGATACTTTTTAAAGATGGAGGTGACACACAGGACATCCCTGGAATTGTTCCATTAGTTCCAGAAAGATTGAGACTATGCCACTTTTTTTAAGTTATTCCATCAAAGAGGTGACACATCGTTGATGATCTCAGGTGAAAAAAAATACCTTTGGGGAAAGGCTCATCTTCCGATTGAAATTTAATTGTGTATTGCAAGTACCTCGGATTTATGCCTCGCAAATACTTACGATTAAGACGACTTAAGATTCCCCTTGAGCTTGAGACAACTTTTTACCCTTATATGAGGGATGTTTGCCGAAAAATGAATGGAAGTTATAGCACTATCAAATTTAGACTTGCTTTGAATGTGGTTTCAATTCTTCATTATAAAGTAGCTCTATAAAAAATATCACAGCATCAGCAATGCTGGCGCTGTCACTCTTAGCTTATTTAAAGCATCAGCTATTGGTTTTAACTGGTTATACATGCTTTTTATCTCTTTGTACAAGTAATGATTGTTAATTATGTCGATACTATCCTCTATTTCATCTTCATGCTTGTCCACAATTAGCAGATAAAACAGTCTGTTGGTTATAAAAGTTTGTATGCATTTGTGAGTTCCATCGTGTTCCACCTGCGATTTGTGGCTGAACTGAGCCAGCATATCTTTTTAGTAAACTTCCAGGATTGTGATGGTTTCTGAAGACTTTTTGCACTTTAATGACATGTACCATAAGTGAATCAGTACTTAATCCTTGTCAAGGAGATTCAAGTAATGTGAAGTACAACCATAAACAATTGGCATAACATCCTCTTTTTGGAGATTCTGGTACATTGTAACCATTTTCTGTTCGTTATCAGAAACAAAACTTTTTACAGTATGTCCATATTTTGTTTTTGCTGCAATTTTAGCCTCCTGAGCAAGATTTGTACAGTATTCACTTGTTTTTCATTTGTTCCACTATCTACGGAAGAAATAAATACACTTCTACTATTGCAATGTATGAAATTGGCTCATTATGAATATTGCTCCATCCATCTTGCATGAGAGTGACATTTTTTTCCAGCGACATCCTTTTCAGCAATTCCTTGAAGCTCTTCTGTTACCTTGTCAAGTAGATCTCCTACAAAATTTTTTCTTGATGGTGGTTCATTGAGGCCAGGCCTCAATGTAGATACCGTATCAATGAAGTTTTTGATCACTACAGTCTGAAATGAAATATTACGAGCATAGAAGAAATGTGCTACTTTGATATCCAGTTCTTGTTTTTGAGATGCAGTTGTGTGCACTATAAAGTCGCTAATAGAAAGCTGATATTTTTTAATTGAATGCTGTACAGTTGTACTGATTTTAGCACTTACAGATTCGTTAGAAATTGTAGATTGTCGATCATCACTAATTGCCAATGTATTACAATTTGCACTGGAACTTGCCGGAGAGTGAGAATGAGAAAAAGTACTGGCATGAATATTTACTTTTTTTTTTTTTTTTTTTTGCAAGCTTGTGAAGAATGCTTTCCCATTCTATCAGCTTTGGCACTAACTATTTGATTGCATGATTTGCATTTAACCATTAACTTACCATTTGCATCTTCACTTTTAATAAAATGGCCCCAGACTGGATTGAGTGGTCTTCCTTCTCTGCTTGCTGTTTTTGTCATTTTCGAGTTTGTTTTATACAAGTACAATTACTTTTCAACTGAAAAATCTTACAATAACTTACTTCAGCATGTGTAACGATTTCAAGTTCAACAGAAACTGGTAAAACAAGGTGGCTGTTACACAATAGTTGTACTTATAAATGGTCTTTATAAAATATGCTCTTATGCACGTAAAATATGCATTTAATTTAATAGGATGTGTTAAGTGTTAAGATTCTGAGGACTGTAAGTTATATTGTTCTAATGGAAATATTAAGTAGACTTACAGCAGGTGTCGAAATTAACTTTTTAAATCAGGTTCCCGAGTGCATCCAAGTCTTAAAAATAACGGATAAAGTTACCTCAAAACTTTGTGCATATGAAGTGAAAATTTTGTGTTTAGACTTCCTTACCAAAACCCCAAGGTATCTTCTTTTGTGTATATAAATGTTTAAAACTTCAAAATATGTTTTATTTAATAAGAAATACCCAACCCATGTGCCGATATAAAATTTATGGTCAGTGATGATATCATTAATACGGCTGTAAATTATCTATCATTATATCCATCATGTATCTATCATCATATCCTTCTACTATGTAAGGATTAAAATTTTTTCTTTGCGAATGAGACAAGATTTGAAATTTTACACTTTGGTATAAGAGAGTTTGAGTTAAGGTAATTATTAGTTCTTGAAGTTGTGCTGTTGCCACTATGATAACAGAAAATTTTAACCTTACTAATTATATATGTGTGTGTGTGTGTATAGTTCTGTTATTCCTTTTATTCATATGTTAATTTATGGCATTTAGCAACAAATGTAATTGTGTTCCAATGGTCAAAATCATTACAGGGTCACATTCGTCTTAGTTCCTTCAACAGAAAAATTGTTAAGTGCATATTATTTGTGAGTGGTTGTAAATTTGATTTTTTGTTTTTTACTTTCTAGGCCGAATTCACTCAGCTGTCATCAGTGGGATTAATTCCTTAAACAAAAGCGTAACGGTTGAATGGTTTGAGAATGGAGAAACGAAGGGAAAAGAGGTATACTTTAATTATCACTTCTTTTCTAAAATGAGATCTGGGTAACAATGCACCTGACAGGCCCCCTTGGCAACTTGTTTTTTTTACCTCGCCAACGGCTAAAAGTGGGCATGCATGTTTGGCCACCATAATGGAAATCGTGATTTGTAGGTCTTTTTGAGATTGAAGACTCCATTTTTCCCCCCCGCAGTACTTATATCAGTGGATGCGTAGTGGGAGGAGGGACTCCCCACACACACACACACGCCCCTTCTGGATTCTGGCATTGAACCTCGGTAAAATAAGCCCTTGAATCAGTAAGTCTTGCAGCAGTATCGGGTAAAAAAGTTGTAATTTTTCGAATAAAAAATTCACTGAAATGATTAAAATAATTTACCTTAAAGTTCACTCAGCCGCAGTTTGCAAAAGGCAAATTGTCGTAGTAGTGAAAAAAAAAAAGCAATAACACAGGCAGCAGTAAGAAAACACACCTAGGATATGACATATACACATGGACAGACATATACATTTCCTACCCTTCAATCACAATCCACAAAAGAAAAACAAATTTAACTGTTCACTCATACTCAATCGCTGTAACTCACAAACACTGACACTAGAAACTGATCAATGATAGGTAAGATGTGTTCCACTAAATGCCAGGAATTAAGGACATGTTCTCAAATGATCAAATTAAACCAGAAAGCTGGTTTGGAAGGAGTTGAAGATTATCACAGGCTGTAGAAATTTTTGAAAAACTTTATCGATCTACAGATCGGTAATAAACTGGATATGGAAGAGAACATGGATGGGAATAAGTTATATACTGTGCTTTTTATTTGTATATGTGATTCATTACTGTTGATATTTCAAACGCTGATTCTTTAATTGCAGATTGAATTTTCCGCCATATTTAATTTAAACCCTGATTCCTTTGCAAGTCAAACAAAAAATAGCAGTTCGAATACAATAAATTCCATAAAAAAGGTAATGGTTGTGTCAAATTATGTATTATGTTGATTTATTAAATAAACTTTCTGGATGATTAAACTGAAAATTACGCATACTTACTTAGAATTAAGCTTCAATTTTTGTTTCTAGGCTGGACGACAAACAATTTTAACGCCTAATAAAGGTTAGTATCTTGAAACTGTTTTTGATAATTATGTAAAATTTATATATATATATATGCATATACTATTAATATAGTTTATGTACTGATAGTTTTAGTTTATCTATTACACTGTTTTCTCCTGCATGCTGCTACAGTATACAAGTTCAGGATATTGTGTGTGTGTGTAAGAGACATTTAAAAAAATTTCACGATTAAGAAAGTCTTCCAATTCAATTGAATAAGAATTATATTTTTAATTATATATTAAGGTCATTGCACCATGTTGAATGTACTATGCATCCTTGTGGAGTTGTTAGAGATTATAGTATAATATTGAATTCATCGTATTTATTATAAATGCATGTAATTAATAGTGATAGATGTATATTTTATATATTAAACTAATAACTCCTGAATTCACTCTCATATGTATGTATAATGAATAAAAGCTAAGGTTATTAAAACTATGCATATAAATTATAAAAACAGTTGTATGTAGGTGGTCAAAAGTTGCAAGGTGACAAGAATGTGAAAGTGTATAAATAAATAAAGAAATACTAAAAAAGCTGAGAAAATTACGCCTCAAAGCTATCAAGCATTTTAGTGAATGTACAAGATACTAATATGCTCAAAATAATTGTACTGTGACGTGGGAGCTGAAAGTATATTACTTTAAAATGTTAGTATAAAAATTTTTGAGAGTAAATGCAAAGCAATTGGGCAAAACTTTTTTTTACTAAATGGCTGGAATAATAATTACCGTAATTTTGGGTCCCAAATGGGATATTTGCATAGTCCCAATAAAAACTAAGGAGTCCCAACATCCCCCTTCCTAAAAACCAGAGTTAAATGTATTCATGAAATTTATATAACTTTCACAATCGTTTTTATTCCGTTGTTGTCCATTATTTTAATTTCCATATGTGGAAACAACATAAAAATGTGACTAATTTAGCTAAGTGTTTTATACGTAATGATTAAGTATTTAATTAAAATTGTAAAAATGTCATATAAATGTGGTGAGAAAGATAACAGTACATGTTGCATGATGTAGGAATGCAGTGCATCGTAGAGTAGTTGCCTGCTATGTTTTGCATAGTGCTGCATGACGCATTTTTTCTGTTACGTTCATGTCATCTTTATATATCATTTTTTTCCCTACTGGGATGAGATTTTACCTTTCGTAAAGATTTTGGAGTCGTAACCTACAATATGTAATGTAGGAAAGGTTTTAAATTAGTATATTTTTCAATAGATGGAGTCGTAGTGTAAGAGGTGGTTTTGGAAACCTCTTGGATATTAGCTTTCTAGAGAAAAGCTTACATTTGTTTTGCTTTGGCATTTTTTTTTTTTTTTAAGTAAACAATTTTTTCACTGAAATATTTTGTTTAAACGTTTGCAAAGACGTTTTTGTTTTGTTTTTATGATTTAAGATTTTTTTTGTGAAATTTTGTTTCTCTTGTTAAAAATGCAGGCCAGAATGGCAACCTTCAAAATTTACTAAATCGAGACACGAAAGCCACTAAACTGGAAGGGAAAAAAATTCGTAACACAATGTTCCAGAGCGGTGAGTGTGTTTGTGATAGCTGCATTAACTTTTTATGTTGACTTTTATTAACCAAATTAGTTAACGTTTATTAATAATGCATTTTTAAATGTTTTTCTTTTGTATTTTATGTGCTTCCACTTGTGTTTTCCATAACTTTATAATAAAGATAGTGTTAGAAAAACTTGCCTTTTGGTTTTTTTTAATTATTATATTTTTGATCTGGTATCTGTTTAATTTCATTATATTGTTAGTGCAGTATTTTGACACTAGTGGTTGTGTTTATGATTTTGCTGTTTGTTTGCATTTACACTCACACTTCCTATGTATTGCCTGATCCCATTCCTGACTCGTATCATTTTTGTTGTATAATGAAAAGCTTGGTTATATAGGCTGATAGGAATAGTTTGTTTGCCTCTTTGTTTACTTATGTAAGAGATAGTCAAACCTCGTTAAGACGAACACGCTTAAAACGAATTACTTTTAATATGAACCGTTTTCTCAAATCCCGTCGGAGCGTATAGCATACTGCCCTTTCCGTGTAAGACGAATTACTGTTAATATGAACAGATTTTCTGTTCCCCCTTAATGAGGTTTGACTGTATATGTATATATAACAAAATGTAGTGATGTAGTTTTTGTTTTGTTTTTTCCCAAGGTTCCTCACTGCCCCTGAGACAGAATCAAAAGAAGTTAACAACTGAAAATAACAATTTGGAGATCAAATACCCCCCTGTTGTACCTGCACCACAGCCAGCAGTTACCCAGATACCCCCACCGCCTTCACCTGTTGGACCCTTGCAACCCATTCAAAAGTCTGGCTCCCAACTGCAGCAGCAGCAGCAACAACAACAGCAGCAGCAGCAACAACAGGCACAACAGCAAGCTGCCCGTAAGTATGGTGGACTTTGCACGTTGTTACTTTTTAGCTCCTTATGATGGCATAAACCCTGTGATGGTGGTAAGGACTGTATGGTGAGATGGTAATGATAAGGCATTTTCCTATTATGCTAATAACCCGTGTTCGGATCCGCACTACTGTAGAACGCATGCTATCTTTGTACCCACGGTAGTCCTCGGTTTCATTTGCTACTTTGAGAGGCAGGCCCTGCGGTGGCGCAGTGTGGTAACGCGTTCTCCTATTGCGCGGCTAATCCGGGTTCGACTCCCAGCAGTGCAAAAAGAACGCTTACTCAGAGATCTCATAAAGATCGCACTGCTCACTGTAGTCCGGGGTTTGGTTCCCTAGGCCTTAAGAGGTTCGGATTCCTCGGAAAACAGTAGGTCCCGGCGCAGCATGACCACTGTAGTCTTTGAGCCGTAAAACCAAAAAACAAACAAACTTTGAGAGGCACTGCTCTAGGCGAAAGAGACAAGATTCCTTACCAAATTGTGCTGCTTGATGCAGCATGATAAACTTTCCCTTGCTCTTTAAGTAAGTTTCTCTCAGTAATTTAGTGGCATATGTGAGGAAATTGACCAGCCCATATTTGTGGCATCACTGGTTGTCTCGTCATAACTTAAAAATATAGCATTGGTTTATTATACAGGGTGTCCCAAAAGGTTGTAGATAAATTTTAGGGCAGGTGGGCCAGACGAATACAGACAAATATTACATAGGAAGTGAAGATCACAAATACGACCATACTGTGTGACAGCAATATGAAAAAGGACATTGGAGGCTGTTGTATTTTCGCTGTCTTATTTTATGATTGGTAGTTATAATTATCTCATTTCTGTTTATGGAAGTGGCAACAGGGTATGTTTGTTTTATTGTAAATAATTTTAATTTAATACTGTCTCCATGGTAACCAGGGAGAAGTTTTGCACATCTGTTGTAACTCAACCTGTATAATTCATAATTAAATAAACTTATACACTACTGTTACCATTCATAAACAGAAACAAGAGAATTAAAAATAATCATCATAAAATAAGACACTGAAAATACAGCAGCCTCCGTGTCATTTTTTATATTAATGTCACACTGTACAGTTGTCTACAACCCTCATTTCCTTCGTAAAATTCGTTTGTATTTGTCTGATGAAACCTACCTTTAAAAATTTATCTACAATGTTTTGGGACACTCTGTATAACATAAGATGACATGACATCTTTCCAGCAAGTGACCATGGCACAAAAGTCGTGACCTTTGCTTTGAATACTATCAGCATAGGTTGTAACTGGGAAATTATTCATCGAAAAGACTTCATCTTTGATAGAAGGTATCTGCATCAATGGCATATAAAGTTTATGAATAGCAATGAAGGTATCACTAGTGACGTTTCGATACCGCATTCGATACGGTATTGGGCATCGATACCTACAGTGACGGTGAGTATCGAATGAAAACTCAGTGTTCAGAAGTTTTCATATACAAGATAACAAATATTGATAAATCACGCAGATATAGTTAAATGTTTGTAAAATCAAATTTCGATAGTTTAAGTTAATTTCAAAGTTTAAGGTTTTCAAAACCTTAGTTAAACCATTCTGCATCAGGCACATAACCTGGGGGG
>QLNU02015270.1:95999786-96018355 GCA_006491805.2 Dysdera silvatica | reverse complement strand
GTGATAATACCTTTGACTGTGCAACTGATCTAGTTACATATCCAGTTGCGTTGAGTCCTTCTATCTGTGTTTTAACAATTTGCTTTTGTCATTTGCATTACTATTGTTTTTAATTTAAATTCATTTTAGTTTTCATTTAAAAGCTAATGCAAGCAAAGCAAACTTGCTATTGATGTCAAGTTCTCTTACATTAAGTAAATATGTTAATTTTACTTTCAGCACGTCGTTGCTCTAATGTCGTTAAGGAAGTCGACAAGATTAAGAAACAACGAGAAGAGCGACGGGCTCGGCAAGCCGAAAAGAAGGCTGAACAACAAGGGCTGATGAACATGGATCCTGGTAATCCCAACTGGGAATTCATGGGAATGATCAAGTAATTTATTTGTTATTTTTATAAATTTGTGACGTATATTAAGCTACAAACGATGAGAACAATTATCCACTAAAAATAATTTGGCGCACCATGTCCCTCGCTGTCCTTGCACCATAAAATTACAACCAACCGACTAAAAATAATTTTATCAGTGGTAATTGGTTTATTACAATATGTTTTTGTTATTACCTTTAAATGCGGTTAATATTCATTATTTAAAATGACATATGCAAAGAAATCTGGATTTTCTTACGGTGGCATAGACCGGAAGTCCCGATGTGGCATGGCCTTCATTGTCCTTGCACCATGAAACACGGATAGAACAAGAACCATGGTTTACTAACCTATGTTGTATAACATACTTAAGTTGGTGGTTTAACCTGCCTTCCCTTTTTTGCGAATCTATAACGTAGAAGAACTCTGAAATCATTGTGATAGCAGCTTTGTTTTTGTTGGTGTATTTTGCAAAAGAATATATAACAACTTTTTTACACAATTTTATTACAATAATTTAGTATATTATAAAGCTTTATATTAATTATTTCAATAATTAAAATATTTTAAAATAATTAAAAAATACTCAGAGTAAATCAAAGATTTGTTACAAAAACCATCTTTTGAAAGCCATGCTATTTAACGAGGCCTATATCGTCTTCTCTACCTGATTAGAACTTGGCTATAAAATAAAAAGCAAAAACACTAACAGACTGGCTGTAAAAAAAAGCCTCAATGGTTTATGACTAATCGAATAAGTTGTATTACAGCCAATGAACCACACTTTTTGTTTTTAAGTCTGTTGTAAAGCATGTGGTACCTGTTAAAAATATTCCGAAAATCATTACAGACAAGGTGCTTGGCTAAAGGAATACATAAACACTGTAAAGCCACAAATACCCAGCAATATAAGATGAAGGAATCAGGTAGATTGCTTGGAATCATTCCTAACGTCAATCAATTTCCTAAAAGAATCATCCATGTTACTTGCAGATCATGAAAATGATATGGATGATAAAGGAACTTTCCAGTCATAAATAATCAGATGATTAATAAAGATGTAAAAAGACGTATTGCAACTTTGAAACCTATTGCTGTTGCCTTGTTTGAGATTCGAAAGGTAACTTTTCTATTACAGATGCATGTGAAATTAATCCTAAGTGATAATGATAATCTCATAGAAATTAATCAAATAAGGGTAAGAAGTAAATATAATCAGGTAATAACTCGACATCATATGCCAGTTTATATACTTCATCCAAAGTACATGTGATCTAAATTGTCACAGGAGCAGGAAGAAAACACTATGAAATTCCTTAATGTCATTAACCCAAATTTTGTACTTCACATTATAGCTTTTTGAGCAAAATCAGCTCCTTTTCCTGAAATATACTACTCCAATAAAATCTTAGAAAATGTCCAGACTTCTGTTTGGTGGCATAGTTTAAAGAAAACTATAAATGAAGATTTTGTACCTGTTTGTTTATGCAGTGATAATATTGCCTGCAGTACTGGTGGGCTTGGAAGAATATTTTTCTTAAGCTATTGGTCTATTCATAATAAATTAAGAAATTGTTTGAATTAGGAAATAGCAGGAAAACTGATCTTTTGCTATAGACTGCTTTATCGAAAAGATCAGCCTGAACTTAAATGCTAGTGAATTTGCTATGATGTAACCTTTGAATAAATACTATACACATTGTAACTAAACCTATTTTACTTTAAAATACACTCCCTTTTGCCATTTGGGGTATTTTGGTAAGTTTTCAGCGCACAAAAAATTTATCTTTTAGGTTTCTGCCATTCCGATTTTAACAGCCTTTGCAGAAGCTTGCCAACTCTGTAATGAACTTGCAAATGGCTAAATGATAATGTTTAATTCAAGTGTTTAGTGTAAAGAAATGTATTTTTTTTAATACAATTTTGGTGTTTGTGGATTTTATGGTTTTGTTTTGATTACTCACATTTTATTGCGCTGTCCTGTGTTTGCTATAATTAGCGACTAGAATCAATTAAGCTTTGGTCTGGGATTGGTGAGGTTTGAAACAGAATTTTGGTAAATACCACATGAGATTATTTCCTTCTTGCCATCAGACTTTGGCAAGCCTGTATATAACACACACACACCTGTGTGTGTAGGTTCACTATCTATTTGAGGTGAAACAACTCAATACTCACAGACAACAGTAAACTAATACATTTATATTTGCTACTGCTATTTACACAAAAAGAATAAACATAACAGAGCTTTACACACACGCATCCAATCCCAACGGATGCCACCGGCCAGAATATCGACTGTCCTCTCCTCCTCCAGAGAGCGCTTCCCGAAGCCTCTACACATATTGTTTCCATATATATATCTAGTGTTAAATTCATAATGAAAAGTAACCTTTTGTAAAATTATGGTGGATTTTATGAGCTTATTAATCAAATATCGCTCCTCCTCTCTGTAATCGATCTTTATTCTTTTCAGGGATTATTGCAGCAACTTAGATATTAGGCCTATTAACATAAGTGATTCTGTCCAACCTCTTCAAATATGTGTCGCTGTGAGGAAAAGGCCAATGAACAAAAAAGGTAAAGTTTTTGCCCAAGTGTGTATTTCGAAAAGCGCATACCATTTTTATATAAATCTGCTTGAACATATTAAATGCTCTAATCTTTTAGTTTTGTATACATGTTAAGGAACCAGTAAAATTAGATATGTGGAAATATTCAATGATTTAAAAGTCATCTGAAGTTGAACATCAAAAATGTAAATCCAGTGCTGTAGACATGGTAATAAATAAATTATAAGGGACCATTCACCAAGGACGTCCGCATGAATTAACACTTTTTAACCCCCACCCCCTGTTCTACACTCATCTGATTTCACTTAGCCCCTGTGGAAGATGTCCAACAGATGACCATCCCTAACACACACACATTCTTTAAAATTCCAAAAAATTGTCCAACCATCTTTAAATTATGTAAAAAATAATTTTCTTTATACAAGGTATGACAAAAAGTATCGGGGCTGGTGCCCTTATGCTCAAGGACAATAGATGCTGAGTGAAGACACTTTGCAGATATTGGCCTTGAACACTCCCACGCATGCGTTGAAAGTTACAACGTCATCGTTCTCACCACTTCTTTACAGTAAAGCTTTGAACAAATGTTGTACTGTGTTATCATCACATTCGTTATGCTAGAGAAAGTTGAACAGAGAATCTGCATCAAATTTTGCCAAAAGCTTGACGATGCCTATGCTGAGACCAATGCAAATTTGAAGAAAGTTTATGGGAAAAGAGTATGAGCCGCACAAGAGTTCGTGAATGGTTCAAACATTTCCAAGATGGCCGTGAAATTGTCGAAAGTCATGAATGTCTGGGGAGGCCCTCAACCAACAAAACTGATCAAAACATCCAAGATGTGCATTCAGATGTGCCAGAAAATCGTCGAACCACTATTTTATGAATTATATGAAGAATATAACATTAGCTATGCTTCAGTTCAATCCATTCCGACTCAAGATTTGGGTATGAGACATGTGTATGCCAGGTTTTTGCCAAAACTGCTCTTTGCAGACTAAAAAGAGGACCGGCTTTCAGCTGTGCTCAATCTCCTTGAATGTGCTGAAAATTATAAAAACTTTTTGAAATCGATTGTAACTAACAAACGTTAGAATGTTACTATTTCTTCTTGGTGTTAGGTTGCCATTCTTGCCAATTAAGGACCATTTATAGCTAGATAGTTGCCATTTCTGTCAATTACAGCTCTATCATTAGTACAAAAGAAGTTGACGTTACTTTTTACTGATTGATGGGGAAAAAAATTGTTTTTCCATGCCTAATTGAAACTAGATATCGATTCGTAATCATTCACGATTAAATATTGATGTAGAACAGTTCCAAGAATGGGGATATGTTATGAATGATCATGACGAGTTTTGATCTCTTGGAAAATTGTGGCCCTAACACAATCATGATCTCAGCTGTTCTTGCATCATAAACACAATTGTTATTTATAATTATATAGGTGAGATTCGTAGTCATTTAGATAGAGTTTGTGATCATTTGCAATTTTGTAAGTGTGTGTTTTGTAAACCATTTCAGTGATAGGTAAAAATTTTTTAATTCTTGATCTTAATATCTGCTGATAATGTATTGTCTTCATTGAGTAATTATTTTCAATTAATTATTATATATATATATAAAAAGCTGGGGTCGAAATTAACTTTTTAAATCAGGTGCACTAAATACTAGTTAAGTGTACAAGTAACGAACAGAATAGAAAGTAAACCTCAACCTTAAAAACGGGTAAAATGTAAGTGAAATAATTACATTAAAACATGTAAACTACAACAAAATGCAACTTTTCAAAATAATTGAACATTCATTTGTAATAAAAAAAAATTCAAAGCAAATGCAGATACATTGAGAAAATTATATAAAATTATTCCGTAGGTCACTGTTCTTGAAACATAAGCATAAGTAGCCATAGTTTGGAATAGTTAGGTGCACTGCATGAACTCAAATTAAAAATTTACGTGCAGGAATAAAATTTTATGTGCACCCTCTAATTTCGAATCCTGATATAAAGTGAATGTAGATATATACAATATATTAAAAAAAAAAGTGATTGCCAATCACAGAAATAGTAAAAAGCGATGTCAACCAACCCACTAAATAAGATAAAATAACAATAAAAGCAACATCATGGGATGTACTTTTCAGAAAATATTCAAATAATAATAATAATATTAAATAAAAGGATTATCACCATACCAGAGCTGAGACGTAAATCACCACGTGGAGCAACAAAAAATTTCTCTGAAGATCATTGCAATATGGAGCAACTGAAAACCTTCTTGGGTTGAAAGCTGCTTCCTCTGTATTTCATTCACTGTACTATGTGTATGTGTGATAATGGGAGACCTCCATCCTGCAGTGGATTAAAAATGGTCAATGGTGATGATATGTAATATTAGTATGGAATTTTCATGTGTAAGGTTGAAATGGAATTTGTGTTTTAGTTCTGTCACAGTTTTGAAAAACTTCTTCGTTCATTTTAGAAAATAACCGTCGGGAAATAGATGTTATAACCGTACCAAATAAGGAGCATATTGTTGTACATGAGCCGAGACATAAAGTGGACCTGACAAAATATCTCGAGAACCAGTTATTTAGGTTCGATTATGCTTTCGACGAGAATGCTGATAATGAAATAGTTTACCGGTAAGTCTTTTCTCGCAGGTCCCAATTTTGTTTTCGCCCCCCCGTGTTGTATTTTTAATCTAAGTGGTGTTTTTTCACCATGGTTGTTCGACGGTTGCAACCACAATTTGCAACAAAATCTTTGATCTTATTGGTTGGTAGCCAGAGCCCATCAATGAAGAGTTGGTTCTGTCGTGTATGTGTATGACAATGTTCCAATGTCCTGTTAAGTCATCTGTCCCATTTCAGAAGAGCTGACTCACTGTCTAGGATATAGATTGCAATTGAACGAATCGACGCTTCTTATATAAAACTGATAAAGAATGAAAATAAGAATGTGTATATGAACGTTGTCGATTAGCGTGTGCTGTTCTTTAATTTCTTTGTTATAGCATTTCCCATTTTTCTCCATATCTTTAGCTCACTAAGCGTTTCATGCTCCTTTCACGGCAATATTTAAATATAATTTCTTAACCAACCTCTGCAATTTCAAGATTGTCTGCTTCTTCCCATTCATTGCAAGGACGGATTCAAGAGGAAATTGCCCCCGTCAGGCTTAAATAGGAAAAAATAAAGATGAAGAATATTTTATGTATTGTTTGTTACGACTGTAATAAATAAAAGTCTTACATTGGCGTCCAAAGTCTCTAAGTCTTGGAGAAATGCGATCAAGACGTTTTTCCACGAATCTACAAGCTACTTGCCTTTCAAACTACGTTTTCAGTAAGTCTTGCTTCAGCAGAACGTAGTTTTTTATCCTCGAAGCGCCGTCAAACTTGGCTTCGAACGCGGATGACAGAAGAGACTTTTAATACACACCCACAGAGACATTCATATTGATGTAAATAAAGTAATTGACAAATTTTCAAAGAAACCAAGATGGCTCGACTTTGCACTATAAACTTCAAGTTTTTTAAAAAGTTGCTTGTTATAAAAAAAGTAAAATAATTACGATGTTTTTGTAGTTTAAATTTAAAGTTGTTCTATTAATTACATTGTAAATTATCGTTTTGGTTATTGTATATGTCTCCTTTACTAGGTTATCCTTCTGTCATACTTGACTATAATATGCCTTAAACCATATAGTTTAATTAAAGAAAAGCCCATCTTTAATTCATTGTCTTAAATTAAATATTTTGGTGAGTATAAAGGAAGGCTAGTAATATAACATTTACCTAAACTATTTAATAGTCCAAAACTAAAAAAAAATTCTGATGAGCGCCCCCAACATCTCCCCCCTAATTCATTATGCTACCACCAAAGGAAATGGCGTCTAATATGGTGCTGGGCCATGAAACTAGTAGTTTTTTAGTACAGCATGATCTTATCTGTGCTTGCATTATAAGATACGATTTTTTTTTTTTTTTTTCAAATGCCACTAAGTGAGTTCTTTTTCGATTTTTGTGTTTATGTCTTGTTCTTATGTACATGAAGGTTTACTGCTAAACCTCTCGTCCAAACATTGTTTGAAGGTGGTATGGCAACGTGCTTCGCATATGGCCAAACGGGGAGCGGCAAAACACATGTAAGATTCCCTTTCTTAACTTCTCATATAAATTATACATTTTTTTAGATAGGCCTCGCTGCCCATGGATTTACAGATTTGCATTTGGCTGTATATTTTTTTTTATCTTACAGACCATGGCTGGGGACTTCATCTCTAAGTCTTCTCAGGATTGTAGTAAAGGAATTTATGCATTATCAAGTATGTTAAGACCTCTTATTTACATGATTTAGAATATAACACTGTGTGGTATGGCTATTTTTGACCTTCTGGTTTTTATAACACTTGTTTCGGTTTCAGCTCGTGAAGTCTTCACCCTTCTGCATAGTCCGCAATATCGGCACGAAGGGTTCATTGTGTCTTCTAGCTTTTTTGAAATTTACAGTGGCAAGGTTTGTTCACAATTCAACGCTCTTTGTCTTATATGTGAAATTTTGGACTCCCCTAATTTCTTAGTGTAAAAGCATGGATGATAGTTTGCTTTTACGTGCAATTGCGGAAGTTAAGCAGTTTACAGCTAGGTTAACTTTCGAGTAGGTGACCACTTGTGGACTTTAGATTCAGAGTCTTCGTTAAACTGTAGAGCCAGCTTACCAACATGGTGAACGTCTATTACTTCCAAGATGTTTTCAGATTTCTTTGTGTATGGAAGGCATTTAGCAATGTTTATCCGGCAAAAAATAGATAAGTGTTTTTGTTCATGATTATATATATAAAATGGGATCTGTTTATTGCATGGAAATTTTAGAATTTCTTTTACACTACTACAGACAGATGCCCCCATGCACAGAACGACTTTGCAATGTATAAACAATTGATTTTGCCTAAATGAAATGCCTTTAATTATAAAGAAAGATATAGGTATCCACAGTCCATTATTAATTACATGATGTTAATTAAATTTTAAGTGAATTCAAAGACAAATATTATCGGTTGCACGTTCCATACACATATATATGTTACCTGTGCAGGCTTTATTTCCAAAATTTGAAATTTTCCTCCTCCAAAACGAATATAGTGAGCATGGTTCCCATATACCTGGAAAGCCTAAGGTTGTCAGGGAATGTGAAAATGTCCCTAAAAATCGGAGAAAAACAAGATTTTCTGGTCAATCACAGAAAAGTTAGGAAAAACCTGTGTCAAATAGGGGTAAATCTCCCACAAATGTGAAACTATTTTCTTCGCAACCAAAGTTTGCTTGAATCCACAGAAAGATGTCAAAGAAATTAATCAAGGACGTTTTTACCCCTCTAAATATGTGTGAGAATTTTCATTTATCCTACGCTCCTTTGTCCTATAATATACATGCATATACAGGGTGGACCATTTAACTTGATAATGTAAAATATCTAAAAATAAGCGTTTTACAAAATGTTTGAAACAAAAGATGCTTGTATTGGGGGTTATTGTCTTTTACTTGTGGTCATTTGAAGGTCAAACTCATTTTTTCGAAGGCAAACATATATTTTTTTATTATTCCTCGTAAAAGAAATAAATAACTTTTGTAGAAAACACTTTTCGATTTAGTGCATAGTTTCCAAGATATTTAAAAAATAAGTTTGAATAACGACGTTCATGCCATATCGTGTGTGTTGCGCCTTTCTCCGAGATTCCCCATAAATAAGAAGCATTTAGATTTTTTCCTTCACGGACAGATACTTTATTTTTTACGCACAATAAACTAAAAATCGCTGAACTAATTTATCTTAACACTTAAGCGCTAACTTTTAAATGACTTACATTAAATGGGCAACTTTAAGACAGTAGGGGAAAGGCTAAATGCTGGTAGCAAGCGGCAATCTTGCTTCGGTAACAATTAGCATCGCACACATCTCATTTTTCTATGGAATATAAATCGATTGTATGACCTATCAACGAATCATATTTATTTGTGTGTACAATGCCTCCCCAACTACTGCATACTTAATTTTTTTCATTTTTTAAGTATTAAATTAGTGTTCTATGATATAGCATGAATTTCTTTATTCAAGCTTATTTTTTAAATATCTCGAAAACTAAGCACTAAATCAAAAACATGCTTTCTAAAAAAATTATTTTTTTGCAAGGAATAAGAATAAAACATGGAAATTGTAGGTTTCCTTTTGAGAGAAAAAAAAACAAGTTTGACCTTCAAGTGACCTTGAAAACTAATGCGCCCCCACCCCAAATAAAGGATATTGAAAAATACTTCCCTCCCTCAAAACAAGCAACTTTTTTTGTAAAACGCTTATTTTTTTTTTTACATATTTTATATTATGGAGTTAAATGGTCCACCCTGTATATAAAAAATACAAAGTTTTAACAAATTTTAATTCCATCCCCGTCCCCCCCTGCATTTACATATAATTAGAAATTTAAAGAAAAAATTACTTAAACTAGGAACTAAGCTTCTTTTCTCCATATATGTAAGGTTGTGAGATATTACTGCCCTTTTCAGGTTAACACAATTGCCAAATGGTGGTGAATACAAAAAGCCTCCGTGGCGAGTTTTTTTTATGTTTACTTCCTGCAAGCATCGAGCGCTATTCCTGTCCTCTGAAAACTATAGGTCCTGATGCAGCATTAGTATAGCTGTTCCTGTGTCGTAAAACACATGGCTAAAGGGTTAATACCTTAACTATTGTGCTGTGCTTGTTGCAGAATGGCCGTTGTTGTCATTGCACCATAAAAAGACAACCAACCAACCTATTGTCTTCAGTAACGCTTTGTTAGCTTCAGTGTGTTCTGTGTATTAACCAGTTTAATCTTTCAGGTGTTTGATCTTCTGAATAACAAAGCAAAATTACGGGTCTTGGAAGATGGCAAACAACAGGTGCAAGTCGTTGGGCTTCAAGAGCGGGTCGTTGAGTCTGTCGATGATGTTCTTAGATTGATCCAACATGGTAATAGCGTAAGGTAGGCTATAGTATTTTAATAGATGCATTATATATATCTCAGCTGTGCATTATGTATCAGTTCAATGAAATTCTTGTTTGTTTTTCCCCTTTAAGAACTTCTGGGCAAACATCGGCGAATCAACATTCATCGAGGTCTCATGCAGTTTTCCAAATTAGCTTGAAGAAAAGGTACCATATCTGTATTTTATCTGTCATCACCTTATGTTTTGAGGTTGTATTTCTTCAGGGACCACAGTGTTCCTACTTTTACTATCATTTACCCATCACTCTGCTTTTTACTGTCCTCCTCTTCTCCGTGGTCCAATCTACAATGGCGATCACTTTCTTTCCCCAATCTGTTTGTGTTATAGTCATGTTCATACTGTATTCTTCCTTTTCAAAACAATGGCAAAGGCAAAAGACGATAGGCAAAGAATTATTTATTGATACAACAGTCACAGTTGAATTGTGAGCGTGAATAATACCCTGTCTGTTTTTTTTTAATCTGTCCATACCATATTTTGGGAATTTACAATTTTGTATGAAAGACCTCGTTTATTTTCAAACTTTTTCCTATTTCTTATAATGCATCTCCATTTTTGCTACTTTTTTTTTCCTTTTTTTAATTGGTTTCTGTTTGTGCAACATTAAAAAATAAAGTGATATCTATTGTATTAGCATTACTTTACATTTTTGTGCTATAATATTACCTTAAGGGAAAGTTTTCAATAAATTTCTGATAGCTTTTTCTTAAGTGCATTTTTAACTTCTAGATCGACCGGCAGACTGCATGGAAAATTCTCCCTTATTGACTTAGCTGGTAATGAGAGAGGGGCAGACACCTCGAGTGCAAATCGTCAGACAAGGATGGAAGGTGCTGAAATTAACAAAAGTCTGTTGGCTCTGAAGGTACTCTTTTAGGATGCTGTTATTACAGTAGAAGCTCTTTAATCCGGCACTGATCGAGCTGCTCGTGGTGGTGTTTTTTTATGGATTCAGGCGTTCGTAACCTTATCCGCCAGGTCAGATGGAGACATGGCGGATAGAGCTAAAGTCTCGTGGAAACAGGCTTCTGAATCATTAAATACATTTATAAAATTTGATGACTTCAACAAAAGATATAACTCTGCAGAAATAATAAATTTGTGTATAATCTGTAACCTTTTTGTAGAAAAGATACAAATCACAGAGACATGATATCTGAGAGTGACTTTTTTAAACGGTAACACTCATATGTATTTTTTTATTTCATAGAGCAGCTTAATACAACTTGTTTTAAATGTCGTTGCACTATATTAATTTTCCTTTCGTATTTCCGTTAAAACCATATTGACATTCGCTAATCCGGCACGACCATGGTCCCGAATGTGCTGGATTAAAGAGCTTCTACTGTATCATCATTAATGTTTATAAGTATTTCATTAAGATAAAACGATTTTATATTGTCCATTAGAGAAGCTTAAAAAAAGAGCATATGTGTTCAGAGTTGATAGATGAGGCAAGTTGAACCAACTTAGTGAACATGTTTTTAAGGAAGATCAAAAATCAGATAGGTACTGCATACGTCAGAAAGTGATGACTGTCACAGTAGCTTTTTCTGGGATCATAAATGTACAGCTTGAAGAATATATTTATTAAATAAATATTTCAAGAGATCCTATCAGAACCTTACAGGATTTTTCCAAACCTCAAGTTAGGAGCGGCTATCTGATGGACGGATTCCCAACATATGGGAATATAAACTTGGAACTTTCACTCACTCTTCATTCTGCCTTCACTTGACAAAGAGAGCAAGCAGTTGGCTCCCAAAACATTACGTTTTTGAACTGTATACCAGTGTTGTCATACGGGAAAAAAATGTCTGACGATTTTAAAATATAGTTTTATTATGCTAAACATTCAACGTCACTGTTGCATGCCTGCCAACTTGTACGATTTGTCCGTACAATGTACGGATGATCGGTAAGATTGAACTTCTTTTTCTTTCTTTAAAAAAGAAAAGCACTACAGATTTGCGACGTCAATCCGTTCCTATGATTACAAAATTCCTTTCATGCCAGTGGTTGTAGCTTACGGCAATCACTGAGGCTGGTACGTAGCATTGAATAACGACATCCATGTGAGTGGGCGACTAACTCCTGAACACACTGTCGGTTGTTGTTGCATTCAAATTACAATCTTCCCACTTCCTTCGAACACTCTCCTGCCCAGATTTCTCTAAAGCCGAGGGGAAGGATGCACTTCATAGGTGGGTTAGTCAAACGATGCCTTTCAACCCATAGCGTTGATTGTCACTTCAGCCATTGATTTCTTTTTAAGGACGGAAGTAATGGTCATGTTTTAATAAACATATAAAATAAAAAAAAAAAGCAAGCTTCAGCAAACTGAGTATGTAGTTCTCAACAAAAATTAAAACCATTCACTTCAATAAAAATTGAATTCAATATTGAAAATCAATTCAATAAAAAATGTTTTTACTAATCCTGCAGTATTTCTTTAATTCACATTCACTTTAAATGAAATAGTGTCACTCCTTTGTTTTGTTAAAAATGCGGGGCTAACATTACAAGACGTTATTAAACTGACTTTTTGCTAATGCCTTTGAATAAATGAGTTATCCCGTCATTGGAGAGCAGCATGGCCAGTCTGAATTCCACTTGAAATTCAGTTCAGTGATGGCCATACTTCCGGTTTAGATTGTGTTGCAAAAAGCCGTATGTACTTCCTGTTTAGGTTATGTTTTGAAAATTTGCACATGGTGAAAGATTTTGCAACTTGTGTACCTAGTTCCAGTAATTTTATTTTTAACTTATGGTTGCATTTTTGATATTATTAGGCAATGGAAAAATGCAAAGTTAAGCAATATAACCAGATGTTTTTGAAATCTTATGCCAAAGAATTTTCGTGCATCGCAAAATCGCTGAATTTCATATTTTGTCCCCTTTGCTGTACTGACATTAAAGTTGCACATGGTGGCTCAAATAGCATTAAAATTCACGTGAAGTCTAAAAAACACGGAGATTTTGTAAAAAAGTCAAGGAAGACCTTCTAAAATTGTAACTTTCTGTAATTCTGGCGATGGTGGTAATGATGTAATAAACGCTGAATGTCTCTTTGCTTCATTCATTCTGGGACGTAATTTGCCGATAACAATAGCGGACCATATAGGACCACTCATAAAAAAATAAAATGTTTCCGAAATGTGATGCCGCAAGAAAAAGGATGTTTGTGGTCAAACAAAAAAGCTGCAATTATAGGAAAAATAGCATCTGTCTATAAGAAGTCTTTTGAGAGTCTTGCAGAATACAGTATTTGCTATTTCGACTGATGGGAGCCATGACTCGGATTCACAGTTATATCCAGTGGTTGTAACATATTTTAATGCAAAAGAGGGCAAAATAGAGAATTCATTACTAGCTGTACCTGTTTTATCTGGAAATTCCTCTGGGCAAAATATTGGCAACTTAATGCTTGATACTTTGCAGTCAAGAAAAATAGATATAAAAAACTGTATTGCTCTTAGTGTGGACAATACACCTGCGATGATAGGGTATAAAGACGGCTTTTCAGCTTTTCTGAAAAGTAAAAATGAAGAACTTCTAGTGGTTGGTTGTCTTTACCATCTCATTCATCTGGCTGCTGCTGAGGAAACAGCCAACTCACTCCCTGTAGCAGTTGGTGAAATGTTAGTCAATATGTTTTATTATTTACGAAGTGCCAAGAAGAATTGAAAGAATTGCAGTCACTGTATGATGCTGAGGGCCACAAAATTTTGAAACGTGTGTGTATACTACGTTGCTTTCATTAGGCAAAAGCCTGAAACGACTACTAGGACAGTGGAGTCCACTTGTCAGTTTTTTCAAGAACCAAATTGGTTAATCTGGCAATAATGACAAAATTTCTTCCCTTGAAATATACTGTATTCCACTTAAACTAACGAAGGAAGGCTGTAGTATTAAATCTGAAGGAAGTATTCAACCTTTAATTAATATGGGTTGTGCTTCCAAAAAGAGGCTTTCTGCATGTAGTAAATTCATCCATAGAACATCCTTCAAAGAAGGTGAAAGATACGGGTACCGTAACTTGTAGTTGCGATACATCTCAGTCTAATGCTGTTTGCCCATTGACGAGAGAAAAACGAATGTTTGTCTTCTGATCTTAATGAAGCATATTGTTTGTTTTTAGACTACATAATACCAACATTTGAGAAACCAAATTTAATTTTGCAATCTCAAGTGCCAAAAATTCATGTTCTGAATTCTTTATTGTTGAATATGTTTAAAGAACTTCCGTCCAAATTTGTGAAGCCAGATGCTCGTTAATTGTTATTTAATGAATGTTAAATATGCTGATAAATGTAGCCAGAGAAATGACGACGACGACGACTTACTGACGATGGCAGACTGCATTCAAAATAGTTAACACATTACAAGATAATGAAAAACTGGAAGTTTTATTCAGCTATTAGAAAATATTATGTAACCTGTTGCAATTATATTAGACATAAATTCCCAATAAATACTGATGTATTAAAGCATGCAGAGGTATCGGATCTTGAGAAGTTTTCTAGTAGGTCATTTGTAGATGCAGAATACTTCCTAAATAAATGTCCTGTATTGCTTTCACAGAAAGCTGATGAAACGGAAGAGGAAGCTAAAGATAAACTTCAGTTTGAATTTTGCTCATTGCAGATGGATTATCTGCCTGACGAAGTAATTAATGAAGAGAGGATGGATCAAAAGTGGCTATATATATATATTCTTCACCAATTGATATCAGCTGGTGGCACATTAAATATAGCAGAATTTCTATATTGTTATGGTGTGTATTTAATATTTCCTCACAGCAATGCAGAATGTGAAAAAATATTCAGCAGTGTACAAAAAGCCAGAACAGAATTTCGGAGCTCTTTATCCAATGAAAGCTTGGAAAACGTTTTGGTAACTAGAAATATGCAAAAAGGACATTGCTATGAGCAAATATTCGATAAAAAAAAGTTTTGCCAATGGCTAAATCAGCCACTTACGAACACTTATAACGCGGAAACATTAGTCTCTGAAAACTGATTTCATTGTACATACAGTACATTTATTATCTATTTATTTATTTGGTCTAGGATTTTACGACCTCGTTGAGAATTATGTATGTAAGGGCGGCCATAAACTAATTTCTCAGTATGCGCACTACATGTATAATAAAGTAGAATAATCATAATAAATCAGTGCTTTTAGTTTTACCTTTGCCTTGGTGTTGCCATCATTTGTTATAATGTAAAATATATGTTGCTGTTTTAACTGTTTAAGTAATGTATTTTCATTTTGGAAAATTATCTTGGATTTTTTTTTTTATTATTTCTGTTTAATATAGTCTATATTTATTAGTAATCTGTGCATAATAAGGAAAAATATAGAACCTCATTCAATTCTGGACATGTTATACTGCATGTATTTCACATGCTGACGACGCACACACGTTTTAAAAATTGTAAGAATTTTGAAATTGACACGTTGGCAGGTATGTTGTTGTGATTATAGTAGGCATGAAAGAAGTTAGCAATGAGTATTTAGATTGTGAAAACTATGCTAAGACTTTGACACTCAAACAAAATGGCTTTATTGAAGGTTTGGGGGGGGGGGAAGCAGGCTGATTGGAAATGGGCATGATTCTTTTGAAAATGTGTAACATATGTTGCTGAATTTTGAGTCGCCGTAACATGCTCTTTATTGCAGGAGTGCATAAGGGCTCTTGGGAGAAAAGGAGCCCATTTGCCGTTCAGAGCCAGCAAGTTAACGCAGGTGCTTAAGGATTCCTTTATCGGAGAAAATTCCCGTACTTGCATGGTATGTATAAAATCAATAGCCAATCTTGCAATCTTACCGCTACAGTGACAAAAAGGAAGCAAACCTGTTTATCGATTCTTCCAATAACCTGGATTTGATTCCAATGCTATCACAGAATGCACACAATTTTCTAAGCTCTGTAATTATGTAGCAGTAATACATTTATCAATTGCTCCATTAACCTGTATTTGACTTCGGTGGTACCATGGACCACTCACTTCTTCCCCCTTCTACATGCCATTGTATATGGTTTTGATTTCCCAAGCAACATTGATTGAGATTGCTTGAAGAATTGTAAGTGTGGCATGACTTCAACTGTCCTTGAACCATAAAACAAACTGCCGTCTTGGTGTCTATGCACCATAAAGATACAATCAACTAACCTTGAAGAATTATAGGTCCAGCATGACTACCAGTCCTTGAACCATAAAGCAAACTGCCGTCTTGATGTCCTTACACCATAAAAATACAACCAACCAGCCTTAAAGAATTATAAGCGCAGTGTGGCTACCTGTCTTTGAACCATAAAACAAACTGCTGTCTTAATGTCCTTGCACAATAAAATTGCAACCAACCAGCCTTGAAGAATTGTAGGTGTGGCATGATTTTAACTGCCCTTCAACCATAAAACAAACTGCTGTCTTGGTGTACCATAAAGTTACAACCAGGCCTTGAAGAATTGCTTGTCTGGCACGACTATCTGTCCTTTAACCATAAAACTGCCATCTTGATGTCCTTGTACCATAAAAATACAGCCATCTTTGATGCCTTTAAAGTTTTATATTTTTTGGTTGTTTTGAACTTTAAATTTGATGGGGCATCAACCTTCTTAACCGATTTCTGCTCCTTATGGTACTTTTGTTGGAATCTTAAAATATTGCTGGTCAAACTTTTGTCTACATTTTGTTTCTTTAACTTGGTCCTGTTCTAATGCTACCACTTTAGGCTCTGTATTGTAGTGTAATGATAGCATATTTATTTAGCATGTGAAAATTTTAAGTTTGAGACATGGTATCCAGTGTTGTCCATTTTCTTCTACCCATCTAGTTTGAGGTTGAATTTCTTTAAGTGACAGAGTGCAGAATGCATAGAAGAAAAATACAACCACTGGGCCAGGGTATGCATAATGTTTAAATAAGGTTCTTAATGTTATAACGAGAGGCCCTGGATGCATGTAATATTTGAATAAGGGGACTCTGTACGTAATGTTATAAAAAGGGACCCTGTCATATCAAGTCAATTGAAGACCCCTAACTTATTCTGTGTGTTGACCTTTGATGTCATTGCGCTATAAAACTAAGCGGATTATGTATGTGACCTTTTGACCTTACAAGCTAGAGTTCGATTCCTATGTTGTCATGTTGCCTGTAATGGTCAAAGGTTATCTCAAACCATTATGTGGTTGCTACATCAGTTCTTTTGACGGTTGCAACCACTATAAATTTTGTGTTTACTGTAAAGTTTCCAATAAATCAGATAACGCATGTGGCTTTTGTAGTTTGAAGATGAAGTTATACTGTTGTTCCTTGCTCTGATGACCCATTATTTCGTCTCTGTGCAAAGCGAGCCGTTATATGCAGGTTGGAATCTCGATGATGATGATGCGAGTCTCTATCATTCGGTTGAATGTTAATAAAGCTTTTAATTGTTAGGTAGGCAATTAATGATTGTGTTTTATATCACAGGGACAATTGAGGTTGCCCTGTGCCTGATCTTTTGTCAAGGGAATCAATCTCCAGACTGTAGATCAATTTAATAAGAAGTTAAACATTTTGTATTGCTGATTTTTCATTTAGTGGACGAACATGTTACCACTTGCAGAATGGCCTTTGCTATCCTCTTAATCCGACACAGTCTTTGATTTTACCATGTTTGGCGCAGTATAGCCCAGATGCTCTTGCGCCATAAAAAAATCCAAACAACCAATCATATCCTCTTGCCTTGAAAAATTAAACCAACCACTATGCCACTGCAGATTATAGACAGTAAAGCTTTCTCAGTTATTTTTGGTGTAAGTTATGTCTGTTTTTAATTATAGATTGCAATGATCTCGCCCGGGATGAATTCTTGTGAACATTCTTTGAACACCTTACGATATGCTGATAGGTTCGTATGTCATACTTGCATATTTATAACTGTTGAACCATAATCTCTTACATTAACAACTTTGAAAGGCACAGAGAAAAAACCACTGCTAAAGAGAAGAAAATGTTAATCAGAGTATTTAATTCTGTAAAATATTGCAAGGAACACAAAATACCATCGTTAACTGCAAATAGTCCTTAATTAGAGCGTTATTGAGCGAATTACTGCACATATATACAGTTGAAACCCTCAGTTATAACGACATTCAAGGACGCACTGAAATTTTGAGGTCGTAACCTATAAATAATTACATTAAACACTTGTGTTAATGACTTTCAGGAGATGAATAAAAAATGTTGTGTAACAGAGGGGGGAAAAAAACTAATAGTTGTTGACTCCCATGTATAGACTCGGGCTAAAGCTTTTTTTTTTTTTAAGTAAACCAAGGAACCTTCCATATGAACCAGAGTGCCTTTGCACTCCTATTTATTTATAGCATTGATTCTCAACATTCAGCTTGCGGCTCAGATCTAGCCCACAAACAGTAAGAACTGACCTGGCTACAAAAGAAACTGAAAATTTTTTCTAAGGGGGTAATTTTTTTTTGTAGAGGGGGCTAAAACTCTTACCCCAATGCTATTTCATTGACTGAGAAGAGCCCCCAGGCCCTCCCCCTAGTTATGCCAATGTCTAAACTCT
>QLNU02015270.1:95960107-95996218 GCA_006491805.2 Dysdera silvatica | reverse complement strand
GGCTGGACAATATACCACAGACGTGGAAACGGAAATAACTGTTAACAAAATGGGCAGTTATAATCGCAAATTTTTCCGACCAACGAAAGAAAAAAAGTCGATCTTTTTCTCGAAGTAACTACCGATTTCGCCAACATCAAAAAATTTTCAAATTGTCTAAAGGTGAACAGTAAAAAAAAAAAAAACTAAATGTTTGCCAAAACAAGTTGGCAACTGAAATTGCATGAATTTTGAACTACCCAATGCATTATTCATCCTCCCCCCCACCCCCAGAGTTTAACCGGAATTTCCCAACTTGGAACTTGATTTTTTCAGGTCTTTTTCCCAAGTAATCTCGTAGTTTGCCAGCATCAAAAAACTTCCAATTGTTTAAAGGTGAGAGTGGAAAAAAAAATCCACCTTCCTTCCCCTCCCCGAGAAAATTAATTTTGCAGTTGGCAATTGAAATGCATGATTCCAACTACCCGATTATTATTCATCTTTTTTTTTTTAACTGGATTTTACTGATTTGGGGGGGGGGGGGGGATATACCCCATAAGAGGCCGGTCTTGGCCATACATGTGTGGAGACTCTGAAATTCTAGTCACTTGCATTTGCTGTAAATTTTAGCACATTCACATTATTCCTTCATGATGTTGCAGTTTTTACAAACATGAGTTTCTGTAGGAGAAATTAACTGGAAAAGATCATTAGAAGAAAATGATTGGAATATATTGTTACGAGACACTGATTGTAGGAAATGTTGTTAGGAGAAGCTGATTGGAAAACGGTATTTGACGTAACTGATTATAAAAAGATATTATATACTGTTTTTCCCCTTCTTTCAGCCTATGCCCAGCAGTTGAAAGTGCTAATTGCTGAGAAAATTGAAGTATTAACCACGTTTAATGGTAATTATAATTTTTCATTTCACTCTTAATGATTATAAGGATGGTGTTAATTAAGATAGCCCATTTGAATACAGTAAGATGTCCCTATAACGATAAATCCCTTTACAACAATAATTTTTCTCAGTCTGTATTGTAGAGAAGTTTTGCTACGTAATGATCCCTCCCAATAATTACTCTTTCTACAACGATAATTTTTCTCCGTCCGTACAATATTGTTGTAGATAGGTTTTATTGTATTTTCTTTTGAGCACTTTTTTTTTATGAGGGGGTTTACCCGCTAGCTGATGGAGATTTAGGTCCGGATGCAGAACAACCTTAGCTGTCTTGGCTCTCACAAAATGTAAGCATTTCTTTAATAAGCTTAACTTTGGGCTGAACACCATTCCTAATAAACTTAATTATGCATGTAAGCTTATTGTGGCAAGCTAACGGTCATAGTGGGCCATGGTATTTTGTTATAACAGATGAGATTTTCAAATAGAAACAGGCCCTGCGGTGGCGCAGTGTGGTAACGCGTTCTCCTAGTGCGCCGCTAATCCGGGTTCGACTCCCAGCAGTGCAAAAAGAACGCTTACTCAGAGATCTCATAAAGATCGCACTGCTCACTGTAGTCCGGGGTTTGGTTCCCTAGGCCTTAAGAGGTTCGGATTCCTCGGAAAACAGTAGGTCCCGGCGCAGCATGACCATTGTAGTCTTTGAGCCGTAAAACCACAAAACAAACAAACAAACAAATAGAAACTTTTTTTTTGCTTAAATAAAATTAACTGTTTCAAAGATGCTTCAAAGGATTTGACAACCCCCCCCACTTACCAAATGTTGATGTGGAAAGCCCCCTGGTGATATAGTGATATCACACTCAACTCTTGTACCATTAACTTAGATTCAATTCAAAATGGTACTATATCAATGGCAGTATGCCTTTTTTTTTTCCCTACCATAGTCAATGGTTTAGGGTCCTGCATGTGGTTGATGGGAATATGTTTGCTTAGTGTACCGTTATCCCAGGTACAGCTCCCCAGTGGTGGAGAAAAAGGAAACACTAATGCACAATTCCCACGCAACCTGGAATTGACAGGGAATTTGAAATCATGTTGAAAAACTGTAGTTTTTAATCAAACCTCGAAAAGTCTGGGGAAACCTTCCTATCCTTTTCTGAGTAGCTAAATTACACGCGAGCGTGAGACTCTTTTCCCCGAATTACTTACAATCAGCAAGGAATTTTTTCCCTCCACCGTGAGTAGGAACTCAGTTCTGCACGACCTTACTCTCATTCCTCCTTAAAATGGATTTAAATATCCCTTATTTGACTCACAACTGTTCTGGAAAAGAATGTTTATGAACTGACTGCTCACCGTAGTTTAAAGGTTGGTTCCCCTAGGCCTTTTGAGGCTTGGATTGCTCAGAAAACTGTAGGTCTTGGACCTTTCCGTCCTTAAACAGTGAAACTCGCTAACAAAATACGTTAATCTAGGTTCAACTCCAATCAGTGCCAAAAAAAGAAAGCTAAACGAATAAATGCTTATTGTAGTTGTGGGGTCCCTGGACTTTAAAAGATCAAATTGCTCAAAAAACTGGTTGTCTCAATGCAACACTACCTTTATTTGCTATTCTTTTCCCACAAAAACACAAATTGATCTCAAAAGAAGAGCGACTTCTAGTGTTTCAATAGCCATAACAATAATTAAAGCTTAATGAAGTGCATTCTAATGCAGAAAGCCCTGTTATCCAAAATTCGAGATGTGAATTGGTTAACAGAAATTTTTAAAAAATATATATTTGTGTTGTATGTGTTTAGTAGGTGCTTTTTGCTTGTTCTGCCCTCTGTAATCCAAACTAGCTTCGAAATAACACAGTAAACTCTTTTATTTAAGTCAGGGACAATACATCTTTTTCTCCTATTGCAATATTGAACTGAAAAAAAAGTGGATGTCAGAATTTTTGCACATAATAAATTCTGCACTAAAAATAAAACTTGCCCTGAAGGCTTTGCGTGTTGACCATGATGGTAATTGTGTTAGCCCTGAGTAGGGTATCAATATCGTACAACCTTAAATATACAAGAAACATTCAAAAAGTTTCTCTTATCAAGGGAAAAAAAAAATAATTACAAAATTACCGAACATATTCATTTACCTTTGTACGTTATTTTTCGATTTTTTTTTTCACACAATCTCCATCCCATTCCAAGCACTTCTGGTACCTGGGCAACAGTTTTTAATTCCCTCATCGTACCAATCTGCCGCCAAATTCTGAAACCAGTTTTGGGCATCCTCTTGCACTTCGTTATGTCATTGGTGAAGCGGCGACCGTTGAGCTGATTTTTAAGTTCTGAAACAGATGTAAGTCACTTGGAGAAAGGTCAGGAGAGTAAGGAGGATGCTGTAAAATCTCCCATTTAAATTTCTGCAGAAGTTCCCTCGTTGCTTGTTCAGCATGAGGCTGGGTGTTGTCATGAGTTTTCTCTGCCTTCAATAAACATCGTTCTCCAACGACAAACCATTTGCAGAGACATGACATCTTCACCATAAACACTGCATAACTGACGATGAATGTCCATGGGTGATTCCTTTTTTTTTTTCAATGAAAAACGAATCACACCGCGTATTTCACAGTTGGTGTCAAAACAAAGTGGAGTCTCCATAGCAGTCAGCAATCATATGATGCTTGACGGTCGCGAAACCGAATCCAAGTGCTGCCACTGAACCCAAACTAAAATTTCCTAACCACATAAACTTCCGCCATCGCGCATAATGCAATATAAAAATTAAGCAAGCTTATTTTTTGAGTAGCCCTCGCGTATATGGAGAAAAGGAGCTTCATTGATGTAGTCCTCTATGGCCTAACGGTTAAGGCACTCGAGGCTGAACGGAGAGTCCCTAGTTTGAATCTAGGTCCGGGACGATGCCTCTTTTTCTCCTGTAACAAAAAAACTGTAGTTTGAGCTAAAATAACGTTGTTGGAATTGTTACTTATCTTTTAACAATGTTGTTTTAATTTATGATGTTGTTCTCCATCCCTTGAAGGTCGTTAACAAAATACGTTACTGTGTTAGGATTTCCATGCAACGTGGAATTGTCAAGAATTTGAAATCGTCTCTACAGCTCAGGGGAAAACGACATTTTTTGATCAAACCTGGCAGAGTCAGGGAAAACCTTCTTAACTTCCATTTTTAATAGCTAAATCTTCCACGAATGCAACACCATTTTTTCGGTGACCAAAGTTCTGTCGAAAATTGCTTGTGTAATTCGTCAGGGAAGTTTGCCGGCAAAGTCAGGGAATTTTTTCTCCGATGTGAGCGTGAACCCTGCCGTATTTATTTTACTCTTTGACATGTTGTGAAGTAATGATGCGACGATAATGCGTTCTCTTGCCGTGTCTTTGTCCTGTGTTGGACTCCCATCTAGTGCCAGAGAACGCCGTTTCCCAACTAACTACTCACTGCAGTCCGAGGGTTGATTCCTTAGGACTTACAGGGTTCAAATTCCTTGGGGAAATTGTATATCCCGGTTCAGCATGACTGTAGCTGTCCTGTCACCATATAAAACACTCTTTACAGTTTTAATATTTTGTTAAAAACATGGTTTTATATGTTTGGGGTAATTTTTCTGAACCTTTTCCTGAATAGGGATTTTTTATTCTTTCGAAAATCTATTCAGTTTCATTGGAAAGGTAGTGTTTTAATTTATTTCCAAACTTTTGTACGATACCCAACTTTTTTTTTTTTTACTCTGTATCATCACAGTCCTTGAGTTCTGCAGTTACATGGTAGTAATGTGTTCGAATAATCATGCAGATGAATAGTTTATGTTTGATTCTATCAAAGTGAAACTCCTCAGTAGGGGGTCACTTGCCAGACAGAAAAATTTGGCCATAAAAGGAGGAGTCATTCTAAAGCAGCTGAAGTATCTCATTTCAATCATTTAAGTGCGTTGAAACTTACTTATTTTTAAGCACATAAGACAAGTTTAAGATAACGAACATAAGCATTTGTTGAATATAACAAGTAAATGTTCATCAAAACGCTAAATAGTCAAGTTTATTTACCTTAGGAAAAAATTAATCAATAGTTGTTTGATTGGTTTTACTCAACAGTCCTTCTCCTTCGAAATGTATTTTAATTGCGAGATTAAATTCGTTGTTTTCCACCATTACGCTTACAGGACCTGTGTGCTAGTCGAGTAAATGACAATAGTAAATTTGAACTGCGATAATTTTGTGTTGATAATTGTTTATTAGTTTCGAGCAGTGTATCCTTATATGATTTATTTATTATCAATGTCTTTATTAAGCATGAGTCATTTGGATCAGCGAATCCAAGTCAATTTAGACTCTTGTGTTAATGAGTGGGAAAATTCTCCTTAGCTGTTATCCTATTTAGTTTCCTGTTATGAGAAACGCTATGGTCGAAGTTCTATTTTGTTCATATTTTGTCCATACAGGGGTTCTGGTCTAATTGAATGAATCCTGAAAACAGTATCTGAGGGTAAACGGGTTTAAAATACATTAGTGTCAGTCGGTTTCTGCCAGGGAATTTTTATCTGACAGTAAAAGTGGGGTGGCCGTATCTGAGAGGTATCCGTTAAAAGGAGTTTCACTGTATGTGTGTATACAGTGAAAATCGTTTATAACGACGGAATTTTTACAAGAAGTTTGGTTTGCTATTCTACTCCATACTAAATATATCGGTTATAACGACATCGTATATAACGACGAAACCTGCTTTAACGACAGCGATTTTGTAGTCTACGTAGATTCTAACTAGGGAAATTCGTATCGGATATAACGACGCGACTTGACAGTCATAAATCGGAACCACACAGGTTAATTATCGAAATTGAAGGTTAATTATCAAAATTTAAGCGATATTCTAATCTTGTTTATTTACAATAATTTATTAAGTGAATATCGCGTGGGTCATATTCTTGAGAGGGCCATGCTTTTTCAGCGTAGAGCCCATAAAACTCTTAAACTGGTATTGTTCGGAAGTCATTAGTATAATATAATAAATATTATTCATTAGATTTGTTTTCTAGAATTTTTTTAATTTAAAAAAATATAAAGTGCTATGTATTTAGTGTGGCTATAAATATAATTTAATATATTTTTATTTAATTTTGAAACCAAATAGTTTAATACTTTTTACTATCAAAATAATTTATAAAACTCTTAGAGTGTATTATACTATAGGCTACTGTGATTTTAAAAAGATATCGTTTATAACGACCGAATTTGCACGGTCCCTTGAAGGTCGTTATAACCGATTTTCACTGTATATATTGCAGGTTCAAAATCCAGGGTTATCTCTCTCCCCCCCCCAAATGACCATGGTTCAGGTTCCTTATAAAACCGTAGATCCTAGTTCATCATGGTTCTAGCTTCTGTTTTCGCACTATAAAACAAAATCATGATTCTGTCCCCCTCCCTCCCCTCAATCGTGTTCTTTAATTAGAATCTCTCTGTTCATACAAAGTTTTCATCATCTTCAAGCTCAGTGTGGAAACTGAAAATGTCATGGTATTGCAGGCACATGTTAAAGCATGCGAGAATGTGAAAAACATTGATAGTCCAACTATTTTAATAATCCATATACTGATGAACTGTTAATTGACTGGACCAAAATTAGAGTGTGGATTAACAACGTTTTGCTTTCCTGTTAATTCTGATCTTAAAACTAGTGGGGTTTTTTTAGGTACTTGTTCGTGCTGTCAAGCTTGTTCCAGATTTGCACTAATCTGTTTTTGATCATTTCAGAGAAAGTGACTATGTTCAGTCAACAACTTGCCGAAGAAGAGAAAATTAGTAAAACCATGAAAATGCCCCGAAAGTAGCAATGAAAACGTACTCTAGAACATTTGGGTTGCATGAACGCTGAAGCATTTTCTTCGGTGAACTTGCATCTTTGGGAGACTTTTGGTGAACTTGATCTAACTGAAACACTCTTGGTGAGCTTGATATTTTCAACTTGGTGAACTCTTGATCAATTAGGTGTGTGGGCCAGGCCTACATCAGCCTAGTCATAATAACGTGCCTCTGTACATACGCTGTGGCCTAACTATCAAATCGCTTAATCAGTTTGGTGCCGAAATCATTCAGAAAAGCCTTGTAAGTGTCGTAGATAGTTTCTCGTTCCGCCGTTACATGGAACTTCTACTTACATAACAAGTTTCGTCCGTGATAGGTGTTTTTATTATTAAAAATATTAATGTTTCTGTCAACCTCTTTATATTTTTCTGTATGTCTCTTTAGGAGAGAAAAAAGTATTTTCTGTAGAAAAAACAGTACACACTACTGCTGTGATTTTGTGCAGGCGCTGTTCAGATTTGTGTTCGCTTTTGTGCAATTAAGTTATTATCTATGTTCCGTTTCGTAACTACATTTCATTTAAATTTTCTGGTTACTCATATATATATACAGAAGACTGTTATCTAGATTCGTAGTAGCTTTTTTTTTTTTTTTTTCCAGTTTTAGAGTGTTGCTTCGTTCTTTTTCAGAGAAAATCATGCATTTATAAATATATTTCTTTATGTATGTACGTATACTTTTTTTACCTTTATACGATACGCCTGGTTCAAAGTAGCGAAGAGCAGGTAACATAGAGCGCTTGTGTATATTTTTTCCTTTTATATCTAACCCCAGTGTTTTTAACACGTTTTAAGTTTTGGCATTAAAGATTTAACATTTTGCAAAGTTGTTATTTTGCTCGCTTCAAATTCTTTTTCCACTCGTGTAAACATCCGATTTGTGTTCGTGTTTCTTTTCTGTATCACCTGTAGTTTTAACTGTAAACGGTTTAGTGAAAATCACATTTTTCTGTATTATATTCGATAGAAACAGAGACAGCTATATTTAAGTTTATTAGTGCAATGGGCTTCAGTCTGGAACTTTAGTGCCTTATGTCTCTTCTTTCACTGTCTCTGTAATAGTTTTTCTCTTTTAAAGAACTTAAATGTGGGTCACATATAAGTCCTTTTATAAAGGACTTAGAAAATATAATTTATCAGAACTTATACAGTGAAATTCACTTTTCCATTCAAGTTCTTTGAAAATAGAATTGCATGTATGTCACTTTGTGTCCTTTTCGTAGAAAACAACTATTACGCAAGTTCTTTTTTACAAAGGACTTGCATGTTTCACTTAGCCATTTTTGTAGCCCGAGTCAGTTTGTGGGACTGAATGTTATGCAAATCCCTTTACATAGGAGACTTACATGTCACTTAAATCCTTTGCATTGAAAACTTGGATGTCACTTAAATCCTTTTCTGTAAAGCGTTGAAATGTCACTTGAGTTTATTTTTTAATGTATTTTACTTTCACAGTTCGTTGAAATTCTTTTGTAAAGAACTTCAAAATTGGTTCATTGCGTTCTTGTAAATGACTTAAAATCTTGTTCACTTAAACTTTTCTTTAAATGAATTTGGATATAAGTCATTTCGACAACTAGTTTTCCACAATTGTGAAAATGGGTAGTGATGCAGTGAAGGGGAAAAAAAATTTAATACAATATTGTATTTGTGCCAAATAGATTTTTAACGCTTTTGTTAACAAACCTGCTGTTCTCGTTTCAACAAAATTCAATAGTTTTCTACCTGTACATTGTTAAAGAAACTTTATTTGTAGTCAGATTGAAGGAAATGTGAAATTGCTTGAAGCACGTTATGTAATTTTTGTTAAGTGTTTTTAACAGTGCACATTTTAAATTGCAAAATCTGTTTTATGAGGTGTTAATTGCGATCTACCATGGTATGCTCAAAGGAACAAATAAAGTACCTTCTAATTAACTGCAATTAAATGTTGTTGTGTTAAATTTACCTTGACCACCAAGTGGTACAGCCATTGAACCTCCGAAGTTTTGAACTTGTTCCCTGCTGTGGCACATTATTATAACGCGTTTGCCCAGTGTGCCATTAATCCCAGTTCGACTCCCAACAGTGCAAAGAACGCTTATTCAGAGATCTCAGAAAGATCGCACTGCTCACTGTAGTCTGGGTTTGGTTCCCTAGGCCTTAAGAGGTTTGGATTCCTCGGAAAACTGTAGGTTCCGGTGCAGCATGACCATTATAGTCCTTGAGCTGTAAAACCACAAACAATGAAACTCTTGTTCTAATAAAATTAATAATAAGTTTGGAAGTAAAATACGTCACAAAAGATATTTAGCTTTTAACAAGAAATTATAAAGTAACCAAAATATATATGAAATACATCTATTTTACTATGGGGCGTGCTGCTAGCATATATAAATTCAGAACTAATGATATGTACTCGTGAATTATTTAAATTGAAAATTATAGAACTGCCTGTCTCAAAAATTTAGTCACAATATGGTTTTTGCCTCTTATAAAAGAAAGACATAGTGAATTTATAAGACACCAAGGTACACACAACAAGGGTAATTTTGCGTCAAATGAGGTGAGACCATACATACGGTTTCAAAATCAAAATAAAAACATAATGGTAAAAGTGAAATAAATAACAATTAATTACAATAATGTTAATATATGTTTTGATTTTGAAACCATATGTATAGTCTCACCTCATTTGATGCAAAATTACCCTTGTTGTCCTTGCACCATAAAAATATAACCAACTACACATTCAAAAAAATTAAAAGTAACTTAAAATTGTAGCTAAACTTTTGAGGTAGACATTTTTTTTAATTTTCGTTTCAAATAAGCCATTAAGCAGATATCAGCACGTGTGGATTTATATATGCAAGCAACATGTGTTGCGTAATACAATGGATGTATTTACTATTCTATCTATGTTATAATTTTTCCTTAAAAACTAAATATCCTTTGTGACCACTTTTGAGCTGCACTGTGAGTATTGATGGATAGTGGTTTCAACTAGATATATTAACATGATTATTCATCGTGTGCATATTCACATCACATTTCGGCTTCAACATTTCTTGCCTTCTTCAGAAGGTTATTGAAACAGCATGGCTTTAGATATTTTTTAGCCCAGCGGTTCTTAAACTTCCCTAGACTGTGGATCTCAAGAATTAACTCAAAGTTTAAAGCCCGGAATTTGCATCATATGTATTTATTTCTAGTGTTTCATCGCTAATTTTCACCATTTAATGTAGATATATTTCGTCCCATCATAATTTATTCTTAGCATTAAAGAAAAACTGCTCTTTTCTTAGTGTTTTTCCTAATCTTTGTGGAACACTGAGAGTATCTCGCGGACTCCCTGATATGATCCTGCGGACAACAGTTTAAGAACCTCTGGTTTAGACTTTAACTTTTTCAAAGAGATTTGGAAATTTTTTGGTGAAATGGCTACATTGCAACTATACCCAATACCAATTCTCAGAATCTTCTCTTCCTACTGTGGTTCACCACAGTTCGTTGAGCCATGCCTATTACAAGAATCACACGCCTGCACCAAATCGAAAATTCTGCTACAAGAGCATGAATTTTTCTGTTTTTGCGCCAAAACCATTTATTCATTTCACCACCAGGTGGGCCTTTTTTCTAGCTTACATCGTTATTGGTTATACTGTTTGGTGTTTTTACTCTTCTCCAAATCGTTGGCACTTAATCTCGCCAATAGCACCCCCGTAACACGATGATTAATGAACTGGTTATTTGATACTAGCATCTAGAAACAGGACAAGTTCCGCCTTCTGCGCATGTACATGGACTCTGCAAAAAATTTCTACCAGTGTTTCCATCCAATAATATTTAAGTATCAGGCCACAGGAGAAAATAGCTTTTCTTGTTGCATTTCTGTACATCCACATCCAGAGATGCCAACTTTTACGGATTTTCCGTAGTTTGTACGGATTTTAACTCCACCTTACAGTTGTATGGTCGATATTAAGAAAACTAAGGAAACCTCATTCAAGATCCTCACGTGAAATTTTCTACCGGCCCCTCAAAAATTCGTATTTTTTGTGTTTCTTTTGGCAAAAAATGCACTTCGCAGATGGCCCACACCTTCTATGTTTGGATACGATGCCTCCGGCTTGTATACTTGTTTCTCTTATTTTTTACGTCCAGCTTTGTATGTGAAACTTGCTTCAAATTTGGATTAAAACAACGAAATGAAATGCAGCCATGATTGTGGAACAGCTGTGAGTGGGGGGAGTCAGCATACGAAACTTTATTGGCAAGTATATCGCGATATTTATAGTAAGGAATGACTGCTTTACGAACCATCGAAAGTTTTTAAATGTTTACGTGGACCCATAGTTTTACCATGTTTTGAATCACTTTTTACTAGCAGCATTTTATTAAAAGTTCAGAGAAATTTCGTCATGGCACTTTAAAAAATAGCGTGCGAATTAATGACTGTTGGTCATTTTTTAGTATTTTTCCATCAAAATAGAGGAATTTCTCCCTGATACACCACCTACCGGTGGTGTACGAAATTCGCGGTCGTTAGTCATATTTTTTAACATATAAATTTACATACAAAGAAAAAATACATCTGTAGTCGAAAGTGGACAAATTTCGTTGACCAAAGCTAATTTGCGTATTTCAACAATTTTAGCTTCTCAAGAGGAAATCAGGGAAGAGGTTTCAAAATTATAAAAAACGAAACAAAGAACTTGATGTGCATGAAGTTCTATTTTTTCAATGAAATATTTTACTTTTCATTTTTATCATGCACATTCATTTGATTGAAGTATTTTTTGCCTGCTTCAAAATTAATACAGAAGCTTTTTTCTGCTGCAAAATTAATGCAGAAGCTTTTTTCTGCTGCAAAATTAATGCGGAAACTTTTTTCTGATGCAAAAGGTTTTTTTTTTTTGCTATGGAACCACTACCGAAAGCCATTTTTCCTGTTACATAACTGATGCAAAAGGTCATTTTTCCTGCTGATACGAATGGCATTGGTGCGAGTGTGATCCCTGCTATTATGAGAACGAATAAGTATAAATCATGTTCCTTTATTTCTTGAAAGTTAGACTTGTAACACAAATTGGTTTTATGTATTTAAACAACATTTGAACCCTCTCCAGAATATGAAGAGCAAAATTAAGTTTACAAATAAATTAAACATAAAAAAAAAGTAAAATTAAAAGCAAATTTCTGTTTCCATGTAATTTGCATATAATCTAATTTACTTAATCAACGATTCATGAGAACGTTTGAGTTATGAACTGATAAAGGGTAGAGTGAAAATGGTGAAAACACGGGAACTATCGGTGATTGAAAGAACAGCCTTAACTAAAGACAGAGTGGATGGCAAATTATCCTACAGACAGTTAGGAGAAAAGTATGAAATATGTGCAATGGGAACTCAGAAAATAGTGAAAAGATATGAAATCAATGGACACGTTGTAAGCACCCAAAGGACAGGTCGAAAACCAAAGTTCACAGAAAGGGAGCGCAAGACGATTATGAGAATCATAAACAAAAATCCATTTACATCAAGAAGGGAAATTCAAGAAACATTTCAAGATCAATTCAAAAAGACAACATCACGGAGACAATTTCAATGGAATTAAAACAAAGGGAATAAAGGAAGTATTACATGTAATTCAATTTTGTTTAAATACATAAGATCAATGTGTGTTACAAGTCTGTAACTTTCAAGAAATAAAGACATTTGATTTGTACTTATTCCATTAAATTTGAAAAATTCTACTGTTATAGTTTTTTGTTAAACGGGTGAGAAGGGTCAACATTACAGTGTAGACATACTTTAGCCCCCCCACTGTGCCTCTGTTGTTATAATGACCGCTCTCGAACCAACTGAGCTGAGTTCAACTTTCAGTAAATGTGATTGTGCTTAAATGTACACTGAGTAGCCAAAGAATTAGGAACACTCTGCTATGCAGTACTAATATCGTGTTGAACCTCCTCTGGCTTTGATGACAGCAGATATTCTTCTAGGCGTGGACTCTACAAGTTGCTGAAAGTACTGGGGAGGAACATTAACCCATGCTAACAAAATGGCAACTCTTAATTCCCTCAGATTGGATATTTGTGCTCTGGAGCTATGAACAGATCGTGCCACTTCATCCTACAAATGCTCAATTAGGTTGAGATCCGGCAATTGAGGGGGCTATACAAGCAATTGGAACTCGGAATCATGTTCTGCAAACCAATCTGAGAAGATTCTAACCCAGTGGCTGGGTTCATTGTTCTGCTGGAAATAGCCATCACCATCAAGAGACATGGCCATAAACGGGTGCACCTGGTCATCATTGATGTTGAGATAGGTGCATCTACTGATGGATGTTTCCAATAGAACTAAGGGACCAAGTGTATACCAGGAAAACGTACCCCAAGCCGTGATTATGCCGCCACCCGATTGAACAGTTGTCATATAGCATGCCGAATCCATGGCTATATGCTGCTTATGCCACACATGGAACTTCCCATCAACATCATAGAGAAGAAATTTGCACTTGTTAGACCACATAACTTTTTCCACTCATCTAGTGTCCAACGTTGGCATTCTTCAGCTCACAAAAGCTGCTTTTTCAGTTTTGCAGTGAAAGCAGAGGAACTCTTGTTGGTCGCCGGCTATTAAAATCAATTCATTTGGAGATCCGTCTTATAGAGCATATGGATATGTTTTGCAATGATCGTGCATTGTATTGCGCTGAACCTTGTTGAATTGTAGTTCTTCTATTGCTGCCCACCATGCGTGTCATTCCATTTTTCACTTGAAATTTTTTGGCTTGGCTGCCATTTATTGGAGACACGAGACATTGTTTTATGGGAAAAGCCCAGAAAGTTAGCAATTTTAGAGATGGTGGAATTGGCCTTTCTGGCTTCCTTGATCATGCTGTGGTCAAACTCACTCAAATCTATTCTTTTGCCCATTCGTAGGTGAATTGTAACTGTCACTGGTACTTTTGGCCAGGGGAAAGCTTTTTATCAGTGAATTCAGTTTATTACTTCAATGCACATACTGCATGGACAAGTCGAAGTTTCAATGAGAAGTGTTCCTAATCTTTTGGCCACGCAGTGTGTTATGGCTCGAAGGTCACATTAAATCATCAGTCCCATGCCAGATGACCCATAGCTAAGACTTGTAAATTATACAACTTACACTCTATAAGTATAAAATTTAAAATGAGCCATAAGTGCAAGTGATCCATGATTCGACTGTCACTTTATACAACCTCTCCATGGGTGCCCATGTGAGTACTTCTAGGGAGGGGGTCTGAGAAAAATTACCTTCTTCTCAAGACTGTCAAACATTTTAGTGAATGTACAAGATACTAAAATGCTACAAAAATAATTGATACTGCTTGACAATTAGTAATGAGCTAAAAAGCACATTTTAAAATGCAACTGTGTAAATTTTGACATTAAATGCAGAATCGTGCAAACCAAATTTTTAAACAGCTAGGGTCGCTTGAGCCCCCCCATATGTGTGCCTATGAACCTGTCCCATGTCACTTACTCTTCATGAACTTAAAATAGCTAATCAGTTGATTATACGCTGTTATGGCTGAATCCAGATACAAAGCAATAACGATCGAAAATTCAAAACAAGTTCTTGCCTTGTTTCGTGCATAATGACCCTTGCGACATGAAAAACAAAATTTATGAAGTACAATTTTAATAACTCTGCAGTATGGCATAGAGATTGTGTGGTCGCCCATTATACTATTAGCCTGAATACATTTGCAATAGCACCACAGAGTGTGTACTGTTTTTTCTGTCGACCATAGCCCAGTGTTGAATTCCCTAAACATGATGTTCAAATGCCATTATAAATCCTCAATAAAGTTTAGGTCGGTACTGCACGCTGGCCAATCTAAAGCCGCAATATCTGCTTGAACCGCGTTTTCGTGGAATTTGATGTATGTGTGGATGCACAATCTTGCCCAGCACCAAACCTCAATAATATATTACGAATGTGATTTATCATTAAGCATAATTGATTGAGGAGGCAATTTACTAAACTACATAGGAGCTCATAAATTCCGGCACTGGCTGTAATGCTATATTTAATGAATTCGTGCATAATTGTTTACCGTGGACCATTAAACATACTCCATGCTCAGATAACTTTTGTCTAACCACCTCTGAAAGTGAACCAACACGGAACTTCGTTTTCTATTTCTCTTTCTGACATGAGAATAGCGTGAACGTAGTACTGAAATAAAACAAATTGAAAAAAATCTCGTGTCCCACCAATTTTCCACGAAATGCTGCTGTCTGCGAAACGAAGCTAGTTAGGAATTAACCCCTAATTTTAATGAACCCCTGTACTAAAAAAACGTCTACATCGCTGCTTTACGTAGATCCGTAGCTAGACGCTTGTTACCGCAGGGAGTTAAAATTCGTTAATGTTCGTAGCGTTGTTAACGCAAAATCTACTACAGCTTCTTCCATTTTCCAAGGTTAATGACTAAATAGTCAAACACATGGCGTTTGTAATAAATTAATATATTTAATAACACTAAATATCTAAGCAGACTAATATATTTAACATTAATGAATAAATTTCCCAGCGTAAATTTTTCGTTGAAAATTTCTAGAGGTATACTAAAATTTATCATTTCCCTTATCCTTATTGTAGAGTAGATGAACACTGAAACCTCCTCTGTGAAAAAAAACCATACGTCACGAGATCTGCCGTAGAAATATATTTTGGATTCAATTTTTAACGTCACAACATAATTTCCATTTTCATGTACAATTTTATACAAAACAAAAATGTAGTAGACCACATTGTGACTGGAAATAACGCAAAGATCTACTACTGGCTTCTGCCATTTTCCAGGTTAATGACTAAGCGAATTAAACACATGGCGTTTGTAACCAGTAATATATTTAATAATACTAAATATCTAAACGAACTAATATATTTATAATGAATAAATTTCTTTATGTAAATTTTTCATTGAAAACTTTTACAGGTGTACCAAAATTTATAATTTCTCTTATCCCTATTATAGAGTAGATGAACACTGAAACCTCCTCTGTGAAAAAAAAACATACGTCACGAGATTTGCCGTAGAAATATATTTTGGATTAAATTTTTAACGTCACAACATAATTTCCATTGGCATGTACAATTTCATACAAAACAAAAACTTAAAATATATAAAATTCTACAATTCCTTTAAAAAAAAAAAAAATTAAGGGGTTGATCACATTCCGGGAGATCTTAGCCAGCACCATCTTATTAAGGTGTGGTGGCTACTCCGCAGCCAGCCTGACTGCGGCGAACTAAGGCAGAATGTTACACTGCAGACTTTGGGAAATATTTCAGAAATTATCCTTTTTATGACTAAAATGAATACAGTGGAACCCGATTTAACGTCTTTCCTGCTTATCCGTAGCCCATCAGAAGTTCAAGTTAGCGCCGCTCCGTTAATATCGACGCACTGGGACAATTTATACATTTGTGAGGCTCTACCCGCAGGAGAAAACATTGAAATTAATGACGTTGGTGAAGGGATGGACATTGATAAACTTGAAGCAGCTTCTGAGTGACGACGAATTCATTCAACAAATGTTGAACTCCAGTGATCCTAAAAAAATGATGAACGTGCATAGGAGGTTGGAGAACCTACAAAAACCACCCATGCTGAAGCAGAATGTATGCTTTACAAGTGCACTGACTGGTTTGATCAACAGACTAAAGAAAATGCTACTCAGCTATTACTGCTTCGAAACGCATGGCACATGCCAACCGAAAACGCATGCAGTGTACTTAAACAGAAAAAATACTGTGTTTTTCAACCAACAACAACTTTACACACTGATGGGCAGTGTTTCATATTCGTGTTTCACTAAATGAAGTTCTCTTGATTCAAATAAACTTCGTTTGTGCCTTTAGAAAGTTTCACAATGTAATTTTTTTTAAATGTATAATTTTAATAAAATCATACTATATTATACTATAAATTTCTTCTTTCTTGCTTAACTGTCTGTTCATTTATCCGTCAAGGTTCTGGTCCCGTGTCCGACGGATGACCGAGGTTTTACTGTATAGTGGGTTAATAAGATTTATTTTTTTTTAGAGAACGTACATCCTACAATTTGCTTTTCATTCCGGCCAGACGTGGATTTGCGATTTTGCCTCCTAATCTTACCAAATCTAGCTAGAGACATAACAGATTTCGACACTTTTGTCAAATTCTTAATTTGACACCCTCTAGTGGTTATTTCAAATCTGTCTTTTCATGAGTACGTATTCACGAATTTGGCGCTTTTTAAACCTCCCTGAAGGCGACGCCCACGGCAGCTCTTCCTTTGTCAATGCCTCTAAACGTAATAAATCAATTTTAGTAATTCGATCCATCACAAAAAAGTCACCTTTTCGCACTTTTCGGCGGCCAACTGTAGCTGACTAAGCTTTTGGTAAATTCGCCACTGCTTCCGGCCTACATGCAGTGTTGTTGCAACTATTGAGGAATTATGTAATAACTTCGATATTTTAATGTCGTAGGTTTTTCCCATGTGGTATGGCTGTGTTTATTTGGGAAACGGACCCAAAGGCGCCAAATTTCTACCATTTGGGCGCCAATTTAACTCTTGCTTTTTGAAAATGTTGTACCTTTAGTGTTCCACTTGAAACTTCCTTCAAATCCTACCTCCGCCATTACTTTTGGCCTAATATATGTAATTTCGTTTTACATTCGGGCCAAGATAAAACTGCTTCGTACTCGTTGCCAAATTTGTAAACAAAAAAGAGAAATTTGGGCAATTCAGGGGCAACCAAGTGCAGCGCCAGACCTTTTATTTTATTGTTATTTGCAATCATGTCTGTCAGTTTTGAATGACTTTCCAAATGCGTTTAAAGTTATGTTTTTTCGGAACTCCATGATATTACTCGTGGAGCTTCCCACTTCGACTGAATTCCTAGTTCTCTTGACCTCTTACGGAGTTTATGGGGAGCATTTGATGTCAAATAACCGGATCAAAAGGTCGATAACTGTCAATTTCCTGGCTGCGCAAATGCCACACAACCATATCTAACAAGGAAGTGCATATTTTTCTATTGTCCGATTTAGAGAATTTTTTCTCTCTCTCTTCAAATTTTTATCCATTTATTTTTGCTTTATGAAATGTCGCATGCCCATCACCTTTTGTGGAGTTCGAAAAACATCTGAAAACTTCCATTTGCGTCACATTTGATAAATTTTGAAGGTGGAGTGAAGATAATTTTTTATAGTAAATGTGAGAGAATTTTATGTTTTAAATTACGAACTTTTGATTCGCTTGTAAATGATAAATGTAAGTTTATTACTAAATCTGACAACCACTTTTTTCCTTCAATCCCATGGGGGGGAGGTGGGGGCGTAAGGCCTTTAGAAAAGACAATAGAAAATTCAGAAGAGGAGAGGGAAGGATGATTGCAAACTTACAACTCCACTTATGTATTGCCGATGAAGTGGTAATATTAGATGATAAATCGTTGTTTATATATGAGATATGTATCACCTATTATTATCACATCATTGGCGATGATGAGAAAATGTTCCCATCTTTAATATTATCTTAGACCCGCTTTTTGGACGTTCGCTTCTTTGACGTTGATTTTGTTTAAAAAGCAGTCCATACACCGCCCCATTTCGAAACTTGTTTATAGTGGAGCTTTATATGTGCTGGCCAAGGGGAGGATGACATATTGTTAGTAGCTCAGTGGGAAGAGCTCGTCTGGCTACCAAGAGGTCATGGGTTCGGTTCCCAGCAGGCACCGTGAAATCATTCTTTTCTTTACGAGCAATTTACAAAAAATACACCCCGGTGACTCAGTCTGCCGACCATTTGGCCATTGTGCCAACCCTGTTAAGGGTAAGAATATTTCATATATAAAAAACAATTTATCATCCATATATGTATTTATACAAAATTTTATTGTTGTAAGCGTTTATAACTTCAGCACCCCACCAGTACGTAACGGAAAACCTTGGGGGCCCCGCAGTGATTTTTGCCCCTCCCCTTTTACGAAAAGTAATTTGTATATGGAAAAAAAAACGGCGACGCATTCCAATATTTTAAACAGAACACATATCGATTAGTCACCGTTTCGTGAGGTAAGATTCGGGCACAAAGCTTGTACTATAGTTTCAAAACTCGTCCAGATTTTATAATTTTCGGTTGTTGAGTTCAATTTTAAAGGCAATAAAAACAGCTAAAGTAAATACGCGTAATGAGTTTGCCACAGTTGGAAACCGTTTATTTTATTTTATATTTTACCTAAAGATTAAAAAAAATCCTTATTAACTAAAAATACAATATTTTATTTTGCTTATAAATTTTATGGGAAAAAAAAAGAACGACAAAACGGCCCCCCTTTTTTTCTGGGGGTTCCCCTGCCTTGCGAGTGTTATCAGTATTCCACTCAACTCACACCCTTCATACGTCGACCTTCAAAGATCTCACCATTAGCTTTGTTTTCCTGCAAGTCTCATAATCTCTCCCCATGTTTTACCTTTACCTTCGTCCCTTACAACTCCCTACGCGTTTCTTCGGCTACTAAGCTTTCGCCTAGCACATCGTTAACCCAGGTTTCACTGCTAACAGTGGGGGGGAACTTACTGATTGGTTACTCACTGTTGTTCGAGGGTTGGTTCCCTAGGAGTTAAGAGGTTAGAGTTCCTTGGGGAAACGGTAGATCCCAGCGCATCATGAACTTTGCTGCGCTTGCAACGTAAAATACAAGGAGTGTTCCCCGGGTATATGTCCTAACCAGCTATATTTTAGATGATGGATTATTCACAATGAGAGAAAAGAATGAGTTCTCGGCGGCTTGTGGGAACCGAACCCATAAATTCTTGAAAGCCAGTCAAGTGTTCTTTCCCATTGAGCGGCAGCCATCGGTCAGCCTGGCGGGAGCTCTACCAACTGAGCAACGAACGACGAACATTCAGTCCCCTGCGAATGCATTTAAAGACTATTTTCCGAAACCATTTGATAGAGCACTCGCCCGGATTGCAAAAGGACCTGGGATCGTGCCCCACCAGACGCAAAAAACATTTCTTTTCTTTACGAACGTTTCACCATCTAACCATGCCATAACATCGGCGTTAATATTACTACGCCTAAAAAACGTTGATAAAAATTATTTCTTAATAATCATAAATATTGTCAGTACACACCTATTGTTATACTCTTTGCTGATACGATTCCTCACTATTTGATCATTAGTATTTGCAACAGATGTTATTTCATTCATTTTTAAGAACAGAGGGTGCACCGCACATTATTGTGATCATCTTGCAGGCACTTTTATGACAGGTCATAATGAGCAGTTGGGGTGCCTAGAGCGGACTCCCAAGCTTTCTTCGACCGACCCGTATGACCCCTTCCATGGACAGTGGCATAGATATTTTTTTTCGGGCCGGGCCCCCACAGCACAGTTCCTTGCAGCGCGGGCCCCGAGGTATGCTGCCCCCCTCCTCCCGTCATAATATTTCCACGATAAAATATTCATTCATGAAAAATGTTTAGAAAATTAAAATAACAAATTGCAGGAGAATTTTTCGCGGCCCGGTAGGATGCCAGGGCCTGGCGGTTGAGGAAAAACTAATCTAGGATTTTTGAAAACCGCAACTGCGCGAGGAGATTTTGAATGCTAAACCGCGGGAAACTTTGCCACCAAAAATATTGTTGACGCGAGAAGGTTGGAAGATCTGGAACAGAAATATCGATAGAAACTAAACAATTTTTAAACTGAAAATCGATATAACCCAAGACAATTTTTAAAATTATGCGATCTTCAAGCTTTGAACTTCCTGCTACGACTCGTTTCTCAGAAACAAAACGAAGTTCATCTTTTGTCATATATATAAGTCACTGTGTCCGCATGAGTGGAGATACAAAAATGAGAAGAAGATAGAATTCAGAGAAATCGAATTTACTCGAAGAGTTCCGGCCTTGTTCCAGTTCGTCTACACGCCCACTCGAGTATATAGTATATATATATACACGTCTTCTCACTAACATGGAATACAGAAAGCATTACGGAAGCCGACTGTATTTCTTACTAGTGGAATTTACGAAACATCAAAGCAACTATGGTATGTTAACTCAGTATTTGAATAATTTCTTTACTCTTTTGTGTATCTTCATATTACTGGTCATGCCCGTATCTAGAGGGGGGGATCTTAGGGACTGGTTCCCCCACCCAACTAAATTTTTAATGAGGCTTGGCTACGAATTTGCATGCTGTGATTGTATCAGTACATGCTGTAAAAATATTTGACCCCCCCCCGAAATTAAAATCTGTCTACGGTCTTATCATTGATGTACGCAAGGGTTGATGGGGGTCATAACCCACCCCCATTATGATTAACTTTTGAATATTTACATATGAATTTGTGAACTTGGAGCTCTGTAACCCCCCACCCCCACCCTTGTGGACTTTATGAGTACGCTACTGCTTCATATTATTTATTTCGACTCGGTCCAAATCTATACCGTTAAAATGTGCTCCGTTACTGTACATGAAATGTATCTGCGATCCATCATTTAATGACTTATTAATTTTAGAAAACCGTCATTAAACTGCATAAACTGTTAATTTTTTTTTTATGTAAACTTAGTCAATTGGTTTGCTTTATGCTGTGGATTTTTATACATCCCAAGACGGTTTAGATTAGTCGAGGTGTATATAAAAACTCAATGTGACGTCCGACTAACCAATCACAAATATATTATAGAAATAATAATACATTCGTGTATTAATATGCAGTCCGATATATGCCAATAGGCTGGATATACTCAAATGGACAATTAGTATGTATGGCGCTTGAACATTCTATATAAAACTAATTTAGTTATATATAAAATTAAATCGATAAGACCATCAAAATATTTTTTTAATTAAACTAGGCAGTGTGTCCCCGTATACATATAAAAATCGAACAAATGTTGCAAAAATGATTCCAATAGATTAACATTAGACTCATCTACAAATGTATCCATACCTCTCCTTCCCCACAATAACAAATATAAATCGTTTTGAGAATTATTAAATAAGAATTATTAAATATTCTTAACAGACCACTATCAATATTTTTCAATAATTTAGAAAGATTTTCTTCAAGGCACTGCCCCTTGCCTAAATTATGAGGAACCAATTTGTTTTTTGGCCGGTTTCAATAGATATTGAACCCGCTATTGCTTTTGGCTTTCCTGTCTGCCTATCTGTACGCAATAAAAAGGGTAAGGCAAAGGTCTTCCGTAAATGCAATAATGATGGCTATTGTTAACGTTACAAACCTACCGAGTTACTTGAGGATGGGAGGGTGGCAAATCGCGAAATAGGGGGTGACGAGTCGCGAATAAGAGGGGCACAAATCAGAGGTCACCCAATTAGAAGGTCCAATTAGAAGGTCACGTATGAGAGCGGGAATTAGAGGACGCGAATCAGAAGGTCGTTAATTAGAAGGTCACGTATGAGAGCGTTGTGAATGAGAAGATCGAGAATTAGGGAGGTCACGAATTAGAGGGTCGAGAATTAATGTTAATTGAAACCTGCTAAATTTAAATATCGACCTTAGGCAATTTTCTTTCACTTACTTTTTCTGTCTTGGCCAAGATGCAGATATATTTTCAATATAGCTTGTCTTCTCGGCAATACTGTCCGGAAAGCCAGTTGTTATGTAAGGTAATTCGGGGCAAGATACAAGTTGGGGAGAAACGCAAGTTCGGTAATATTTTAGTTATATAGAACTTGATGGCAACACTTTCTATGCCTAAATATTGAAGCATACTTATGGTATAGTATAAGAAGGTAGTGTCTGAAAATCAAGTTTAATCCGTGGGATTTTTAAAAATAAACACTTTTTAAAATACACGCAAAAAATTTTGGTGGTGAATATTTTAATTATAATATTTCTTTAACCGTACTTACGCTTTAGCGCGCGATGTATCATATTAAACTGCTTTATGTATCATATTAAACTGATTATAAATACGATAATTTGTGGAATGCTTATCTGTGAAATGATGATATAGTGTTTTAATATGGCGTGTCCCGCAGGAGAAAAAAATATAACGCAGTGGTATATTCCCCACAACGTCCGGGGGCACTGCATTGCCGGATTTATGAATGGGCACTTGCCCAGGGCGCCAAATTTCATACAGCACAAAAGGTGAAAGATTTTTTTTTTTTAATTGCAATTTATTTACAATAGAATTCTGGTGATCAGCTCTCCCTGAGTAAGCGCCCTCCGCCAGTAGCGTACTGATATTCCCTGCAACCACCGTAAGACAGGGGCCCCTTTTGACGTTTTTAGGTAAAATATAAAATAAAATGAACGATTTCCAACTGTGGCAAACTCATTATGCGTATTTACTTTAGCTGTTTCCATTGCCTTTAAAACTGACTTGAAAATACGAAAATTACAAAATCTAGATGAGTTTTAAAGCTGTAGTATATGCTTTGCACTAGAACCACAGGAATTAGAGATTTTCCGTTGCATACTGACCTCCACCTTTTTCTAAATGCGAATTCAGAAAAATTGGCGGAAATAACCTGGGCGGATCGAAGGGCAGTGCGCCCACAGAATAATAAATTACCTAAAATTATTTTTTCCGGTAAAGAATAAAGCCAAACTTAAAAGTGGTTTTGGTGACTTGAAAATTAATCGCATGAGTTAAAATTTAAGTTGACCACAAATTGCATTACTTACGATTTTCTGTAAATTATAAAATCATTTATAGAACCGGTAACTATTCGCTGTATTTCAATAATTGATAATATAACAAGTACAAATATATTAATAAAATTATTTCCTATAAATTATAAAATTATTTCCTATGAATTATAAAACAATTTCATACAAACAATAAGAAATCCCTTATGCAGTACATCCAACATCTTCAAAACTCTAGTTTCACACCGACTCACAGTCATCTAGATCGCCATCGTAGCTCAAATTAATTATACGTGTTAGTGAAAACATGGTAATCGAATAAAATTCTTTGTTAATTTTTATAGTGAAAAGAATACAATGAAATATAACCATTTTTGCATATATTTTAACTATGTTTAGTAATTATATTTTGAAATAATTGGAAACTTACCCTTGAAATGACATTTTTATTTACTTATTTGATTCCACTGTGGTTTACATGTATATTTCATTTCACATATAATTATCAACATCTGCATCATACCCATGTATACACCTCACGTGTATATCGTACACCACCAACTTCTTGTAATTATCTTGATACCTTGTACCACTTATAAAGCATTTTTTTTTTTTTAATTTTTATATACGTCTACAATTTGCAATATGTGTTTCATAATATACACTGTGAATTACAATATATATTTACAATTGCAACATTTACAATATATATATTAATTTATGTGAACTTTATAATTTTTTTTTTATACAATTTTATTCACGGTGCAGAGCATTGTGGAACATTTAACACTAAATATCAAATTAACCAAAATATACCTTGGGAAAACAGTAATTAACATTCATGTATCTATTCGCTTTCTCAAAAGGTTACATGAATACCATTTTCCTGCACCGTGTAAAGTCTCAAACACAATGTTGTCTCTTGTCTTGAATTTCTCAAGCCATCCTGGACTTGCGTTGAAGTCCTCCACTTTCAACAGACTAGGAAAGTCCTCAGCTTTTTCACTTAGCATCGTACCGTTAAGAGGAATTTTACTGTTCTGGCTCCTGTACGATTCAAAACACTTCAAAAAGTGGATTCAACATCAGGAAAAGCACGACCTTTGAGTGTCTTACATTTCGGATCAACAGTGTATTCGTCTCTTTTCAAGATTTTCTCTTTACTCATCAAAATGGTTGGTAGCATGTTGGGTGGAATGCGGTAATTTCTCTGTTAGATCCGTTTTCCTTAAGTTTGAATTCTTCTCAAAATCTCTTCTTAAATCTACTTTTTATTTCAAATTAAGTATATTTTCGTTTACACCTCTTAAAACTCTACGCTTAAACAATAAAACACCTCGTAATATTCACTAACTGCTCTAACAAACAACCGCAGGCACTTCATTATCTGAAAAGTGGGGTTTGAAAATGCAAGCAGGAAGCTGGAAAAGTTCTGATTGGTTAAAAATTCTTACGGCGGGTGACGACGGGGCTGAGGAGAACTTCGATTTAATGTTTACTTCGACTAAAGGAAAATATTTACGTTGAATTTTAATAGATGGGACCGGGACTGCGTAAAAACTTCGACATACACGAATATTCCATTTATCAGACTTCGATTTATCACGAATTCACTGTATATAAACTGAAAACCTACGCATTTACTTATAAGCGTATACAGGAAGTTCATAAGAGGGTTATAGGCTCAATGGTGGGTTAAAGAGCTGCAACACCACTAATTCCTATGTAAATATACGAAATTTCATCGCAATGGAGGGTACAACAACCCCCAACCACACTCCCTGCGTAAGCCAGTTTATTCACTTCCCATTTCCAAATGGACTAATTTTTCAATAAGTTTATTAATTTAAATTGGTTGAACTGTCACATCAATATACAGTGGAATTAATATTATATTATGGAATTTAGAAAATCTAAACATACGCAACCATTGATTAATTACAATATGGAACCAGCGCTAAATGTCTGCTGAAATTCCAAGTTCAAATTTACATATAATGCAGTTTTTTAATATTACAAATGGATGTGACAAAAAAAAGTTTTTGTAGACAACCGCGAACCGAACTCGGGCTTTTTATGTGACATGCCGGATGCCCTACCAACTGAGATATGGTGAATATTGGCGGTGAGTCAACTTGTTCAATGGGCGAGTTTGCCCTTCTATTTAAGATGTGTAAAAATCTTTCAGTGGTTCGTTTAGTGAATGATGTGGCTCATCCGTGGTCTTCACTCGTCTTCTCTCTGAAAGAGAAGCCAAATACTTTTTTCATTGTTTAAACTATATTTTTCACTTCAAGATTGTTCAGGCTTTATTCGATATTTCTAACATATCGACATGTTAATGAGCATATAAGTTGAACGTTAACTATAATTGTGTTATTTATTGATGTGGTATTTGCATATTTGTAACTTTTAAAATGTTTTTACTTGTAGATGAAAGTAGTGGCATTGATGTCCATTTTGGGAATTGTTATTTCAAAAAGATCCTATGCTTACGATTATGAATCACCTCATCTTTCTCGTCGTACATCAAGGTTACCATTTCATCCTCCATCATCTGGTATCGAATCAGATGAAGATGCCATGCTGATCAATGAACATGACGGAAATACAATATTACCACCTAATAATCCGACACCACGTAGGCCATATCCTGATGTGAAGTACTTTCCAGGACAACATGGATTTCCAGGATTTGTTGTTTATGGTGGTGGCAACACTGGAACAAGGATTTATCCTTCTCCAGGACAGTTTGGAAATCCTGGAGGTTATGGCGGAGGATACGGTGGTGTTAACTCTGGAGCAGGAATCTATCCTTCTCCAGGACAGTTTGGGAATCCCGGAAGTTTGGGTGGAGGATATGGTAGTGGAAATCCTGGAATAGGAGTTTACCCTTCTTCAGGACAGTCTGGGAATCCCGGAGGTTATGGTGGAGGATATAGTGGTGTTCACCCTGGAACAGGAATTTATTCTTCTCCGGGACCGTTTGGGAATCCTGGAAGTTTTGGTGAAGGATACGGCGGACCGAGAATGTTTTTTAAAGCACATCCCGTCGATACATCGGGACCCTATGGAATTTTATCTAATGGACATCCCGGTGTAAGACATGGAGTGTTTCCAGCGGGAGATAATTCATATTATAGAAACATTTTTAATCCACATGCTTATCCTGGACACGGCACCCAAGACTATTACCCATAATTGGTAAGTAGCATTTAAAGTTATTGCAATCGCTCATAGTAACTTAAATCCATAAGAGTAATTATGAGCTGCCTCTTAATTTTGAATATGTTTGCTTCAAACCGCTTCTATAGTCCGCTGCTACACTTCACTGGAAGAGTTTTAAAGCTAGAAAAAAAAATAAAAAAAAATATTTGTCCATCTAAATTTTTTAAATAAAAAAAAATGTGTATCGGCATGCTGATTTAACAACGCTTCTTTTCTTCTTCTCTTTTCCCCCACGGGAAGGTAAGGGATTGAAGGCGGTGTGATCGGTGTTGTTGCACTGGGTGTTAAACCAATGGGGAGGTTGAGGTTGTAACCCCATTGCATTAAAATTTATTATTAACAGAACACCTTGAATTACCTCCATTGGGTCTATAACCCCTCCCTTATGAAATGTTTGCGTACGCCTACGGTCAAATTTAAATATTCAAGAACTTAATCTTAAATAAGTTTCCATAAATTAAATGGATGCTTTATAAGTTTTCGAATGCAATGTGTAATTATGTTTGCTTCCACACCACTGAAACCGATAAGAATAAATTCAGGCTAGTACAGAATGAATACTGTGTACCGAAAATGGGTTGGCAAAATACAGTGTACCCAGTGCCATATTTCCCAATAGGTTATACTAGGCTATAGACTAGGGCGGCAAAATTTTGTGTATTAAGTTTGATATAACAAAATCAATACCATATGATATAATCAGATGTTTTGCCGAGAAGAAAGCTAGACGTCATGCTTTCCATTTAAATACCAGTGTTCGATGGGCTTTTATTTTTTGCTAAAATTAAAATTTATTTCAATAAAATTGAATTTGATTTATTATATACCAAAAATAAATAGTGTTTCAATATAATTTAATATTGTTTAATGTTTATGTTTCAATTTATGAGTTTGTTTTTCAACATATTTATTGTCAATACAAAAGTTTTTGGCGTATATTGAATGTAGCAATTTTTATGTTCCTACCACTGATTAATGGACGGACGGGTAGGAAGAGGGCGGCAAAAATAGCCTAGGGGGCAAAGTGGTAAATCCGCCCATGACTGTGCCAAGTATATTAGTAAGAAAAACACAATCAATCACAGTCAAATCAATCAAATTGATTTACAATTGTTTCGAGAGATGTATCCCTCTTTTTCAGAACAAATATATGTAAACAGTTGGAGCGAAAAGCTAGAACTGAAAATGTGATGAAGAGAAAAGGAGTATTTGATGGAGGAGTATCGCCATCTATTGGCGGGGAAAGAAATGGAAAATGATTTAGAATAAATTTAAGGTTAAGTATGAAGAAAAATTGAAAAAGGTTAGAAAATTGGGAATAAAATAAGAGGATTATAATAAGTGGAAGAAGGAATATAAAAAGAAAACTATTAAAGTGATAAAACAAAATTAAAAATGGAAAATAAAATAAACAGATAAAAAAGAAAAAGCGCGGTAAAATAAAACTGAAAAACTAGAACCAATAATGAAAGTAGTGATGAAAGATTAAAAAGAAGGGAAGAAAACAGTATGTAGGGAAGACGTCATTAAGGCGTAAAAGGGAGTGTTTCGCAGCAAGGTGGAAAATATATACTGTCATTAGGTTCATTAACTGCCAGAGCTGGGCAATATACTTAAGAAATACGTATTTCTGATACAAAATACTTAGAAACTTGTATTTTCGATACAAAATGCAAAATGTATTTTAAAATACTTTTCGAAAACACAAATTATATTTGCCAAAGGTTTTTTTTTTACCTGACCTTAATTAGGCAGTCTATGCTTTATAATTTCTTTATAAGCTTTATAATTTCATTATCTTAATCATATTATCATAATTTCATAGTAATATATAATCGCATAATTCCATAATATGTCAACATAATTTCATATGTCACCATCATTTCATATTGTTTGTGAATCCACATTTACAATTGCAAAAATATTTGATAAGAAATGAAATCGATTTCTTTCGTTCTTGCCGCCATAAGACCACCTATATGCGCTATACTTGATGATTCAGAACTAATGGAACAAACTGAAAGGGGTGGTAAAGGACGCCAAATAAGCCATATTTGGCGAAATCAGGTCCGCAAAGGATCCGATTTGGCTGTACAGTGAAAGTATTATTTACATCCACATCGTTGTTACGTAGGCAATTACATGAACAAAAAAGAAAAGAAAAGTTTTTTTGACACGCAATTTAAGTTATTAATCTAGCAAGGCAGCAGAAAGAAGAAAAAAACGGTAGTCCCTTTACTGGCCCTTAGCTTTTAGTTTTCTTTGTCATTTAGTCATCAAAGGTATGGAGGAGGAGGAGGAGGATTGTGCAAGGATTGCATTGGGAAGGGTGGCCGCCGGGGGCGGCGCTGTAATCCCAGACAGGACGCTTGAACAGCGTAATCAGCCGCCGAGGCGGCTGAAGGGGAGATGGATTGCCGATCAACACGGCATTCAAAGATGCACGTTCATGTGAAAGTCGTCATTTAAATCAAAGGTATGGAAATGGTTATTTTACCATACTGGAGGCAGTTGGGAATTGTCAAGCATGTGTAATAGGTGAAGGAGAACAAAAGAAACAACTTTGGTCCAGTGAAACAATGTCCGAAAATGAGCCGTTCTGGAACTATAGGGCTGCTATTATTTGCATCCACATTAGTCGATCATGTAACAAAATTTGGAAAATTTGCCGTTTTAGCCTAAAACCATATTGGAAACTCTCTACTGTCCAAAACAAGTTCCCATGCAAAATTTAAACAATTGAGAAATTCATGGCCACACGTGATGCCGACATTTAAGCCGTGAATTCTCCAATAATTTAACTAGACACATGATCGGCATCCATGTTTTTTATTTCCAGGAAACTTAAAACTATCTCGAAATTCATTTTACTGAAAAAAAATAAAAATTTTAACAGCGGCACGTATAATAAAAGACTCTGTCTACGTTAAAACGGGCGAGAATACTGATTTTGCTGAAAATAAACAAGGTAAACAGCGACATCTACTGGTTCGCTGGCGTTGCGAATTCTCATTCAGCGCTAGCTGATTAGGAACCACGAACTATATTGCACGCGGAAGGATCGCTGTAGACACATTGCGGGAAGCGTAATTTGTGATTTTCACAAAAAGGTTAGTGCGGGAGAAAAATTATTATCGCGTGGTCGTGTATTTTCTATAGCGGCCAACACCAAAAATGTGAAAGATTGGTTGGGATCACATTGCTTCGCTGTTATTTAAATGTGAACTCGTAAGTTAAATTTTATTTCCAAAAGTTTTTATATAATATCTGAAAAGAGAATGATGTTTTTTGATGTAACTGCGTATAGTGTTTACTACCTTCCCACGTAAATTGATATTTACATCTATACTTTCAGTTATTTTGTGTATGTATTTTTATTTATAATACGGAAAGGTCAGGAATGTTGATTATTGGGAGTTTTTAATTTTAAAAATTAATTTTTCACTGCTGTTTTAAATGTAAATTAAGAAAAATAAAATTTCGGAATTGAAATCGCCGGCTGTGTTTGATTTCCAATCGGTAGTGTGCAAATAAACCTACCGTGGGTCTGATTGTAGGAGTTCGCGTGAGCTGTGCGTTATGGAATGTTAAATTATGTCACATTATCAATGCAGTTTTAAGGCTTTCGACGCTCCCAGGTCTCGTTATTTTTTGGGGGTATTTTTGCACTAACTTTCAAATTTCCTAATTTTTCCAATAAGAACGTAGTAGATAATTACAAAACAATGCTAGCTTGTGGCTCTGGTCCATTTGGGCTACCCTTTAAAATTTATATGAATTTTAAATATCCTGAAAATTAGTATTTAACGCAATAAAGAGAAAGATTTTTACGGACAATACTTGAAATATGATGCATTGGTGTATGATGGTTTACTAATATACCATGGTATTAAATTTCCCAAAGCCGCACATAATTCCCAATGTATAGAGGGAATGTAATTTAGTCAGTACTCAAAAATATGTGAACCACCTGGGTAACGAATTACTAGTTTGTTAACAGTATTAAGAATCACTGTCAGATCTGATTTGTTACCATGGGTGATCTTATGCCCTCTATTAACAGTTCATAACTCTATATGAAACATGGTTTTGTGTTACTGCCAGTGCCGTTTCTAGGTGTTTCGCCTCCCTAGGCGAGAATTGAAATATGACGCCCCTACCCTTTTACTACCATCACTCTTTCGCCTTACCCCCCTTTCTACCACCATCAACATCTAGCATTACAACAATGTAAATTTTCTATTATACTTTTAATCATTAAACCCGTTAATTATATTTATATTTTAAACTTATATTAGTTATTTTGTAATATTAGGGTATTGTGAATAGTAAAACAATTGCTACATGTTATAATCGTTTAATTTCAACAATTTATATTTTTAAAAACTGAAATATTAAGGGAGTAATATTTCAAAACACAACGTTGTATTATCAGAGCTAGAAGGCTTAAATGTATTAGATATAAAAGAATCCGTGTGCAAAATTAGACAATGAGACATGTCAAACATTTTTACATTTGTCAAAGTAACGACTTATTAAGTAATTGTTTCGTATGCTTTTGAAAACAATTATATGTTTTAATTTTTCTTCTTTTTCATTTTTTCTCCTCATTTGCTCAGTTTTTTCTTTGTTTGATTTAAAATTAAAATTTTTACGCTATTTTGCGCCCTAGGCGGTCGCCTGCTCTGGCCTAATGGTAGAAACGGCCCTGCTTACTGCTTACCCTGTTTTGCATAATTCATGCACATTTCGTATTAACCTGTTCCCAACAGATTTATTCGTGAAAACCTTCCCATTTTTTTTTAAGTCAATGCATTAGACTAATATAAATACTAATGATTATAGCACAGTTATATAAAGAATATTAATACACTCATGTGTAGGATGTGACTTCAAGTATGACTGACAAATATGAAATTACACTTAGACTAATTAATTACTAATGAAATGTTGTAGCATGTTGAAATTTTATTTATATTTGAAAATACCTAATCAGTCATGAATGTTTAGAAATGTGGCTTTGTGACTCATTTGATATGCAAACGTTATACATATCAATGTATTTAGGCTTTCCGGGTTTGAGCTTTTTTAATGTATTTACAAATATTATTGTGCTAAAAATATTTGACTTTAGTTCATTATAGATCCATCTTGGTAAATTTTTTTTTTTTAGATTGCTAGGAGCACTGATAGAGTTTTCGCTAAAACAAAAAAAACCATCCCCATTGACTCCTATGGGGTCCACAATTGTGTCTGACAGGACAGCACATGAACATAATCAAAAGAATGTGAAGTTAAATTGAGCAAGAATTCTATCGTTAACATTTCGAACCATTTTGGTTTTTACTTTACTGAGTTTATGTGAAGATGTCATCGCAAGAAGAAGCCACAAAAATGTTCTTTTTTGTTGTTGTTGTTGTTGGAGGCCTGAAAAGTGTTCAGAAAACTAAAATGATAAATTCCAAGAGAATCTGTCATGATCTAGAAAGGGAGAAACACTGCTCTATAAGTCTTTGGGTAATGATGCATAGCAGGGTTTAAGCAAAGGTTGCTTTTTTCTCAAAATATGAGGAATTAATCTAAAATGCGAAAAAAAAGGGTGTCGGTCTCAAAATAGCGACAGTTTAATATCTTGTCAACAAACTTTGCCTTTTTTTATTAACTGTGATTTATGTTTTATTTATTTATTTTTAAACCTTAAAAAGTATGTTTCTTACAGTAACTTTTACAATAATTCAAAGAGTTGTTGATGTAAATAGTTCTATTGATATGAATTTGAGTAACAAAAGCAACCTAATATTTTTTAGCATTTTGCTACAACTTTTTTTAGCCTATTTAAACCCTGGTGTATAGTTCACAAGGCTTGACTTTTTTTTTACTCTCCGAAATGGCAAATGCTGTGGTCCACGAGGCATCTGCTATTTTAGAAAGTCATGTTTTCAGCATTTTGGAACCCCATATGGGCAATTCCAGCATTACGGATGTAACGTATTGCACACTTTAAATCTCTATATCTAGACTCAGGATAATTTAAAGCAGCAAGTTTTTTTTTTTTAGAAATAGACTGTGGTGGTATTTGTTATCCCCATTTATGTAAGGTTTCATCTATTATGGAAACCAGTAATAAAAAAATAACCTGTTACGCATATAGCTCAGAAAACAGTGTAAATTCCACACCGTTGTACTAATTCATATAATTCTGTGAATTATGCATGATTTTTTTAAAATTTGCTTTTCTCTGTCTGCTTAGAAGATTTTGAGCTTTTAGGAATAGTAAAGCTTTAGTAGATGTGACTTGTAGTAATTAACATAAAGACAAATTAATTTGTTACGGATGTAACTTTCTCTGCTGTTAAATACTGGGTGGACCAAGCGTAAGTTGGTTATTATAAAAATATCTAAAAAATAAGCGTTTTACAAAACAGTTTGAAACAAAAATTGTTTGTCTTAAAGGGGGCAGTGTTTTTAATCATCTGTATTTTACTTGTGGGTCGTTTTCAAGGTCATATGAAGATCAAACTCGCTTTTTCAAAGTGAAACCTGTATTTCTTATTAGTATTAAGAGTGAAAAAATAAACGACTTTGTTTCAAACTTTTTTTTTTGTAAAATGCTTATTTTTTTTAGATATTTTACAGCATCAACTTAAGCTGGTCCATCTTATATACTGAGAGAGAGAGAGAGAAATGCTTAGAGAGTTAAAAGCTGCCATTAAAAAACATTTCAAAAACCAAAACATTAAGAGAAAAAAGCTTCAGGGTGTAATTTGAAAATTATTTACCCAGCTTTTTAGTACATGTAGAGGAAAATTTTTAAGAGAAAGGAGACTTTTACAAATCTAATTCAGAAAAACTGATTTATTTCTTGTAGATCTGTGGTAGATTTAACTAGTACTTTTCTTATTTGAAGCTTATCAATTACAGCAATGCTTTCTTCTGTAGGACAAACAAATTTAAGACCAGATTTCTTCAAAAACTTAACTGTTTTGGTACTATGGTTTAATTGCTCAATGATCTGTCTCACAAACCGAAGTGCAGTTTTACGTTCTGAAGTAAATTCCACCAATATTGGTTTCTCAAATTGAATGCCTTCATTATGGTCATCTGTTCTTGTTCCCACGTAGCTATGTTTGATGGATTTAATTACAAGTAATTAAAGCAGCTAAACCTCTTATGTGCTTGTTCCCATGTAGCTATGTTTAATCGTTTAATTACTTGTGACAAATCATCAATCATTCTGAAGTAAAAAATGTCTGTTTTATCTGATGTAGTAGCAAACCTCACTAAATTTGTTGCATACGAGCACAATGTATCCGATGTGTTTTTGGCAAATTCCCAATACTCTCCCAACACTTCTCTAATTTTTCAGTTTCGCTTTTGATTTCTGCTTCAGGTATATAGATAACATTTATATTTTATGTTATTGATGCAGCACACTGTAAAAAAGACAAAGCATTACCACAGGCCTAGGCAGAAAGTTTATAAGGGAGGGGTTACAGAGCTACAACTCATATATTCCTATGTTAAATATACAAAATTTCATTGCGATGGGGGTTACAACCTCCCCATAGCTACACCTATATTAGCATTACTGACAAACGCTTTTCTAGACTTCACTTTTTGCTATACGTGGTTATTTATCATTCCATCCACTCCATCTGCTGCCCTTTTGCCATGAGATATGGCAAAAAAGTGCCAATTAAGATGCAAGTTGTAATCTTGAATTTCATATGTTATATTACATAATGTAAATCATTGCTTGAAGTGTTGGGCAACACCGTCAGATAAGATTTCAACACATTCCAGTTAAGGAACCTTTTTTTTTTCCTCCAAGTCCTCAAACGATTTGCAGTTAAAAGTGTGAACTGCAATTTTATCGTACTGCATATAATCTGAAATTAAAGCATATGAATACGTTTTCGCGGATATATATATGCAATTCCTATATATATAGAGAAATTTGGTCATTTGTCCAGTGGATGCTTTGCACTTCATCTTTCTGCGTAACAGTGAAGTTCTCGTTAAAGTCAACTTGAAGTACGCATTTTCTCTGACACTTCATTTTTACAATCTTAAATATAAAGGCTTTGTCTATGCTTTATGAAACAATGCTCTAAAAATGGGAACCTTTTATTCTAAATCCTAGTTAAGTCATCATTAAGAGTTCCTTCCTTCACCATTATTCTTTCTGAATTAACATCCCAAATATATCAGGATATTAATTCAGATCTATTTTGAATGCTACTTTTCTCGAGTTTTCATACTGATCTTCACATGTGACACATTTGTCTAACATACATTCATTTTCTTTTTCACATACCAAGTTCTCTGAAATTCCTTTGATCTACTGGGAAAGATAGGTAACATTTCGTTTATGCTGCAAACAAGGAGCTTAAAATTGGCATGGTATATACGTACACACAGATTAGGAGGTATTTCAGGTGAAAGAGGAAGTTGTGGTCTAAGCGAAGCAAAACGTGAGAATCCAATTTCAATGTTTTGATTTTCATTTTTGAAAAGTTGAAATATCTCAGTCAAAACCATGTCTTTTTTGGCATTTGATTTTCTTTCCACGTATTCGAGTGACGATCGTATCTTTCTTTCTTGGATTGATTATGAGTAATTATATTGTCAAATTGAAGAAATAAATAATATTTTCAAATACTGTTGCCAGTTATTTTTGTGTAATTATTGCTCCCGGAATTAAGAAATTTGGTGCACTATTTATAAGCAACAAAAAAAAAGTACCGATATATTTTATATACAAAATTATTTTCATTAAATTAAGTTACTTTGTTTTAATTGATTCATATAGAGAATTTTAAGCAGCAAAATCTCAAATTATAGTTTCTCTGAGCATTACATAGTATAGTTATAGTTATTTCTGCACTTGTTTGCTTAAATTAAGTTCTATAGGTATGTGTTACGGACGTTACGTTAATCAAGACGTTACATCTGTAAATTTTTTTTTTAAATGAAGGATCCCAGAATAATTTAATTTATGGCATATCATTTACTTACAGAAAAGATAAGAACACCAGAAAAGATTTTAATATTCATTGATTTTTTCAGAAATTGTGGTAACTTTTGCTTTATTTTTTTGCTACGGATGTAACATAAAAAATTCCAGTAATATAAATTTTAAAACTATTGAAATTTCTTTTTGTCAAAAAATATAATTTTTCCACAGAACTGTAAGATTATATGAGGTGTACAAAACTTAGCATCAGTTAATTTCTGTTGTTTATTTTTCTATTAAAATTGGGCAGGAAAAAAATCAGTTTTGTAAGAACAAATTTTCAAATATTCTATACAGTCACACTTCTAAGTGAAAATTTTTTGCATTTGAGATATATTAAAAAATGGATAGCATATATAGAAAACGGAGATTTCAAGCTTTAAAATGATATAGCTATATTGATACTGTTTGAAATTTTGACCTCTTGGTTTCACTTTTGGTGG
>QLNU02015270.1:95936336-95959107 GCA_006491805.2 Dysdera silvatica | reverse complement strand
ACCACATTCATGCAGTCTGCGCCGAACAGTCCTTGCACTTAACTTCACATTGCATTGCGCCATTTCACCTTGTATACACAGAGATGATTTTTTCCTGTCACCTAGGCACTGTCTTTTAATTCTTCTATCATCACTTGCTGTTGTGCACCTTTTTCTGCCTTTACCAGTCTGGTTTTGTAATGACTGAGTCTCCTTATACTTCTTCAAAAATTTAGAAATGCCACCTTTAGTTAAGTTTCCCCCAATATTTCTTCTAATTTCTTCATAACTGTAGCCTTGTTCACTTAATATTACTATTTTACATCGCTTCCTAGGTGACCAGTCAACTCTTTGCGCCATTTCTTTAATTTTATTACGTTTTACAAGCACACTAAATCAAAGAGCACAAAAAAAAAACAACCAACTTGATAGCAATTACAGAACACACTGATAAATGTCCTGTAACCTGTTGGCTCATTGCCAAAACAAGAGAAAACATGATTGGCTCATTGCCAAAACAAGATGACACCTGATTGGCTCTGTAAACACTCATGCTCATTGGCCACATTCAAATGAAGGAAAGCTACTTCATATAAATGTAAGCAAGCTGTGCTTCTTTTTTCTGGTTATTTGGCTATAACTTTTGATAGAATACAGATAATTGAACAAATGTTATTGCATTACAATCTTTATTAAATTACCTTTCTAATGATATATAATTTTATAGTATTGGTACAAAAAAAAGTGGTGTTATTAGCCATCAAACCTCTAAAATAAACTTTTTTCAAAGGGTTTCCACAATTTTGTCCACTACTGTATATATAAATTTGGTCATTTATCCAGTGGACTGCCTTGCACTTCATCTTTCTACTGCGTAACAGTGAAGTTCTCGCTAAAGTCAACTTTAAGTATGCATTTTCTCTATTATACTTTATTCTTCCAACCTTAAAAATAAAGGCTTTGTATATGCTTTATGAAACAATGCTCTAAAAATGTAGAACCTTTTCTTCTAGCTTAATTAAGACATCAAGAGTTCCTTCCTTTATGATCTTCACCATTATTCTTTCTGAATTAACGTCCCAAACATGTCAGGATATTAATTCAGATCTATTTTGAATGCTACTTTTCTCGAGTTTTCATACTGATCTTCACATGTGACACATTTGTCTAACATACATTCATTTTCTTTTTCACATACCAAGTTCTCTGAAATTCCTTTGATCTACTGGGAAAGATAGGTAACATTTCGTTTATGCTGCAAACAAGGAGCTTAAAATTGGCATGGTATATACGTACACACAGATTAGGAGGTATTTCAGGTGAAAGAGGAAGTTGTGGTCTAAGCGAAGCAAAACGTGAGAATCCAATTTCAATGTTTTGATTTTCATTTTTGAAAAGTTGCAATATCTGTCAAAACCATAAATGTCTTTTTTGGTATTTGAATTGTCTTTCTATGTATTCGAGTGATGATCGTATCTCTCTTTCTTGGATTGATTATGAGTAATTATGTTGTCAAATTGAGGAAATACTTAATATTTTCAAATACTGTTGCCAGTTATTTTTGTGTAATTATTGCTCCCGGAATTAAGAAATTTGGTGCACTATTTATAAGCAACAAAAAAAAAGTACCGATATATTTTATATACAAAATTATTTTCATTAAATTAAGTTACTTTGTTTTAATTGATTCATATAGAGAATTTTAAGCAGCAAAATCTCAAATTATAGTTTCTCTGAGCATTACATAGTATAGTTATAGTTATTTCTGCACTTGTTTGCTTAAATTAAGTTCTATAGGTATTTGTTACAGACGGACGTAACATTAATCAAGATGTTACGTCTGTATCATTTTTTTTTAAAATGAAGAATCCTGGAATAATTTAATTTATGGCAAATCATTTAATTACAGAAAAGATAAGAACACCAGAAAAGATTTTAATATTCATTGATTTTTTCAGAAATTGTGGTAACTTTTGCTTTATTTTTTTGCTACGGATGTAACATAAAAAATTCCAGTAATATAAATTTTAAAACTATTGAGATTTCTTTTTGTCAAAAAATATAATTTTTGCACAGAACTGTAAGATTACATGAGCTATACAAAATTTAGTATCAGTTGATTTCTGTTGTTTGTTTTTCTATTAAAAATGGGCAGGAGAAAAATTAGTTTTGTAAAAACAAATTTTTGAATGTTTCATACAGTCACACTTCTAAGCGAAAATCGTTTTGCAATTGAGATATATTAAACAAGTATAATAAAAATTTTTTTTTAAAGTCAATTCCTTCAATGCGCTGCTCAAATAAAAGGGAAGAAAGGGAAAAATTGCGAAAAGCAATTTTGGCGACATTTGGCTGTAATTGGCGGCAAGCATTAATCGCCAAATACACCAAAGGAAAGCAAAAAAAAAATCATTTAAATTTAATTAATGAATTAATATTTGAAAAAACTGTATTAACATCAAGTGTCATCCACTACAAGTTTAAAAAAATTTATTTGAACTTGATTGGATGGATAGAAAGTATTTTATTAACGATTGAAAATTTGAACAAGATATATAAATATATATAGGGAGAGTGTGAGCTAATAGAAGGAATTGAAAAATGGGCCAACATATATAAGCGGAGATTTCAAGCTTTAAAATGATATAGCTATATTCGCACTGTTTGAAATTTTGACCTCTTGGTTTCACTTTTGGTGGAATTGCCCATATATATTTCATCCAGTAAAAGCAGCTAAAATGAAGGTAGTGTTAAGGTTGGAGTGCATGCCCGTATTGACCATTAGGCAAGTTGGAATGTTCTGTCCAGACATTTTTGCGACCCTGTACTCTTCTTGAATTAGTAGATGTCATTGGCGCCGACGCCATAAAGATATTGGAGGGAGTACAATCAACTGTATCCAAAATGGTAGCTAAAAGTAAGGAAAAGAAAAAAGTAAAAACAGAAAGATTGACTTCCCTATATTCTGATGGGGGTTGTTGGCGTCGTGGTCTCTGGCAGAAAGATTGTCTTAATTTGTTGGGAAATGCTTGTGGAGCTTGTCGGTGTAGCAGCGGCACCATATAAATTCTGCAAAATAAGAGTAAAAAATACTAAATACATCCACCACAAACCGAGCATGTTCATCCATCACAAAGTAGGGCAAAAATGGTGGTAGCCCCATGCTTCGAACTTGTGCATGAGGCTTCTACGCAGAGTATGACGAGAAGCTTACGACAGAGGGCACTGGATATACGAAAACAAATTGATGATAAAAGCAAGTGGAAAATGCCAAGGGTTACAAACTATGTACTAGAGACAGTTTTTGAAATCTGATATGGACCGTGCAACATTAAGACCCAATGTATTGCACAGGTCGGAAACACTCTGTATTGCATTGAAGAAATCCAATTCACAAAACTATTAATATTGAATTATATATAGCCACATATTGAATTATGGATTTGATATGTGGCTTAGAAACTTGATGCAAGGTACAGTTTGAAAATCTACTGTACTGCACTTCTTAGAAATCTGATAGGGACTGGGTTAATTAAAACCTAATATGTTGCACAGTTTAGAAAACCCTTTCATGAAAGCAAAATAGCTGCTTGTAGCAACTTAATACATGACTTAATGGCCTTGTGTACTGATGCAATGGCAACACATTCTCAATTAACGTATCATGAAGCCCTGTGGTGGTGTAGTCCAGGGTTTGGTTCCCTAACTTAAGAGGTTCGTATTCCTCGGAAAACTGTAGGTCCTGGCCAAGGGCAGATGCGGTGGGGAGGTCACAAGAGTCATCACCCTCCCAAATATATTTTTTCACTGCAAAAAATTCCAGCTTTCATGAAAAATGAAGGGTGTTATTCCAAGACCATGGCAAATTCTGTCCTTGACCCCCCAAATGAAAGTCTGTGTCCAACAATGGCCTGGCACTGCGTGACCATTGTAGTCCTTGAAAACCACCCACGAACAAACAAAACGTATATTGAATTCATGTTTAACTGTATACACCGGAAAGAAAAAGCACACTTACTGACAAACTGCTTGCTGTAGTTTGAAAATTAGTTCCTCAGGCCTTAAAAGGTTTGGAATCCTCTGAAAAAGGTAGATCTACTATCTTGTAGGAACTGGTCACAGGTGCAGGGATAGACAAAACTTGAAAAATTTCAGGCACCAGTCCCTTTCTCTCAGAAGCCAACAGCATGCTATGTATATATATATACACTGGTGTAGTCGGGGCGGCCTCGTGGAACCAAGGCATTTATTTTGTAGTCCTACTACATACAAGTATTGCATAAAGATAAATTATTCATTTATTTCGTGAAAGGAACCGCCAGGGCACTTCTTTTACCAGAGCTGTATATATATAATATTAGTACAAGATTGGATTAAAAGTAATTTTTTAACAGGCAATATCCTAAACAGCTATAAGTCAGCTGCCATCTAGCGTTACAAAATTACATTATATATGTCTATTTGATTTTCCACCAAAATAGCAATGATCAATGGTTTTAGTTGGATTAAAGCCCTTTATTGGAGGCCCATTTAAAGTGATATCGGTACACAGATCCGCCTGGATAGGCTACCATTAATTTCGATGTTTTGCACCAATTATCAACATTGTAAATAAGTTAAAAAAAACTACAACCGTGAACCATTCTAATGGTAATAAAATATGTTTACTTGAAAAAAGAGAAAAATTGCAAGTTTTATGACAACAATTCTAAATGTTAAGAAGCAATCTACGATTTCATTTGTGATTCTGGCGTTTTGACGATAGTGCTGAAATTTCTGTAAGGGAACTTGAAATATTAAAAAAATATTTTTAGAACTGAATTTAAAAATTCAGGTGCCATGTAAAATTTTTCAGACGCCATGGCGACCAGGCACCTTGGATTTGTCAGCCCCTGCATAGGTGTATGCAGAAAGTTTGTTAGCGGGGGCGGGGTTACAGATCTAGAACTCACATATCTCTGTATTAAATATATAAAATTTTATTGCAATGGGAGTTACAACCCCCATCAACACCCCTTGCATTCATCAGTGGTGTTGGTAATGTATCCGTCCGTTGTGCTGTGAATGCAGGTTCGACTCTCAATGCCCCTATTATAGACTTGCCCGCGCTCTTACTTTTAACTCTTCATCACTCTCTGACATTTTAAATGACCATGCTGACCATACACACGTTTTAAAATTTTTAAAAAGTACTGGCTTTTACTACAGTCTTTGATTTTACCATGTTTGGCGCAGTATAGCCCAGATGCTCTTGCGCCATAAAAATCCAAACAAACAACTGTTTTTCCTGCTCACTGTAGTCCAGAATTTAGTTTCCTTTGTAGCAAAGGTCTGATTTCCTTGAAAAACTATAGATCCCACTACTGCATGACCTTTGCTGTCCTTGCACGATAAAAACACAAAATACAATAGAACCTGCCTAAAGTGACCACCTTTGGGACTGGACTGCAATGGTCACTATATATATAACAGACCGATATGGGCATTAGAGTTGAGTTCAGGCTCAATTTTCAAAGACCACCCGAGCCCGAAATACTTTGTGGAAATTCGAGCCCAAGCTTGAAATTTCAATATAGAAAAGTCAGTCTTCAACTTCAGTTGCATCCGTCTCATCTCTAATAAACATGACTAAATTCCTACCAGTTCTCTCTCTCTTATAAAAAGTGGTCAGTTACCAGGTTCCACTGTATATGTATGTACATTACGGTTTAATCACATAAAATATATATTTTATGTGTAATGCGTTATCAATGCAGTATGCTAATATTTGTGGAATGGCATCACTGGACTGTGTTCTAAATACAATCTGTATTTATGTTATTTTTTTATGCCTACGGATTTCCAGTGTAGACAAATTTCACTGTACCTACTTTTAAGGTACAGTTGTGTACTTCAAATTAAGATGTAACTAGCATCCATATTTAATTTTTTGACTATGCTATTTTAGGTTAAAATCAGTCATGGAGGCTCCCATAGAAGTAAAAGATCTGATATTATATGTGAAAAACATACTGAGAAGCCGCATAATGCCCATCAATTACGTTGGGCTGATGGATCTGATCAAACAAGCTCCCCCTGCTCTGAAAACCTTTGCCGATTCCAAGTATAAGGACGATAAATTTCTGAACTTCCTGTTGTCCCATCCAAATATTTTTAACGTTAGTTCCGATGGATTAGTGACTTTGGTTGATGGTGTTGAATTTGCTCTTCCTCAGAGTATTGATACAGTTGATTGTGTGGCAGCCGTTTCTGATGACAGTTATTTTGGCGACCGGGAGGAATATGTCTCCGATAGCGATGCTGACAGTCATACAAGTGTTAGCTCTAGCGATGTTCTCATGTTTCAAAAGGACGAACCTGAAAAGGCAGACAATGTACACCGACCTGTGAAGGAAGCACTTCTTCCAAAACTGAAAAAAGACATTGCCGACATGCACAATTGCATCCGTGAATGTGAGTGCGCTACAACTTCCTCCTCGGAGCCATCGGGGGATTTCCTTTCTTCTGCTTCACAGAGTGGAGGCACAACTTCGGGAGGAAGTTCTTTTGAATCATGTAACGAACGTGGTAACAATAGCCAAACAAGTCAAACTTCCTGTTCGATAGACACAAGTGGTTCATCCTCTTACAGTTCATGCTCAGAAAGTTAGATGCATTTGTCGAGGGTGTTGAATATTAGTATATATGTTCCTTAGTTCCATATAAATCAGTTTAAACACTTTTTTTTTCTACCTTTTCTTTCTTTCTAAATGTATATAAATCGTGAATCTTCTTAAAATAAAATTTAACTAAACACCAGTGATAAAATGTGAGATTCAAGTTTTGAACTTGTTAAATATTAAATATAAGATATTTTAACTGTGGAATGATGTATTTAAAATTGTGCAAATAAAAGTAATGCTATTACGATTTGCAATGGACTGATGATTTTTTTTTAAATAGTTCCAATAATACCGAAACTTCTAGTGATTTATACTTTTTTGCTTTAAATTGGAAAATTATCCCTATTAAAAAAATACAGAGAATCTCTGATGTAAAGTAATAGGTGCTGAACAGCCTTTTCTGTAGTTATCTAAAACTATTTTTGGAACATATGAGTTTCCACTTAAAATGATAATGCTGCAAGAAAGTAAAAAGATTTCTCCAGAAGAATCAATTACAGTTGACCAAAGATGGAAAATAAAAAAGTAAGAAAGATAGATGAAAAAAGAAAAGTGTAGCATGAAGAAGAAATTTGAGAAATATATTGAAAATAAATTTAGAATGAACACACGTTATGCAGAAGTAAGTGTTCACACAAATTAGAGCCAGAATTAATAACATACAATTCGAAAACCTTAAAGATTGAAAAGGGAAAAGTGTGTTGAACATCGAAGATTTGACTACATACAGAAATTTAAAAATATATGATATATATATATATGCTTTTTCATATCCTTTCGTGTAATTTAATGATCATGTTATCATTAAATCACACTAAAGCGTATGAGAAGATAATCAGTATGGACATTAAATTAATCATACATTCTACACGCGCCAATCACTTGCATGTTTTTTATAGCTCTACAGTAGTGTAGAACTCTTTCAACTACCATGCAACTGACCTCTAATTGTTTAAAAATTTAATTCTAATGGTATTATGAAACCCACATTGTTTTTCCTGCTTAACATGGCCCAGGGTTTGGTTTCTATAGAGATTTGGTGTCATGTAGTGGGCCTGGGTTAATAGTATTTAACATGCCATTGACTGGGGTTTAACCTTCAATAGTTGGTAAAAAAAATCCAGCACTTACTGTTCACTATTGTTAGGTCATGCGGCACCCTGTCTAAGCCCAAATTTTTTTCCCCCCTCGCCCTATTTGCTAAATATTATTTTCAAAATTGCTTTTGTTGTGGAGTTTTTTCTTTTCCCCTAGGGATCTCTTCAATAGGCTGCTGGATCATATTACAAAAAGTACTGAATATTAATTATTAAACGACAAATGACAACAATTAAAATTTTCCTACAACAAAGAACATGTAAATAATCACAAGTACTTTTTCTGATGTGCTAAAAATTGTTTTAATATAAAAATTAAAGCCTGACATGAGTTTCAATCTGGAATGCCTTCTGTAGAGTCATGTGAATTCACCTATTTTGATGTAGTTTTTACTTTCCTAATTAATTTCTTGTAGTGTTGTAATTTCTTCGAAAAAGGCTTTCATTTTCTTACACACTAACTTAATACTACATTGTCGTAAAGAATAAACAAGGACTGGGGATAATGAGTTTATAAAAAAAAAAAATTAAGATTTAAAACAGTTTTAAAAATTTAATAAGATAAATTTTTATAAAATGTTTTTGTACTTCGTTGGGCCAATTTAACATCTAGTGCGATGGCAACGTTTCACTGCCCTTGATCCGTTACTGGAGGTAGTTGGGGAGCCTAAATTAGCTTTTAAAAGAGACCTCTCACGTTATAAGGCATTAGAGAAAACGAGTTTTTATACCCAATGGAGGCTTCAGCCCTCTGGATCGCCCCCCCCACCCCCCCCAATTTTCCTATGCCACTGATCTAAAGGTTCGTTCAATCAATCACATTCCACTTACGTAACTTTCACATTCAATGGCCAATCATGCATCCCACGTGCACATTCATTTTCCAATGAATCTTGCACCTTTCTTGGTACTAATCTGTCACTCAAGCGATATCTCCAATCAGTCATTTACTTTAATTGCTCATTTAACTAAATCATTCATTAAATTAGATTCGACTTACACCCGACAACATTAATAAAAAATGTGAAAACTTAAATTTACAATTAAAAATAATTCAAGCTTTTGTATATGATAAAATATCAATTAACAACCTGAAAACTACAGTTAGGTAAAAACAGCCCAAAAAGCACGTCTTTGGCATCAGTATGACGATTGCGGTGACAACTCACTTGTGCTTTTCAGCACATGGTAAAAGAATTAAGTGCTTAATATTTTCAAAAATATTTTAAATATGAGCTCATGCAAGCTGGTACAACTGTGCTCCAAATGACTGCACCAATTTATCAAAGAAAAGAACTTCAATATTTATTATTTACTCGTGCGAATATAAAATATATATCATGAAATATATCAGTCATTTATAAATACAGTAGAACTTCTGCATAGCAAAATTCTCTATGTAGCAAAGTTTTGGTAAATCTCCATGATCACTGCATGAGAAAGTGTTTCTGTATAATAAAATTTTTCACGACCAAAGCAGAAGAAAATAGAGTGGTCACGTTAGTGACGACTCTTTCTGTAATATCGTGGGAATACAATGCGATTTTAAGGTAAATGGCAAACAAAACAGAATGAGGCACACCTAAGGGACTTTAATAAATAAAGTCTTATTCTCTTTATTAAAGTGTTTTCCTAAACACATACACTTGTGTCTGGTTGCACAATACAGTGCGAAGCTACTAGGCTAGCACAGACATGAAAGTATCATTAAATACGTTTTCATTTTTTTACATGCACATAATTTTACACTTAAATGTATTTTTAAATGGATGAATATTATTTATGAAAAACGGGATTTTAACTGTGGTATCATATTGCACTGCCCTGGTTCATGAATACATCGTTTCCACCTAGCGAACTTTTTTTCATGGAGTTGTACATTTCGTTATATGGAGGTTCTACTGCATTTATACAGTAAAACTTCTGAGTAGCGAACACCTTGGGACTTGAATACCTGTCTGCTATTAGGAAGGAATAGGGAATAACAAGTACTGGTGGCTGTGGGGACTGGGAATTGCAAGTATTTGTTGCATAGAAGTGTCCTTTAACGAGATTTTACTGTGTTCGTTACCCATGTTCCAATTAAGCTTCTATTCACGTCTGCCTTTTTTTTAAACACTACCCAGTTCGCTGTGAAATACGACATAACCTATGCATTGACCATCAGCGTAGAGTTTTCAAAATTATTAGGGGGGGGGAGGTGGCCCCAAGCACATTTTATGTACGTTTATACACTACAGTATATGTAAAATCGCAATTTATTCAGATTTTTTTTTGGGGGTTGGGCCATGGCCTTCTCACTACCTATCAGACCCGCAATTGCCGAAACAAATTTTACGATCGTGGTGCTGTTTTTATAACGGAACCTTGTGTGTATTTATCAGCAGTTCGAAATTTTTGCATATAATTTCGTCTACATATTTTTCACAAATTAATAAATGTTTGACTGCATTTGTATTAATACAAATAAAGTAATTTTTATTTTAAAAACGGTATATGTTTTTAACACCATAACTGCATTAGGAAAATGCAAATAATATTGAGTAAATTACGAACTTTTTGAAAAAAAAAACCCTGGAAACTAATTTCACTAAAAATAAATTTCATTTTATTCCTGCATTTTATTTTAATATTTCGTACAGGTTTTAAAATATTCAATTGAACATCTTCATACTGTTAAATTGTAAATAAATAAATAGCATACAATAAAACGTTTTTATTGATTAAATAAGAGCATAGAATAACCACAAAACAAATTCATATAGTAATAATTTAAACAAATGGTTCCGTAAAAAAATATATAAACAAAAATTTATAATCTTGGTGGAAGTGAGATTAAACGCACATTATATTAGCTTGTTTTTATTGAAGGAACTTTTAGACACATTTTCAAATCTCTAAATAGTAAAATTAGTAAAGAAAAATTTAATGAATAAACTAAAAATCATGATTTTATGGAAACCAAATTTCTGTTTATTTCTATTCAGTGCTTTAAGCATGAGCAGCAGCTGTAAACATTGAGAGCTTTCTTTTTTTACTATGTTTTGCAGGTACAGAGTCATTTTTTACTTTACAATAATTATTTAAAAATACATTTGAAAATATAGTAAGAATTTTTTTTCCTGCTAGTTTACGCATGTACATTTTGTAACTACACAAGTTCTTCCAATACAGTGATTCATTTTCCCATTTATGCAAACGTAATTCTTTTAATGAATTTCTTTGATTTCTGCATTGCAAGAACTTGCTTTCATATTTGTAAGAAATCAATTTCTGAAATATATTGTAAATAATTATTGAGGGTTCTACAACAAAATCCGTTGGGTATTTAAGTCCACCTAAAGTACTTTCATGTAAAAGTTTGTATGCTTGTAATTTCTCAAAATCAATTTCCAAAGATTTGTCTAGTGACAAACAAAGCTGACATTCTTGGCAGTTCAAAAATTTGGACACAGAGAAAGCTGCATAACCACTTATAAAAATTAAAGCCATTTTGACATTGTTGGGAATGTTTTCTTTCTCATTACAATCATCGAGAACACTTTTAAGTGTTTCACAAATATCCAAATTTACTCTTTTGTTGGCTGTGCTTTCAGCACAAGACAAAAGAAAAATTTTCAAAGTAAATGCACATGAACTAGATGAATGCAATTTTATCAAAGATAATAGTTTCAACTTCTTTTCTGATTCAAGTAACTGCCTAACAGACACATTATAATTCCCTCCCTGACATCTGCCTTCCTTCTAAATAAAATCTTCCTCCTAAATTGTCAGTTTGGAATTTTTCCAGAAAAATATATTTAACATTTAATTTTTCGAACAGGTAATTACATAAATTTAACATTGACTTAGACATATGAATTAAAGCCTGCCTAGTTTTTCTAGACAATTTCCCAAAACGTTGCATAGAGTTTGAAGAATTAGGCAGCATAATTCCAGTTTTCTAACTAAGTAACAAATTTATCCAAGAACGTTAAACTATCATGATTAGAATTTACTATAGGATCACAAAAAGGGTCTTGGTAAATTCCTCCCCTTGTACAGACGTTTCAATATTTACTATTTTCCACCAGCGTATAATTAGATCCAGAAATTCTATTGTTCCTTCGAAAGATCTCCCATCAATTTGGGTCGAAACATAAAAAGCAATTTTGTTTTTATCATTAAATAATTTGGACACCAATGAAACTTTTTGTCTATCTCAAGAACTTGGAAAATGAACTTTTTTGGATAATGTAGGGGCAGCTTTTGTCATTTGCGTAAGATCATTAACACTGGCCCACAAGGTTTTGGTATTACCATTAAATGATGGAAAATAGAATGATTGACAGGTATCATGTTGTATCAAACCAATTATTATGTATGTTTTTAAAAAGGACAGAATCAAACATTAAAAACACTTCCTTTTCTGCATCAAATGGATTTGGAATACTACATTTTAATGATCCATTTTGACATTGACTCGATTATTATCGATATAGCAAGTACAACAAATCCTGTGGACATTAACACCTTCAAAACTTCTAACGTCATGTTGTGTAACTCATTACCAGTTAAATTTTTTATGGGATATAATATTATATAATCCACTCTAATAACCAATTCTTCAGAAAAATGTTTATAATAAACCACCGAAGATTCACTAGCCACAAAGTCTTTTCTGGAAATGGCACGTAACCATTTATCTTTCAGATCGTCATCTTTAGGAAATTTGAACATCGAGACTGTATTTGATCTTTCAGATCTGTAGTTCAACTTGCACCCAAGTAAATAACACATCTGAGGCACACTGAAATAAAATAAAAACATCATTTAAAATTTGTAATATTAACGAAACTTCATACAAATTTGGCATAGTTACTACATATTTTTAAATTGGGAATGGTTGACACTTAACTTTTTTTTTTTTTAATTTGGTAATCTAAAACTTTTTTTTTTTTGTTATACTATTTTTCTTTTTATCAGTAAGTGCCTAGTGCGGAGAGACTCCAACACAGCAAATCAATAATGATGATACCAAATTCACCAATGCAGAACAAATTTGGTACAGTTACTAACATCTGAAGCACTGCCTAGAAATGTGAGTGTTCTATTTATAAATGTTTACATTTCGGCTTTTCTTTCCCAAGCGTGGCAAAAGAAGTCGAAGCACAATCGTACATCAAACCGGGAACCCCATTACCAGTAGAAAAATAACCTACAGAGAAGGTGGATCTAAGATCCGATAAAGGAGACGGGACACAATTCCTGGTGTTAAAAAACATCAATAGTCAGGGTTGAGTGGTTTAAACCAGTGGTCGGTCGCCAACCTTTCAGACCTCACGGACCACTAAATTCATAATTTTAAATCCCGCGGACCACATTTCGTGAATTTAGTGCAATATAAAGGCGAAAATTGTCATTCAGAATATGAGAATTTCTTAGAATATTTGGTAGAAATTGGTTATCTGCTCGCTAAGACCCCCCTTTCTTTCGCCAACAGTAAAGCTTGGCGAAGCTATGTTCGCCAAAGCGTGGGTTGGTGAGTGAGAAATTGCAACCGTAAAATACTTTTAACCAATAGAGATAGTTTAGTGAAGAGGTGATATAAAGAAGTTAAGAAAGAATGGAAAGAGGTGGAGCTAAAATAAAAAGAGGCATAGTTAAACTAGAAGGGGGAGGAGTTATATCTTTACAAACACACTGGACTTCCCATTTCTTTTAAAAATATAATAGTATTTAAAATTTAGTTCTTTTTCAACATACAGACATGTTCAAAGAACTAATGTATATTCATCAATACATGTATATTGTATTGAGTAATAGTAATGAGAATAACAATAAGTAATAAGTTTTATATTAATAAGCGTTGGATGTTACGTGCCTTGTCAGGTGACATTAAAAACATCATTAATCGTAAAATATTAAAATAAAATAGATATTACATACTTTGCCTTAAAACATCTAGACATTCTGTACAATGTCTGTATTTCTCACTTTACAGATAACATATACATATGTTACTAAGAAATTAAATGCGCTTTTCAAATCTTTATCATGCAAATGTGTTTCAAAGCCTTTGCTGTTCGTAAAGGGCAAATTACACATATCAATTATCTTTTCTGCATATTTTATATTAATACGTACATGTAAACCACGTGCATACATCGCAATTCTTCTTTTATAGAAGCAGATTATCAGATTTTTCAAAACCAAATGCTATGTTTTCTGCTAATTCAAACGTAACTAGTCCAACAACCTTTTTTGCATGAATTTTCATATAATCACACAATCCTTGTATATATTTAATACATAGCTAGTTTTGAATTATAAAAAAAGAAATACTACTTGTCTAGAAATATACATATTATATAAAATACCAGAAAATCCGTTTGTTATATAAGACAGTTAATCCCAACCCCGCCCACGCGGCTAAAAAAGGTCACCCACAAGAAGTTTAGTCCGCCCCAAAAGTTTGGTAAGGTTACAAGCTTGGCAAGTTTATTACTAGTTTGGCGACGGTTAGCAGATACCCAACCATGGCCGAATATTTTTTTTGTTATATTATTATTAAAACATTAGAAATGCAAATAATATTCAAATTTTTCTGTGGTCCACTTTGGCGACCGTTGGTTTAAACAGCTTGTCTGGCATCACTGCACATTAGATCCACCTTAGCGATTTCACATCGTATGTGGTTGCCTGGTGATCCGGTGTTTGGTGGAACTGCAGAACACGCAACCCATTTCTTCGTCTATCCTCTTGGAATCATAGTACATTGCACTAGATCGCGTTATAACGTGACAGACATCTGTATGATGCGGTGAAACTGGTTAGAGACGCCATTTTTTCTTCATGCTCGTAGTGAGCATCTGAACGTTTTCATTTTTTGTGGATTGAGGGGGCCATAAAAAAGGGGTTTAATTGCGCATGAGTATGAGTGTCTGAAGGAGAAGAAACTGGTGATTCCATGTACGAGACGTAGTGCAGAAGATGAATTTCAGTGACGTAGGGAACGTGGTAGGGTTTTTTAGGTTTGGAAGGGGGGGGGGAGGAATAGGATGCACAAAAATAATGGGAGTGGGGGAAGAAGAAAATTAACAAAAAGTAGAGAGCGATAGCACATTTCCTGAATCAGTACCAACCTTGTGTGGGGTTGCAAGAAACACTTGACCAGCTGTGGAAACCACATTTGAAGAGGAATGGCCGTCTGGGTCGATTATGCAGTAAGGCTCTCACACTACTAGTTCTAATAATAATTTTAATGGTTTCTTTTCATATTCATGCCATTCTTTTTAGATGGCTTCATAAGTCAAACATGGGACTGAAAAGGGCCAAGGCATCACTGTATTCCTAGAAGAAGGCTGTATGAATAGCAGAAGGGGAGTGGATTATTAGACATAGCATCGGATAAAATGGTGGGGAATTATGCCAAAAAGGCTTAGGCTTTAGGAGAGGAAGAACCATTGGCGCCGACGGCATAAAAATATTGGGGGGACAATATGCCAGTAGAAGGCATTTCATTGAAATTGAAAAGGGATATGGAACCCTAACACCAACATTGGGGGGAGTCTCCCCCCGCTAACGGCTCCCGTGGGAAGAACACTATCTCAGTGGCAGTTATACGGCATCGAAGAATCAAGTCAAACTTCGTTAAAACGTAATACTTTTCATACAAATCGTTTTCTGAAGTCCCGTCACAATATTGCATACTATACTTTCCGGATAAGACAAATTACTGTTAATACGAACAAAATTTCTGTTCGTCTTAACGAGGTTCGACTGTATAAAAATAATTAAATGCCATTGCGAGGAGTTGATTGTTTCTGACCAAAACGTTTTGTAAACTTGATAACACCATTTTTAATTTGGCTACAACTTTTCCAATTCGTCTAGAAATTTTAGGTACAAGTTAGCCGAAAAGCTACAAAAATATTTTTAGCAGGTTACTCCCTGAAGCTCACTATAGTAAATGGTAGGATTTACCAATCCTCCTTTAGAGCATCATATATTCTTATTGCACTGCATTGGGAGTGCCTAAAAGCTTTGTGTCACTCTTGCATGCAAGTCCAAAAATGAAAAAAACACTTATATGATTTATTTTATTGGCCCTTCACATATTAAAAGGAAGCTGCTTTTTTAGGTGATCACCAGTGATGTAGTCATATAATAAATAGCACCGGGGCGCTTTATAAAGCACAAACACCAATGATATAAAATACTAATAGAGAATACGTTTGGCTCCACAATATGCTGTTATAATTGTGAGCATGATGTTTATTATTATCATCATTTATTACTAGATACACACAGTTAACCTATAACACTGCCCTTTTTGTGTGTGCTCAACGTTAACAAACTGAAGGGAGTGCTCTAGCATGTTTCATCAAGTGCCTTCCAATAAAATAATTATCCTACTATACACCAAAGGAGTTTTCGTGTAACTTTAGAGATAACGCGTAACAAATTGTTAAATAAATTTATAAACTAGCTAGTTACTACCGTTTACAATGCAGGGTGTGTTCTGGTTACATAAAAGAGTACCGGAACTGCACCCCGGTATAATTACATCACTGGGGATCACCCTGTTAGCCCATATCTCGGCAGTCCTATGCTGATTAGAGGGTTTAATGAAGGGCTTTTTTTTTTTTGCAAAGGACAAATCCTGATATTTTCTTTACGATAGCAAAGCCTTGAAAATTTTCGATATAACTTAATGTGATGTCTACAATTTTTTTTAAAAGGATTTGTTAAATTATATTCAAAATAACTTAATGTTTATATGTATTAAAAACCCACTAAATTTTAGATAAAACACACCCAACAGTATATTGAAAAGTAACAATTTTTCTGATTTGTTCAAAATATCTCGTTTTAAAAATTTCTCTGAGACAAAATTTTAATTATTTAATTCAATACGAAAATAGTTAAGATAGTTGTCTGACATTCACACACACATACCCAGTGATGCCATCAGAATTTATCCATAAATAGACACAATACTTACTAATTAATAATTATTACAAGAACATAACATGATTTGCACATAAATCCTTTTCTCATAAAAAATATCCCCTTCTTTCTTACGAATGTTCTCCTAACTTCTGTTGCATTAACGTTTATTCAAAATTAAAATTCTTTAAATATAAATTAATTACATCATCATAATATATCCAGCAAAAACATAGTAAACGGTTCATGAGCCGATTGTCATTAGCGGTGCACTGGTGCTGGGAATCCTAAGTAAATTCAATGGCGGCCTTCAGTGTAGGAGACCAAATACAAGCAGTCAACACTTGCTGGTTGCCAGTTGTCTGGCATCAAGCACTGCCACCTGGATGCCTGAACCTGCCGCAATTGACCCCTAATTTATCCTACATCAGTTTGTCTGAAATCGTTTGTTATCCTACATTAAGTGGCCCAGAGTTTGTCCTACACCAGAACTGCCACACACTATAGTAATCTGACATATATTTGTCAGAATTAGATACTGTATATACCTACATATCTGGTATATACGTATATAGTGTGTGGCTATACTACACATGCTGTAGTGTGTATAGTATAGACAAACTATATATATAGTATGTGGTATATATTATATACTACCTATTTGTTTATTGTATGTATATTAGTATTTCTAGCTATATATAGTGTGTGTAGTTCTGGCATTCAGGAGTATTAATAAATTTATACATATATATATATCCACATAACATCTGCTTCTCCACAGTGATTTCAATCGATCAAATAGTTTATTCCCAACAGTGCCGAAAAAGAAAAAAAATGCTTACTAACTGTTCACTGTAGTCCAGGTGGGGGGTGGATTCCCTAGGCCAGGTTTGGATTCCTGGAAAAAATATAGACCCACTGTCCTACAGTGGCATAGCAGTAATGATTCCAATTATGCCACTGACCTGGATCTGACTTCCATCTTGGAATGTGTGCTGTTATTCTGCTCACCATTATCCAGGGCTTGGTTCGAATTCCTCGTAAAACTGTAGGTTCTTGCACAGTACAACAAATTGTTTCACAAGTTTAGACCCCCATTTAAAAAAATTTACATAAAAAGTTTGTTTCGAACGTATGAAATTGAGTGCCCATAAGTTAAGAGCACTTTATTGTGCAGTACTTCATATTGACTTGATTTTTTTTTTAATACATCCATGTGGATTTATTAAAAAAAAAATTCCAAAAGTTTTAGTTAGTAATCCAACTATTTGGAATTTTTTCTTATTAACAATAAAGCGTGAAAGAGCTATAATTCTCTCACACTTCATTATGAACAAATTTTCCCCCCAAAGAATTAAACTAATAATAATAGAGACTAAAACTTCATTTACTCAAGTTTGCTTAATGTAAAACATTGCTTAATATGAAATGTCTGATTTGGTAAAAAAAAAAAAAATTATAAACTAATTAGGAGGTAATAAAGTACTTATTTCATCACATCCTAATTTCGCGGTTATATTTTTGTGTTATCCATCTAAATCAATTTTGACAGAATTAGACATCTACTTCACATATTAAGCTATGTTTTACATTAAGCAAGATTGAGTAAACCAAGTTTTGATCTATTATTATTAGTCACAAATTGCTTATAACTATTAATAGCTTTTCAAAACAAATTACATTTAATTTTACAAGTTTAAGAGTTCGAGGAAATATTCCTTCTACAGAAAATCTTACAGGTAAAATTATCATAACCAGTCAAGTGTCCCAGTCCTATGAAATAAGACACATGAATATATAAAACAGGTTTTTATTTAAACTGCAAAATTTTACACTTTCAAAGTTGTATTTTTGTTACATTTCTTTTCAACACTTTTTTTTGTTACATTTCAAAATTTTTTCTTTCTGTGTGGCCATCATCATGATCTGTTCCAAGTCACACTTTAATGATGCCTTTGACCTCTGCATGAAGAGAATTCCTTAAATGTGGAATGTTGTGTACAGATGCTAGAAATAACAATAATGCAAATTTTAATTTTATGAGAGTAAAAATTATATAAATTAAAAAGTATTTTAAGCTGTGTATACATCTGCAAACCTTTCATGAGCCGAACTCTTTATTGAAATTATTTTCACAGTGAACGTCCAACGATTCATGGAAAAGGAATGAACCAGCCATGAACCACCAGCACCCGTTTCATATTTACTTATAATCATGTCTTCGTGCAAAGAAAATTGAGCGATTTTGGTGATGAGTGCTGTGGCTCTAGTGATGGTTAGTTTGTACAAGAAGAGGAAACGATAACATTAGTGGTACACTGACCTGTATAAAATACGCACTGGTAGTGAGCTAATGATGGACTTGAACTCACAAGAAATAATAATAAGAAATAAAATAAGCGTCCAATATAAAAATTTCACGCGAATGTTGTCTTATGGTTTTGATAATTGGCTTCAGAAGACTGGACCCCACATTACCAAACAGGAAACATATTTCTGCACTCCAATCCAGATATATTCATCTCAGCACCTATTTCCCTCCAGACATTTTCCTTAAATATTTTTTCTTTCTTTTTGAAATGGTCATGTTTAGGATCCTAAAGTAAAGATTTGGTTTTATAAATATCAATCATCTTCAGTAAAATTTCCTCCGACTATTCCATAATTAAATTAAAAAAAAAAAGAAAACCCAGTGGAACAAAATCAGTAGGTATAAAATAACATACGATGGAACATGGAGGATCGCAAGAAGTAAGAGAAACGACCAACGCCATCCTAATCTGAACCAAGAAGATTATTGTGTTCATCAAAAAATGACAGGAAGCGGATAGCCATGAATGATTCAAAAGTGGTTCATCTGGTGCTTAAACACGCCCCAATCGTGCAAACAGCGGCTCGTGAACAATTTGGCTTGCAGATGTTTACGCACCTTTACCTACACAAGTGGATATCATTTTAAGGTAGTTGCTATTTTTTATTGTTCAACCAAAAGTTCTGAAGTCCTAAGCTTCAACACAATAAAAATAATTGTATAAAAATCAATAACGGCATAGCATAATCAGTCACATCTATAGATGTTGTTTGGGTAAATACCCAAAGTCAGGGTGTTTATAGTTTCCAATAACTTTCAGAGTGTCTAATCAATGATTTTCATTACAATAATGCATAAATACTCTTACGGGACTAGACTTACAACTTAAAAAGTACTAACCTTTAATGTAAAAGCCCTGGGAGAAATATTTCAAAGGTTAGAAATGCCTAGAAACAGAAAAAAAAAATTAAATAAGCAATTTTATTGATGTCATTACATTAAAAAAAAAACATGTATCCCAAAATAATGGATGCAGTCATTTACTGCAGAAGAAGTTGCTTATTCAGAAACTTCTTTGTTTCTTAACCAAAGCCACTTTTTGTTGGCTTTGTTATGACAAAAATGTAACAAGCATAATGCAACTTACTTGGCAGAACACATAATATTATTGAAAAACATGGACCTCAAAAGTTTTTTGCTGTTATTAAGGGCCAATGCATCCAACATGCAAGGTGTATTAAAAATACTTAAGAAAAAATGTCCTTCAATTGTACCTTTTGGATGAATTGCTCACCTTTTGCATCTTCTCTGTGCTGACTTTTTACGATTTGCGGCTGTTAGAAACTCCATGGCTAATGTAATTGATGTTATTAAGACAATTAAGAATTGGCCCATGCCTAGACAATTAAGAATAGGCACAAGCTTTGTTTAATCATATTCAAACAGAAAAAGGTTCAACGAATTTCCTTAAAGATACCTGGTAAAGCAAGATGGGAGAGCCTTTTTTTTATATACACTTTATAGTTTCTTAGACGAGTCCGTTCTTCAAAAACGTAGTAGTGAAGAAGTAAAGCTATCCTCAGATACGAACAGAAGACTGCTTGATGACCAACATCTTGAATCCCATAGACATATATAAGGGCGGATCCAGTGCCCCCCCACCTCCAAAGTATAAATTTATATGTATTTTTATTTATATCAAATTAAAACCCCAAATTTTTTTAATCCTATTAGTCTGTTTTCCAGATTGTCCCTCGCAGTGGCATATACATTAATGACCGTTTGCACCACGAAGTCACAATTTTGAAGAAACGTGAACTCTTGTAGAAGTGTTGCAATCCTTTTAATAAAAAGACAAAATCAGGAAAGGATTACAAATTATTCATACAGCAACAGCAGACAGGCTAAAGGAAATCACAAAGACGGATGTAAAGCCAGGTCAAAAGTTGTGCCCAATCGGCAGAAAAGCATTTACAAGTAAATCAGGAGCAGCACCATCAACATTTGCATTTGATAATTATGAAGATGAAGATTATAATGAAGACTCCAACGCTGCTGAAAAAGTAGACTCAAGTCTGACATGTCTTGGTCTCTCCCCATTGAAATTTCCACGTATCAGTTCACAGAATAGCTGCAGTTATGCCAAGTGAAAAATCAGTCAAGTTCAAGAAACCATTACAGACCAAATTGCAAGTGGAGGAAGACTAGATTCTCATAAATTTAAGAATGAAGGGAAAAGTAAACAGTGCAACAACTGCAGTGACTATAATTGTTGGAAGAATTAAGGTAAAAAATTGCCTCCCAAGGTACTTCCAAATCAACCATACTCCAAATGTTGACATTAGCACCTAGTAGTTGGACCATAAAAAGAATATCATTGGAATCCAATGTTTCAGAATGAATGGTTAAGAAAGCAAAAGAAATTTAAGGCGGCACATGTAAGTCAGCAGAGATTTTATTTATTTTTTTTGTCGGCCTGTGTAATCAAATTCTAACTGCAGAAGATTTATACAAGTTCTGTGATCAACAAGTACACAGAATCAAATTTGTTTTTGTCACAAATGAAAAAATTGAAATTGAAAAAGTTACAAGGAATATTTGAAAATGGCCACACTGTAGCTGAAACATGTGAGAATCATCATTTTGTACTTAAGGATTCCAAGTACATTCAATATAGCTGGGTGTTCGTTCAATGTTGCTACCTCATTCATTACCACAGATAAATCTGCTAATACAAATATTCCCCTCACACCAGTTTTAAATCTTAATCCTGGTCTATACATTGCCTGCATGGTACCTCCTGGTGGATTGGTAATGTGTGTGAAGTTTCTATTGAGGAACACAATGGTTATTTTCACGTACCCTTTTGGTCTAGCTCGCTCATTCCACTAGCCTGAACGAGAACAATGCTGGATTCCAGAAAAACACATCCAAACAACTTATTATGGTTGTCCATTTTTTTATGATTTTTAACGCTCTATAGCAGCTATAAGAAGCCAAAACACAAAAGGGAAATGTATACCATGGTAACTCCTGTGTTAGGAGTACATTCTGTAAAATTTTCGATTTTTTTTCCAAATGACCTTTTTTATGTACAGTGTGTCAAATATAGCTGAAATTCACAAAATGCAGTTCTTAGACCATTTTTTTGATTATGAAAACGGGTGTTACTCAGTTTAGTATTTTTATGTTATTTAACTAGATATACTTAACTGCAGAATTTCATTTTGTGCATATAATTACATTATTAGTTAAAAAATCCTAAAGTTGGTGAAATATTTGGTTTTATGCTGAAAAGTTATGTCAAATTTTCCTGTACTAAATAAAAAAAATAAATGTAATATTGATATTTCATTTTATAGCCCAGACTATGCTAAAGTTAATGGTTTTTATTTCGAACTAATATTTTTAACCGTTTGGAAGATATTATAAAAAGTGAACATGTCTGTGGGACTCACTTTTGCTTGTCGTGGGTGGCCATTTTGATTTTTGTCTCCAATATGGCAGCCTATGAAAATTAAACGAATGCATTTCTAAAGATTACATATAAGGGTTATTCAGTGGTAAAAATATTATTTTTTTCTAAAATATGACCGCAACCACTTTGGGTAACAATTTATGGAATGAGCCAATAAGGTTATGGAAGTTACTTTACTTACCAATTTTGTTTGTTTGGCTTTTTTATGGCGCAAGAGCATCTGGGCTATACTGCGCCACCAATTTTGAAAATTCTTTATGTTTAATATTTGCAATTACTGGAAGTATGCTGTCAACTGATATTGCAAGATCAT
>QLNU02015270.1:95907565-95923891 GCA_006491805.2 Dysdera silvatica | reverse complement strand
GTGGAACTGCAGAACACGCAACTCACTTCGTCTATCCTCTTCAAATCGTAGGAAATTACACTAGAACGTATTGTGACATGACATACATCTGTATGATGCAGTGAAAACTGGTGTGAGACGCCATTTTATTTTTACTTCACGTTTGTAGTGAGCGTCTAAATGTTCTCATTTTTTATGGATTACTTTTATTTTTTATGGATTGAGTTGGGCCATGTGAAAGGGTTTAATTGCATGTGAGTATAAGTGTCCGGAGATGAATAAACTAGTGTTTCTGTGTGTGAGATGTTGTGTAGAAGATGTTTTTCAGTGGCATTGTGGGAAACGTGGTAGGGTTTTTTTCAGGTTTGGAGGGGGAGGAATTATGGGAGGGGGGCCAGGAACAGGTTGCACAAAATGAATGGGTGAGATGGGGGTCGAGGAGGAGGAAGAATATTTATGTAAAGTAGGGATGGAGGAGGATGATTCAGGGAAATGATAGGAGGGGTGGAGGAGGATTGACGGAAAGTGTTCGAGGGCAGGCGGAGGATTACCAAAATGCTATAAACAACATGGCGACTAGTGACTTTGTGGATGCCAGAAACATCCGATCCCACTCATTATTTTTAATTGGGAGGGGGAGGGAGAAGGAGGAAGAAAACAGATGAGAACGGCATAAACAACATGGCAGCTAACTGCGCTAATTAGCAGTTTTGCCAGTGCCAGTTTTAGAAACATGGACTAGAATTGGGTGGGTTGCATGTTCTGCAGTAGCACTGGTGAGGCAGTGGTAAGCTGCGGACCAGCAATTTACCATTGCTTCACCCTGATCAGGTAAAAGAAAGGATATTCTAAGGTGGGCTTACAAAAATTTCAGTTACATGACATTCTACTCGCATCTATTTGAACTAAGAAAGGCATTGGGGTTACTGGCGAATTGATGAAATATTGGCATTCATAATAAGTTGCTGATTTTTAGTGCAGTTGCCATCAACATAGAATTCTCAAAATTTTTAGGGGTGGGGAGGGAGAAGCACATTTTATGCATGTTTATACATTACAGTATATCGCACCCTTGCGACGAAAGTGTTACAACTCAAAATTCGGTGAAAATTACTTAATGTTACAAATGTAGAAAACAGTGCTGCATCTTGCCATGCAAAATGTTAGGTCATAAGTTATTTGGGTTTCTGCTAGTTGGCACATGTCATTAGATGAACACAACATCCCTCAATTCAACCAGAAACAGTTTTTTGCATTTTCTGAAGATGAAAATTTTTTGAATTGTAACACTTTCATCGCGAGGGTGGAATATGTAAAATCGCAATTTATTTCAGATTATTGCGGGGGCTTGAGCCCCACGGGCCCACATAACTCTACGCCTATGGCAGTTGTCTGAGATTAAAATGGCACCAAGTGTCATTATTGTCCTCAAGCATACTGTTCACTTAATTTTGAAAACATTGCAAATTACGATCAGTACGTTTAATGAATGTATTCTATATGAGCTTGTGGAGTTTACAAATTCTAAATGATGAAGTTATCACAAGGTGAACAATGAGTGAGAAAATGTACAGGCAATCAAAATCATATGAAACTCTGGTTATAATGAAAATCAAGGACAAACAGGAAATAATACCCCGGTTAGGTTTGACGTGAATTCCCAGACCGTGGTTCATGAATTTAGGTGAGGGGGATTTTCTGGAAAATGTGAGAGGGAGGGTGATTCAAAATGTTCTCTCATAAAGCATTTAACTGTAGAGCGATAGAATTATTCATTACTGTTACTACTTTCAGATAAAAATATTTTTTTTTTTTTACTTTTAGGTAAAAATAATAATATCAATAATAGAATTATTCACTACTATTACTAGTCTACAACTCATAAGTGAACCCCAGAAAACCACAAATATCACCTTTAAACTGTGGACCAATATTTAGTATGCAGTTTACATATGAATTTTGAAATAACCCCCTTTTTGGTTTGCAGTCTACAAACTCCAGATCAAGTATGTTAAACTTGTGGCCAGCGGGCCACATACAGCCTGCAATAAATGTTTTTGTGGCTCAGCCAACATTTAAAAAACGATTTAATAAAAATTTCATAATCTAATTTTTGCAATATCATGTTATACATGATTATTAATGACAAACTACAACGTTTGTCAATGGTTGATTACTATAATCCTGTTGCATTCGTTTCCTTTACATACAAGCACAATATTCCCCCCCCCCCTCTTCCCACTGCCAGATCCAGAGGGTTGACTCTGGGGGCTTGGCCCCTCCCCCTCAGAGCTTTAATAAGTGCGAATTTCGGGATTTTGGATTCAACAAACAAAAATCATTTAAAATTACTACTTGTAGTGAATAAAAAAGTATTTTTAAAATTTTATAATCATATGTTAATAAATACTAAATTTTAAAATTAATTTTGAAGATTTTTTTATCTCTTCACCTTTCTCCTGTCATACGCAGTGGCGCACCCAGAATATTCCCAAAGGGGGCCAGTGTTACAAAGAATTTTTGGTGGAAAATATGGCCAGGGGCTATATCAGTTACGGTTGTTTTTTATGTTCATTTATCATTATTAAATTACTTGTAATTCTACAGAGAAAGATAATTAAAAATAGCAGTAGAATTTGTTTATACAATTTTACAATGGCCAACCCTTGTCTCCAGGGGCGGACTGGGTCCTCTCAAAGGGCACATATCTTGGATTATCGGAGGATGCGAAACCATGTCCATTCAGAGGTGCGAGTCCTATTGTTGATGAGGGCCCATTGCCTACAGCCCAGTCTGTCCCGCTTGTCTCTCACAAAAAACTATGATTTTAGTAACAGGTTGAAGAATAACCCTATTGTGCAAAACTTGCTTTTGCTTGCCCTCTGTCCACTACTTGATCTACGGAAGCCTTTTTTCCTTTTGCGACCTTTAAAAACTCATCGGCTTTGTGAATTGAATTCTTATGATAGAGAAAAGTTCTATGTTGGCTGAACTTCTCCAAGGTCTTCTTCCAATTATTAAATTCTTTTGAAACAAGTTGACCTGTGGCTTGTGTCGATCTTAAACCGACTACATGGGGTGAAAAGAGAACACACAAAATTTGCTATAGGCACTGTCTTCTACCTTTGGGTAAGCTAGATAGTTATGCTTACTCAGTTCAGAAGAGCAGAACTTCCGACTGTGGTGAGATTTTCCTTGACTTTATACAGCACTAGTGACGGTCGTGGGAAAATTGCAATTTGCATATGGCTCCAAAACCTGTTATCCCATCTTCATCAGTGAGCCAGGCTGCATTTCCCATTAGAACGACTAGGCCTGTGCCTAGTTTTAGTAGCCTGTGCTCAAAATTTCTAAATGCGGAAAATTTCTAAATAAAAAAAAATAAAAAATTTTTTTAGTTAACAACTTAAAAATTCAAGAGTGAAATAAAGGCTATATGCACAGCACATATTATTTCATGAACTAAATATTTTTTTTACTATTCTAATATGTTTAACGCTAGCGTAAGAAATCTAAAAATACTATAAAGCATCTTTCCCATTTGTAATATTTTGTACCCTACTTATAGCATCCAGTAAGTAGTATGCAACTGTAATAAATTGTCGATTCATTAATTAAGCTTCATTTAGTTAAGTTTTATTTTTAATTTAGGGACAGAGGGGTGGAGAAGGAGGGAACGGGAGGGGAAGGAATTGTTGGGGGGGCACTGACAGTAAATGTGCCTAGGGGCGATGAGCACCTAAATGTGGTCCTGTCAGTGAGGTTAGATTTCTTGACATAATTAAAAATATCTGTATTCAGAATTTCAATTTCAACTATGTTTGATATAGTGTTATGGTCTGTCTTTATCTTTTGAAAAGCATTTAAAAGCAGCCTCCAGCCACTGACTGCTGTTGCTTTCCTCAACAGCAGTCTCATCAATGTCACAAGAGTTCAGGGAAATTTCGTTGGGATCCCATCACTACTTCCAGTCTTACTACCTTTTAAAAAATAATTTCAGTGTCCGGTGGCATAAAACTTTTACACTTTGTTAGCCCCAAAAAAAAGGGGGGGGCCTCGACCTCCTATGTGGGTGAGTCAGTGCCTCAATGGCAAGCTTGTTGACAAAAAACGATAAAAATTGTTTCCTAATTGTTGAGATTACTGTTGAGGCAAGCAACAGCAGTGGCTAGGGACTGTCTTCAAACGCTTTCCGGGAGATAAAGGTAGACCAAAACGCAATATTAAACACAGCTGAAATTCTGATTGCAGATATTTCTAATTATGTCAAGAAATCTAACCTCACTGATGAAGATAGGTTAACAGTGCTAAAAAGTCTTTGGGAGCCAAATTGCAATTTTCCCTGGACAGTCACTAGTGCTGTATAGGGAGAAGTAAAATTTTTACGAAGAATTTTTACATCACCCAAACGAGGAATATGCCCATTCTCCTTTATCTACATTTTTTTTCTACTTACAAATATCTCTTCCCATATTAGGATTTGCATACTTCATATCAGTCCCTACATAGTATCTTGCAAATCATTTTCTGTTTCTCTCTTTTAAAAATAATCAGATTACAACACACAACTTTTTATCCTAATGTATTTGTTGTACATTTTTATAGATTGCATTCTCTATTGTTTTTGTCATGATTCATTGATTTGAAAGAGAGTTTTGGTTTGAGTTTGTTACCTTGTTTTCGCTTTCATATGTGTTATCTAATACACGATTCTGTCATTCGCTTACATGCCATTCTTATGTATATTTACCTTTGAAGGTATATATTTTTTCGACAGGTGAGACTAAGTTTTTATTCGTCAGTATGCACAAATAATACGTTTTGAGAATTTAATTTTACTTCTTGTATCCTCAAAGCATTGTTAACTTTCTATCTATAGAATACTCCCACTTAACTGTCCATCATCGGATCAGACCCTGGCTGTTAGTAGTGATTTAGCATGTGAATTCAAAAATTGAGCTGTTTATAATAAAAAAAAGATCGGTAAAATTCAGGTATTATGAAATTTTTTTTATTGATTTTAAAACCTTATAATTTTTTTAAGCGAGAAGGTATGCAGTATGTTATGCAATATCTCATTCCTCAGATTAAGCAAAGCCATTATTATCGATTAAGCAGAGTTATATGGGCACAAGCGGCCAAAGTAATATACCCCCTATAACTGAAAGCTAGCGAAGTCAGTTCGTGACGTCATTAGAGTGGACCAGTGGACTTGTGTCTCTTCCGTGCTTAAATCGTTGGAAAATACGAATATTTTTGTTTAAATATATATGCATGTACATTAACTACTATTTTTATACGTTGTTTATAATTTAGATGCTTATTTGCTATATTTAAATTGAATGTTTTTAATAAAAAATTGACAGATGTATTTTATTTAGAAATTTATAATTATATACATTTAAAAATCTAACTTCTTTAAAAACATAAAAATTTAATTCATTGCATTTTTTTAGATTGCAATTTATCTTCACAATAAATAGACAAAAGCATTTTTCTTTTAGTCATTTTAATCTCACAAAAGAAAGATTTTACACCATTCACATGCACAAAATGAACCAATAATTAAAAGAGTATATACAGGCCTGCACAAAAGTTTAGACACAGAGGCAAATTATAAATAAAAGCGAGAATTTGCATTGAACTTCGCCGATATTGTATCTAAATAATCCTAGAACCAATAATAAATTGTGCAACTTAAAAGATTACCAAAAGTACTGAAACAAAATATCCCAACACCGTAATATTGGAATCTGCATGCCACAAATGTTTAGGCACATATGTCAGATTTATGCAAATTAACGGCGCGAAGTTCCCAAGTGATCGAAGGGGCGTTTCCCAGAGTTGTTATATAAGGCCTGAAATAATTTAGAATGCTTAGAACGATGCCGAAGTCAAAGCAATTTACGAATGACGAGATTTTGAAGATTTGGAGGCTGAAAACTAAAGGTAAATCTGTTACTCAAATTTCTGTTGCATTGAACCGTTCAAAGCGAGGCATTTATCGAGTGTTATCCCGGGGTGATCAGTATCAACCAAAATCACGATCTGGGAGGCCTCGAGTGACCAGCATTCGGGATGATAGACAAATACGAAGATTGGCTTCAAATGAAAGCCTGTCTGCAAATCAAATAAAAAACACGTTAGCAATGCGAGTGTCAAGAGAAACCATACGTAGAAGGATTGTAGAATGCAGGCATTTGAGATATGCAAAAATGCGCCGCAAGCCCTGCTTGCAATTACATCATAAACAAGCACGACTACAATGGGCAAGGCAGCACATATCATACAGTGACGAATGGCTGCAGGTGTTATTTAGTGATGAAAAAAAGTGGAACTTAGATGGTCCCGATGGCCTTTCGCACTACTGGCACGATCTTCGAAAACGCCCCTTAAGTCGGTTCAGCAGACGTCAAGGAGGAGGTTCAGTCATGGTTTGGGGAGCCTTTAGCTTCAATGGACAGACTTCTTTGGCGTTTTTGAATGGAAAACAAGATTCCAAGGCATACCAGGCAACTCTTGAAAGTCACCTATTACCTTTTGGCGAACTTTTATGTGGACGAAACTGGGTTTTCCAACAAGATAATGCGTCCATCCACACATCCAGGTCAACAAAAGAATGGATGAGCGCTAAAAATATTACAGTTCTCGATTGGCCTGCTCTTAGTCCTGACTGTAATCCCATCGAAAATGTATGGGGCATACTAACGAATGTTGTGTATGCCAATGGAAAGCAATATCCGTCCGTTTTAGAACTTAAAAAGGCTATAGAAGAAGCGTGGTTTAATTTTGAACCAGAAACCTTTCAAAATCTTGTGCTTTCAATGAACGACCGCGTATTTAATCTAATACGAAGTAATGGTGGCTACATTGATTATTAAAATTGTTCATTTCCTTATGCAAGTGCTAAAATTTATGTTTGTGCCTAAACTTTTGTGCCACATATTTTACTTATTTTAAGTTATATATTGCAGCAAGTTCGCTACTGATGTGATTTCTGTTCTCAAATTTTTAATTTGCATATTACATGTGTTCATACTTCGTAATATTAAAGTTCCTACTTCTTCAGTTTTAATAGTATTTTGTTATACTCAAATTTGTGTTGTGTCTAAACTTTTGTGCAGGCCTGTACATTAGAAGTCACATAAGAGATATTTAAATTAAACAATTTTTTATTTTAAGAAAATTCATCATTTTAATGCAACTAAAAATTATTAAATTCACATAATTTTATAATAATTCACTAAAAATAATTGAATTCACAAATACACATATAAGTAGGATATAAAAAAATATAAAAAATTAAAAAAATATATTGACTTATAGGATTACATGTTATTCATTTTAAAACTTTACTTCAATTTTTAATCAAATTTTAAATTTCACAAAAAATCAAAATAATTTGGAAAAAATAAACCATTCAACTAATAATTTTAAATGACATACCAGGAATTCACTTGAGGAGCTACCACTGATACACAACTGCTATTTTTTTAAACACTTAAACATTTTCTTTTTATCAACAGGCTTAGCAAAGTCATTTTTATTTTAAATGCAATTTTTTAAAAATGCATTTTTTGGCACAAATAATGCATTTTATACTGGTATCTGATGTGTGACCTTCAGCTCATGAATCAAAATTGAGGAAACATTCCTTCTGAGCAATGATATAAAGTGTTAAATTTACAGTTGCTAGCCTTTAGTTTGGTATTTTCAAAAATATAGATTCATACGTTGATACTAATTTTTGTATTATTATATAGTTAAATAACGCAGAATTTAGAATATCTAGGTGTGGACAAGATAAACCATCCCTATCAGGAATTTTAATGTAACTAAATTTTCCTTGTTTATATTCGAAACATTAAACGTTTTAAAATAATGTATGCTTTACCTTCTAAACACTTTTCCCTTCGTAAATATAAAATAGCAACAATAACCAGCAATATTTTAATATGGGCATTTAAGAATTTGCATTGCATATATCAGTACTTGCACTATATATAAAAATATCATCAACCAACCAATTACATATGTCAGTGTCATAAATATTACTAACTTTAGGAAAACATGATACACCAATGGGCATATTTCTACATTATATTATAAGCATCAAAAACTTTTATATCAATAATACCACATTGACTCAATTTCAAACTTAATGGCAAATGATTTGAATATGCAATTTACTTTCAACTTTATATTGTCAAACTTAAATAGAATATACAGATCTAGCCAATACTTTATACTTGCTGAAACGGTTCTCTAAGGAGTCCGTTTGGAATTTACTAGTTAGCAAGTATATAAAATTTCATTTAGTTACACGATATCTAGTCGATCGAAGTATTGCAGGAGTAGTTTGCATAAAGGCAGCGCAGAGCCTGAATCGCATTTTAACTTTTTCTAAGCTTTTAACAATACCAAAAACTTATTAAGAAAGACCAATCGCCCATCATCCAAAATGTTCGCAAGTGGTTTCACATAATTATCACATTTATGTTCACCTTTAAAGGTAGTTTTCACACAGTTACCCATCATATATTGATGGTTTCTGTAAAATGTACAGTTCCTTCAAAATTAGATAATGAATTTTTTTGACCAACCTCTCTCAAACCTGCAAAATGCTGGGTTAAAAATAAATTTTACATTCTGACGTTCGAAGTTGGTTGTGTGCAAAGCTTTTAGGGTGAGCCCATGTTTATATTTTACAAGATCTCCAATTTCTGATTCATGTAATTTTTTCAAATTAAAAAATTGGGCAGTTTTGACCAAGGAAGTTCTATCAAAATTAAGGTAATACAAAGTTTGGTTAGAAGTTTTTGATTCAACTGATTATTACATAATGTACTGCAATTGGTCAGTTTGCTGATGAGGATACTAGTTTGAGACTCTTTATTGGCTAGTGGCCCAAGAGCGGGATAGACAGCAGCTTTCACAAGTTCTCGTAAATCTGTCTGTCCTGGCAGACTGTGCGCTTAATCTTACAATAGTAAAAGCTTTTACATTTAGTTCCTAAAGGGGGTTTCAGCCTTTCATGGTCTAGAAAAAGTATACAGCTGTATTTTCTAACCGTGAGAAGAATTTTGCTAATAAGATACCACTGCTGATAGCGTGGGAAAGAGCCGCTGCAACCTTCAGGAATAGTTAGTTGACCATGAACTAACTGTGTGTAAATAATTATAATGAAATCATCAGAAAAGTTGTTTTTGCAAAATAGTAAAAAGTAACAGTCATTTTTATTTTAAAATTATTTTTTCCCAAGCATTGAAAAATCAATTTAAGTCACTGTTTTTCATTAAATCAGATTTAAACCATTGATTTATTTAAAAATTTAGTTTAAACTTGTTTTAAAAGTGAATTAAAAAATTCAATTTAAAGCATTGACTTTAAAAAGGTCTTAAGTTTTGATTTTAATAATTTTTCTTAAATTACGTGATTAAAATCACGATTTTAATCGTTGACACCCTGTGTACAATACTGGCAGAAATGGGGCATTAACGAAGTCTTGTCATTTCATCTCAAGACCTTGTAATTTATTTCTGTTAGAGTAGGCATTATTTGTCACAAATAAACTGATAGAACACATGAAGTGAGAATGACATGGAGTGAATGGCTCAGAGGGTATATGAAATATTTTTAATCAGTGTGTTAAGGATTTTAATCATGTGATCTAAATCAGTGATTAAAATCATAATTTTAATCATGTGATTTTTTTTTTAAAAATCATGATTAAAATCAAAATTTGTTATCTTTTTAAAATTAATGTTTTAATGCTGAATTTAAATAAATCAGTGGTTTAAATCTGATTTAAGTTGATTTTTCAATGCTTATGAAAAAATAATTTGCAATAAAATTTACTTTCCTTTTATTATTTCGTAAAAAAAAAGTACAAGCAAAAACAACTTTTCTGATGATTTTACTACAGTTGTTTACATGCAGTTCATGGTCAACTATTTCTAAAGGTCTTAAAATAGTGTGTGTTTATTAGGTATTTCCTTAATCTAACATCTTCATTTTTTTTCAACTATCTGCATGCAAATTGGCTAGTTTTTAATGTAACTGTCCAAACAGTCGTGCATAGAATTCCAACACACTTTTCTAGGTCGATTCAATCCAGTGCCACTTGATTCATTGTATCTATCCCAAATAAAACGATGGTTTCAAAAATATTTGGTGACTTGAATATGCTCTGAACAGCTCATATTTAAATGTGTGTTCTATGTATGTATATACTATAATTTTTGCCACCCACGTATTAATTACAGCTCAAACTAGAGCTTATGTAATTTTGGAGAAAAAGAGACGCTTTCCCCATCCTGGATTCGAACCAGGGGTCTATATATAATATGTATATATAGTAGATGCAAAGATATACTCGAAAGTTATGAACTCAGGTATGAAGAGGAATATTGAAAACTTTCTCCTTCAGTTGAAACTGATTTCTGGTACTTTAGATAAAGTTCAAAAATAGTTGTATTTCTATAGTAGAAGTTTGGAAAGATCTTAAGGACCTCATTTGTATCACATCTTCATGCGTTAAGGTGTTTAAAGTATGTTATGAGCAATCTGTGCTCACTATTTGGTATATTTACGATCACCAGGTTTTAAAGCAGTATGCTTGTCAAATACTGAGAAGGAACGAGCAATAGGTTTAGTAAAAAAGAAATATAAGAACCTCATTGTCAGACATCGTTCTTACATTTATTGTCCATGCACTTCTCAATGGTGTTTTATTTGAAGAAGAGACGGTGGAAACACTTTCCACTCTTCAGTGGTGGAAATCACTTGCTCTCATAAAAGAATGTGTTGGCTAAAAGGAATTCGATGATGGTGAGGAACTATGCACAGCTTAGGGAACCTCTACTGGAGTTGAAAGGATGTTTTCCATATTTAGACTTGTGCATATCAAGTTACGAAATCAATTAGAGGTGTTGAGAAGGCAGCAAAATTGGCACTTTTATTTAAATCCTTAAATGTTGGTTTTTAATAATATCATAATTGAAATCTTTAATGCATATTGTAGTCGATGAATAATATAATACACAATAGGCTCAGTTTTTGAAACGAAAATTTATTGGGCTTTAAACGTTTTTCGAAAGCCTTGAGCTTTCATCGAAGAAGCAAGAAACCCTAAGCGTACATCGCTCGTATGGGCGAGTGTACAATAAACAATCGTACACTCGCCCTTATGAGCGATGTACGCTTAGATGTGCTTCTTTGATGAAAGCTCAAGGCTTTCGAAAAACGTTTAAAGCCGAATAAATTTTCGTTCCAAAAACTGTGCCTATTGTGTAATATATTAATCATCGAGTGTTTAGCACAGTGAGTCGATCTACTATTGCATATTGTAGTCTCGATAAACAAGACATTGAATTGGTTTTTGTTATTAAATACGTTATTTAGATATTCACTTAAAGCTTAAGAAGAGTAAATTGAATGTTAAAATCTTACATAAATGAAGCTGAATAAAAAACTTGATTTATTTTTGAGGTATTTTATCTACCAGAAAAAATCGTTTTAAATAATAATAAAAAAAATCAAATTTTTTATCATTTTAAAAAACCATGATTTTTTTACATCCTGTTTTTAATGGTTGATTTAATGTTTACCATAATGGCTGCAACTCTTGAGAAGTTTTAAGTGTTGTGTAGAATGTTCTTTATTATTATTATTATTATTACCATATTTGTTTTGTTTTTTAAATTTAAATTAAAAATTCATGTGGTTTGAAACCACATTTTAATAGATTGATGCTATATACGAGAATATTATTAGGGGAATTGGTGCACAAAATTTGTAGTTTTAGTAATTTGTAATTCAGTATTTTTAATAATTGAGCATTTGTGGTTTCAATAATTTGTTATTTCATAAATTCATTTTAAAGATCTGTAATTTCATTTTGATAATTTGTAAATGAATGTGTGGTAATTTTTAAGTTCGTCATGAGTAGATTTTAATGACATACATGAGTCGATTAAGTTTGTCATCATAAATTCAGTATTTGTAATTCTACTAATTTGAAATATTAGTACATACACGCATATAATAGATATATATCATCATCATCATATTCAACCATTATCTATCCACTACTGGATGGATGTCTCTATCCTGAGCAATTCACTTCAGTGTCATCCCAAAAAGTTTTCTTATTTCATCCTCCCATCTAGTTTGAGGACGTTTTTTAGGTCTTCGATGGTCTTTTGGACTTCAGGTTAGAATTTCAGTTGTCCATCATTGATCAGTTCTTGCGATAGACCCAGCCCATCGCCATTTCAACCCTTTTACTTTAACAATGATGTCCTCTACTCCTGTCTGCTCTCTCACCCAAGTGTTTCTTTTTCAATCTCCCCTAGTTATTCCAAGCATGTACCTCACCATGCTCCTTTGTGTTGTCTGTAACTTCCGTATTGCTGTAATTGTTATACTCCATGTCTCTGATCCGTAAGAGAGGACTGGCAATACACAACTTTTGGAAAAACCTTTCTTTTTAGACACAAAGGTAATTTTCTCTTCAGGATAAAACTGTTTCTTTCTAATGCACTCCAGCTACGTTTAATATGCCTGTTGACTTCTTTCATAATATTGCTATCCATTGAAATCAGCTGGCCAAGGTAAATATATGAATCAGCAATTTCTAGCTCAATGTTGTCAACTTGTATTTTTGTTTCCTCTACAAAATTATTGAACATGATTTTAGTTTTTTGTAGGTTCATCTTGAGTCCAACTTCTTTACTTCTAGCTGAAAGTTCATGTCTCATGTTTGTTCTGATGGGTTCGTTGAAAAAATAACAATGTCATCAGCAAACCGCAAATGATTTAAATATTCACCATTTATTTTTATTCCCTTGTTATTCCAATTTATCTGCTGAAAAATCATCTGTAAAGCTGAAGTAAAAAGTTTTGGAGAAATGGTATCTCCCTGCCTCACACCTTTGCCAAGTTTGATAGTTTTGGTATCTTTATGTAACCGAAATTTTGCACTTGCATTTTTATACACACGTTTCACCATGTCAATGTACACATCCTCAATGTCTGTTGATCTTAAAGAGTTGATGACTGCTGATGTTTTAATAGAGTCAAAGGCCTTCTCATAGTCAATAAATGCCACACACAATGGAAGTTCATATTCATGTGTTCTTTCAATTAATTCTCTTAATACTTGAATATGGTCCACTGTACTGAATCCACTTCGAAATCCAGCTTGTTCTCTTGGTTGAGCTGCATCTAATTTTTTCTGCAGGCGATGTGTTAGCACTTTTGTGAAGATTTTATAAATAGCAGGTAACAAGCTAATTGGTCGGTAATTTTTCAAATCCTCTTTATCACCTTTTTTATGCAAAAGAATTACTGTTGCAGAATCCCATTGGTTTGGTATGTTACCGCTGTTAAGACATTTGGTAAAGAATTTTGCAAGTATGTCTTCTACATATTCTCCAGCTTCTTTTAGGATATCTAATGTAATACCATCATCACCAGGGGCTCTTCCTTTCTTCATACTTTTTATTGCAAATGAAACTTCTTCTTTTAAGATTTTAGGAGCTGTTCCTTCGACTATCTCAGAGTCTTCGTTTAATCCACTGTTTCCCTCATACAGCTTTCTGTAGAATTCTTCAACTCTTCTAAGTATTTCTTCCCTATTTCTTGTTACGGTGCCATCCTCTCCTTTTAATGCAATGATGTGTTTCTTCCCAATAGACAAACTCCCTTTAACAACCCTAAGGCTCTTGTTGCTTTCAATGGCCTTCCTTACTAACTCACAATTGAATTTTCTTATATCTTCTTTCATGTTTTTGCGCAGAGTTTTACAAAGTTCTACATACTCGATCCTGGAACTGGTATTTTGATTGTCCACCTTCATATCTCTTCGCCTTTTCATGAGCTGTTTCGTCTTCTCAGATAATTTGCTATTGTGCTTTTTACAGGTTACACCACCAATTTCCCCAGCAGTTTCAACTATTGTCTTAACAATGTTTTCATTTGCTTCTGAGATATCACTTTCATCAATAAGTCCTTCCAGTGCAGAAAAGCGATTTTTTAATTCCAACTATATATATATATATAAAATTGGTAGTTGTAACAATTGTAGTGATTTACAGTTTTGATGATAATAGTTCATAATTTGGAATGAACGATTTTTAATATTCCTGTAGCTTTTGAAATATAATGCATGCTTGTGTGTATGTATATGAATTTTTACATTTTTGGAAAATTAATTAATTTATGATATTTTTATTTAAAATTAAAAGTGCCTTTTTATTTTACAGATTTGGGATGGCGTCAAACAGTCTTTCAAACAAAAAGACAACGCGAGAAGTATCAGAATTTTTCCAAAAAATTCTTCAACCTTATGATAAACCTGTATGTTATGACTATCTACGGGGCTGTATTTCTAATACTACTCCAGAGATAAAAGCATATGTTAAAAAATATTGTCGAGGTGAAGACCTTCTAAGCTTTTTTAAAAAAAGAAAGGTTCTTTTTAATGTTACATTGGATAATTGTGTAGAACTAAAGCATAAAGAGAAGAAGAAGAAGACGAAAATTGTAATATCTAGTGTTGATGATGATGAAGCAAAAACCGTAACAACTTTGGAAGAGCAAAAGCCAAAAAAACGACAGAGGTTTAAATTTTCTAAGCCTAAGAAGCCAAATAAAGTAATTCCACCATCTTGTACTTTAATTTCTCATAAAACAAATACTCAAGCATCTTTACATCATTTGTCACCTGCTTCTTTAAATTCCAGTTTTAGGGATGAGAGTTCTAGTCCAGTTCAAAAGACTTGGTCTACAAGTGCTGGAAAGCAAAAACCCATTGTAGATGAAGCAGAATGTAAAGAAGTAGCACTCCAATATTTTCGAGATTATTTTAGCAGTAACTCAAATCCATATTTTCAGTTAGTTTACTGTAATTTACCATGGAAAGTCAAGTCTTACTTGAAGCTGAAATATACATCAGACAAAATACATCGATTCCTGTTGGATCATTACAATATATTCTCTCTTGATGATGATGGCTGTGTTACCATAAATGACACGATGGAATATGATAAAACATTATCTGTAAGTATTAGTAATAGTCGAACACAGATATCTGAAGAGGCTAATAATAATGAATATAATGAAAATGATTTAGTTCCTGCAGGAAAGGCAGATATTGCGTTCACTGATGGACCGTTGTCTACAAGCGTTACTGATAGTCAAGCACAGATGTCTGAAGAGGATAATAATGACTATAGTGAAAATAATTTAGTTCTGGAAGAAAAGACAGATATTGTTTCCCCCGATGAACTGTTGTCTACAAGTGTTAGTGATAGTCAAGCACAGATGTCTGAAGAGGATAATAATGACTATAGTGAAAATAATTTAGTTCTGGAAGAAAAGACAGATATTGTTTCCCCCGATGAACTGTGGTCTACAAGTGTTAGTGATAGTCAAGCACAGATGTCTGAAGAGGATAATAATGACTATAGTGAAAATAATTTAGTTCTGGAAGAAAAGACAGATATTGTTTCCCCCGATGAACTGTGGTTTACAAGTGTTAGTGATAGTCAAGCACAGATGTCTGAAGAGGATAATAATGACTATAGTGAAAATAATTTAGTTCTGGAAGAAAAGACAGATATTGTTTCCCCCGATGAACTGTGGTCTACAAGTGTTAGTGATAGTCAAGCACAGATGTCTGAAGAGGATAATAATGACTATAGTGAAAATAATTTAGTTCTGGAAGAAAAGACAGATATTGTTTCCCCCGATGAACTGTGGTCTACAAGTGTTAGTGATAGTCAAGCACAGATGTCTGAAGAGGATAATAATGAATGTAGTGAACATTATTTGGCTCCTGCAGAAAAGGTAGATACTGTTGCCACTGATGAACCATTATCTACAAGTATTAGTGATAGTCAAGCACAGATCTCTGAAGAGGATAATGGTGAATATAACGAGAGCGATTTAGTTCCCGAAGAAAATGTTAATATTGTTTTCACTGATGAACATCATGATCGGCCAAACCATGCAGATGGAATGTGTATGGTGAATTTAAATGATCTTGATTCTTTTCTTGAAGAAGCAGAAGACCAGGACTTAAAAAGCCAGCTTTTTAATATGCACATGGGTGCTCTTCCTGAAGTAGGTGCAAAATTATCCTTGGAACACCACAACAGTTCTGATAAAGAGAATTATGTTAAACAAAAATTGCTCAAGAACACTGAAATGGACATAGTTGATGGCAAGGAATGCTCCAACGATCAACAGCTATTGAATTTGCATGAGATACGTTCAAAACATCAGGATACAGTTAGGAAAGAATGCAAGTATGTTGATTGCAGTCCAGAAAATGCAGTCCAG
>QLNU02015270.1:95880912-95891156 GCA_006491805.2 Dysdera silvatica | reverse complement strand
AACTCTCATAATTTGTACACACCGTGACAGGTGGTTTTCTTCTGTAAATGTTCCTACTCACCCCCACCCCACCCCACTCCAATCCTCTGGAATCTCCAAAAGGAGCTTAGAGTTACGACTTAATCCTCGCCATGTACTCTAAGGAGGAAACCCGTGATTCCAAGAAAGAACATTTAAGAGGGAAAACGTATATGCAGCTGAGATGTACAATGCAGAACTATTTATAACTTTACACCTCGTCGGTGCTTAGTTAACTAAGAGACTTCAACAACATGAGGTCACGAGGGCTAAACCGCAAAGTGGGTGTTTAGAGGAAGAGCCTCCTCCAAACTTTCTCGTTGAATTTTTTTTTTCTGTTCTCATCTGTAAAATTAAAAGTAACCATCGGCGTTTCCAGGGCAAGGGATAATCCGTTTAGTTTTATATATTTATTTGTTGTTGAGTTTATTTTGATTATCGTATAGTGGTGCATTAAGCAACAAAAAATCTATTGCGATGTCGCCTAGTTTGCCTTATGGTCGCGCAGGGCCTGGTTAGGACATGGTAGTTGTGCAGCATTGCCATACATACAAGAAAAGATATCTCTTTTCTTAAAAAGCTCTTACCTTCTAACTCACGGCAAGGTGATAGTGACGCACGGTAAATGTGCGAAGGCGCCGTGGGGGGTCACTGAGATCTCCAATACCACCTACGACGAAAGTTATTGATCGTAACAGGATGGAATTCCAACTGGGCAACACGTTAGTATATTTTAGCAGACATGCAAAAGAAATGAAGTGAAAAAAATAACGCTATCAAAACATTGGAGACGGTTCGGGATGGTTAATATTTTAACAGATATGAATTTCGCCATCGTGATGATTTGATTTCGTTCCAAGTCCATGAATTGTGATAATTCACGATCACATTATTCTTTTTCTGTTGATTTGACTCAGCAATGTACTAGATGAGGCTAATTTACGTAGCTTTTAAGGTTCAAAAGACTTCAAAAAATTCACGCAACTATACCGATATTTAACAAATAATGTTACGCGATAAATAAGAATTTCGAGATGTTGAGTTTCAGCATGTTTCGCTGAATAATTAATGCGAAAAAGGAGATTTCTCTTTTAGAGAGACATATTATTTAATTTAGGTAGTTATATATATATATACAAAGACGACATCTGTGCATAGGCGTACGTAGAACTTTCGTAAGTGGGGAGTTATAGGCTCAATGGGGGGTTACAGAGCTACAACTCACATATTCCTATGTTAAAGACACAAAAGAGCTTTTGCAACGGGGGATTACAACCCCCACCAACACCCTCCTGCGCAAGCCAGTGCATCTGTGTTTCACTGAATTAATGTTAAAGAATATATTATTTGTTCCACATAGGGGATATCAAGATGCTATTTCTACTGTGGTAACAATTATATGAGTATATATGAATGTGGACATACATGTAATTCTATTTTTTTTTAACAGGAAATATACTTGCTCTATTTGTGCACCATTATATATATTACGCTCTTATTATAGATCACTTATTAGATATTACATATATTGATATTTAGTTTCTCAGATATGTGTAATATATTCGTTGATATACAATATGCATACATATATGTATAAAGTCATCTTCAAACATATGTGCGTGTATGTGTGTAAATATGTATGCACACGTTTCTGTGTGAGTAGACATGTTACGCAAGCATGTACGCAAGTGTTTATGTAGATGTGTGTGTGTGTGTAAATGTGCGTGCACACTCCCCGGTCTTTGTAAATGAACATGTGTTTACATTCATACATATAAATATGCGTACTCAGAGCACTATAAGAAGCTCTTTATTAGCGCTTCAAGTTCATCTCCAATAGTTGGATGAATAAAAAAGTTCAGTGATCGAAACGTTCAAAATAAATTCGAAAAGTGGTTGGTCAACAATGAAGTAGACCCTAGTCGAAGGTTCCAGGGTATTAAATCAACTATGCCCTTATCCAAGGGGGGTATCTTAGAGCCCGGTCCCTCTCCTCGAAACTAAATCGTTAGTTGGACTTTGCTACTACCCTGCATGCTGTGATTGTATCGATCCATGTTGTAAAATTTTTGAACCCCTCCCGAAATTAAGTCCTGGCTACGGTCAACCAAGTTTGAAGTCTTTAGTGACTCGGCAATGCGACTTGTTGCAAGCAAGTACCAAACGGATAAATTATAACAGCCTCTGTTAGCGCAATTGCCCACCATATCATGCCATGTGTTTACAGGATCATTTATGGAAGAAAATTATTATTATTATTTTTTTGTGTGCGTTCTCGCACTTGGCGGATTAAGCTTAAGACGGGCGGTGCCAAGTTCTCAAGTCTACCTTTAGTGTGAAAAATTTTTGTATGTTTCATTCTGGTGCCAGGTTTAAAAATTTTCTGACTGTTCGGCAGGTGTTTAGTATTGTTGCTTTTTGCATCTGTATGTATGTGTTGGGGTCAATTTCAAGTGTCTCCAAGTTCTTTTGGAGTGTGGTTGGTATTATACCTGTTGCTGATAAGACAAGAGGGATAACGTTTACCTTATCCATGTACCACATGTCTTTAATTTCCTACCTTAAGTCTTGGTATTTAGTCATTTTTGTGGTGTATATGTTCTGTATGTTGTTTGTGTCGGGTATTGCTATGTCCATGATGTGTGTGGTTTTGTGGTTTTGTCGATTAGGATCAGGTCTGGTGTATTGTGTGGTGTCGTCTTGTCTGCTATAATAGCCCTATCCCAGTACAATTTGCGTGTTTTGTTCTCTAGTATTGTTTCTGGTTCGTATTTGTAGTAAGGGTTTTTGTTGGCGATTAAGTTGGTTCTGATGTCAAGCTTTTAGTGAATTATTTTTGCCACTTGATCGTGACGGTATTTGTAGTCTGTTTGGGCAACCTGATGTTACGTGTTGTATTGTTTCAGATGTTAAGTCACATTGTCTACATTATTCATTTTCTATATTCTTCTTCAGGGTGTATTTCTGGTAGTTTCTTGTTCTTATGACCTGGTCCTGGATTGCCATCATGAATCCCTCCGTTTCCTGTTATAAGGTTCCTTGGGTTAGCCATGTGTTCGAGATTTTTTTGTAGATGTGGTGCTGTTGAAGATCATTATAGTGTCTGCCATGAAGTGCTTTGCCTGCCTGTTCCTTCAGTTTCTTTTCAATGTGTACGGGTGGTATTTCTTTGTCGGCACTGAGACTGTATGGGAGGTACCTGTATCTATTACTGCTTGCATGAGAGGAGACTGCCCCACGTTATGGATTTGCTTCTCATGGAGATCTTTCAGGTCGATTTGTCCTCGTCCATCATCCTCTAGAGGGAATAGTTTTTCTTTGGGTTGTTGACGGATGTAGTTGTCTGTATTTTGTTTGTGTAGTTCTCATTACCCGTTGTAGATCCTCTAGTTCTATGTTTGACCATTTGATGATTCCAAAAGGAGTATGTTAGTACTGGGAATGCAAAGAAGTTAATTGCTTGTGTGATGTTCTTTCTATTCAGCTTGATCTTCAATATTGTTTTTAGCCTGTCCTTGTACATTTGTGTGAGCTTTGTTTTGATTAGTTTATGTTCTTGTCTTTGGGCCTGCATTATTCCTAGATATTTATATGTTTCATGTTCTTGCATGGTTTCCATTATTCCTCTGTTATCCAGTACAATCTCATCTAGTTTCATTTGTTTGGCGCCTCCAGGTATTTTACATTTATCCAGTCCAAACTCTATCTTTATGTTGTTTGAAAATGCCTCTGTAATTTGGATCAGGTGGCGGAGTTGAGGGATAGAGGGTTTAGTGATAGGCAGAACCATTTGGGGCTAAGGGTGTCCCCTTGAAATATGCCTCTTCTGATAGGTATTTCGTTGGTGCATAGCACTTTATTTTGCCCTCTGAGATGTATTATGGTCCTCCACTGCTTCATGCTATGTTCCAGAAACCTTACTATGGTGGAGTGTATTTTATATAATTTCAGGATCTCGATTAGCCATAAGTGGGGAACTGAGTCAAAGGCTTCCTTATAATCAATGTAGGCAGTATTAAAGTTTCGCTTCTTTTTCTTGGCTTGGCTTGTTCTAGGATCACAGAGTCAATTATTAATTGTTCCTTTCATCCCAGTGTGTTTCTCTGGCATCCCTTCTATTCCTCACTTGATATGTTATTTATGTGGCAGTACTGTCCTATTTCTTCGGAGATGCATCCAGTAAAGATTTTATAAAGGGTGTTAAGGCATGCTAATGGCCTGTGTTTTGCTGGATTCTTTCATGTCTCGGTTTTCGGGTAAGTGGGTGATACCTTTAAGTAGAAAGTTCGGCATTTTGCTTGGTTCTTCCATTATTGATGTCAATTCTGCTGCCAGCTGTGAATGGGTACTTGTAAACTTCTTATGTCAATAGTCTTGGATTTTGTCTGCTTTTCAATTGTGTGTTTTTCTGATAACCTTTTGAAGTTCTTCGGTGGTGATTCCCTCATATTCCATTCCTTTTATGTGCTTTCCTGCTGCTCTTTCTTCCTGTATCCATGTAGCATTGTTGTGTTTCATTTCATTTGACCAAAGCGATTTCCAAAACTCCTCAATTTTTGTTGTGAGTGGGGTTTCATTTTGTTCCTACGTTTGGGAGCTTGTAAGGGTTCTAAAGAAGGTTTTCTGGTCTGTTGTAAACAATTTGTTCTGTGCCTTTCTAACAGCGCTTTCTTTGTATCGCCGTAGCCTTTTGCTGTAGGCACTTAGTTTCTGCTTAGGTATTCGTTGGCATGCCTGTTATGCTCTTTGCGCTTTGTGTGTATTTTAGCCTTCTTAAATGCAAGTTTTACTCTGCTAATTTCTTTTCACGGTTTCCATGTATATATTGTGTTATCCCTCCGATATGTTCTCGTAATTCTCTTATTTTATTCTCTAATCTGCTTTCCCATGGTGGGGCTTTGCTTGTCGCAAAGTTTGAGATTGGGGGGGTTCTAATTTCCAGTCCATTGGTTCCTGTTGTTGCTGTTGCTACTGCTGCTGCCACACAGTAAATAGCTGTGTGGATGTCTAGAAATGTGTTATGTTTTCTCATGTAGTCTGGTAGGACATGCACATTTAAATTCACCAGCGCTTTTCAAAGTTTTCATGTTGGCTGCTGCCTTGATATAGCAAGTCATGCAGTTGGGTCCATACCTGAAAATTCTACAATGGCGTTGTAGAATTCCTCAGCTATTTTTTTCAATTCAATGTTGTGTTCAGCTATACCATGTTCTGCAGTTCCTGTTTCTATTACCATATCTTGTGTATTTACTTCTGTATTATTTGTTGCAGGCGTTGCATCCGTTGTCCCACTTTGATTATCCTCTCTGACTTTCTGCAAACACTTTTTGCTACTTCTTCCTTCAGCGTTTGTAGTGTGGTTTGGGGAATGAAATTTCTTAGTACTATTGCCCGTCTTTGATTTGCAACTCTTTGTTCGCTAACATTAAGAAGGGGGTATTGTTGAATAAATTTTGCGTGTAGCACTTGTCTATATGATGTTAAATTTGTTTCGAGTTGGGTGATTTTTTATTTTATATTATTATTATTAATGTTAGGTTTCTCTCTTATCATTTTCATTTGATTAATTTGTAATGGACATGAATAATTCACTTTTACAGAGAATCGGTGGAGACATTGTTAAGAGAACATGCCTTCCGACATTCCCCGTTTAGGACCCTTGTTTCTGGTGACATGAGTCCCGAGCAGCATGCATTAGCCAGTGCCGCAGGTAAGTCAACAATTAATTAAAATGAATTAATTCGTTTAGAAATTTCTTTGAACTAATAACTAGGATATCTTAAATTCAGAGATTTCTAATTAAAAATGTTTCAATTTGTTATTTAATTTTTATATATACAGGGTGCTCATTTAAAAAGGTCCCACCTCAACAACCTTCGTTATAAGGTAGGCACGATTTTGAGGAAAAACACGTCAATTTGCATTTCCAGGGTGAAGCCCAAAATTAATAGCAAAGAATTTTTTTGTTCAATCTCTCTCTCTTTCTGTCTGTCTGTCTGTCTAGTATTGTTTGAAATGGTCAAAATGACTATTTAATTTTTAGCTATTTTTCAAGGATACAGGAAGCATTTTTTCTTTTTCTTTTCGCAAAAATATTGTATTTTTACGCTGTTCACAATGATATATCACAAAATATAGGATGCTATTTGAAAATTCAAAGCTGATGGAGAGGACCTGGGGCTCGGGTATTGAACAAAAAAAATTCTTTGATGTTAATTTTAGTCTTCCCCCTGGAAATAAAAATTGACGTGTTTTTACTCAAAATTGTGCCTATCTTAGAACCAAAGTTATTAAGTGGGACCTTTAAAATGAACACCCTATATATAGTTGTTACAGACAATGTGAAATAGTGTTTTCGAGGCGGCGAGTGATAGCCATGTGCTTAACGATCACATGATATCGATTAAACATGAGTTCAGGCCCATTTTTCGAGGCCCAAAGCTTCAAACATAGCTTCAGCCCCTTAACGTACGATTTAAATTTTAAAAAAAAATCCTAAACTGCACTATTTAATTCCCCTCAAATTTTCATATACACGTATTTCTAAAATCATCGAAAACGCATCACTTAGTTGTCTTCCTTGGAGCATTTCAATATACAAAAGTCAGTTTTCAGCTTCAACTGCATCCGTTTAATGAGTCCGGGCCCTGGAGCCCATATCGGAGACAGAGAGGCGCTCGAGCCCCACTAGCCATTCAAAAATTCGATTTGTCCGATTTTCTGCTATGCATTTACTTTCAAAAGTTTTACAGTCACATTTTAAAATAAGGTATTTTCTAGTTTATTAATAATTGTCCGGCAGTATCGATAATTTTTATAAAATTTTAGTATCTTGTACATTCACTAAAATGTTTGACAGCCTTGAGAAGAAGGTAATAATTTTTCTCAGCCTCCCCCCCCCCACCTTCTAGGGGTGCTCATATGGGCGCCCATGGGCTGGGGCTCAGGCTGAGCCCGCCTCGCCTCTAGTATCAATATACAGTGAAACCTGTTAAAGTGACCACCTTGATAAATTGACCAACTGGATAAAGTAACCATTTTTTATAAGAGAGAATTGGTAGGGATCTTGTTTTGAATATACAAAAGACTGTCGTGTATAATGACCACCTGTTTATGGTGACCATTGCGGTCCAGTTCCGAAGGTAGTCAATTTAGGCAGGTTCTACTGTATTTGGTTTTGTAAAAAAGAACCTTGCATAATTATCAAAATATTAATAATTGGCATATTTTAATGCAATCATTAAAGATAGCGCAATCCATTATTTTCGTACCCGTTCATTTGACTAGAATTATACTATTAAAAAGTAATTTTCCGAAGTATTTCAATGCTAATTTCAAGCTCGAATCTCTCCTTTTTTAAGAGTTAGAAAAAAATGAAGGTAGGCCAGAGAAAATGATCAGACTGAAATTCAACCTATGAGTTTCAGATTGCAAAAATTGATGCTTTTGTCAGAAGACCAATCCGTCACTCTTGGTCTTTCTCTCGTACAATACAAAAAAAAAAAAATCTCATTACAAATTCCTTTTCAATAGAGAATGCCTTTCATTTACAATTTAAACTTCTATATTAGTTCCCTCTTTTCCTTATTTCTTTCTATTCATATTCCATCCCTAGTCTATTTATATTTTAACTTTATTCTATTCATATTGTACCCTTTTCTATTTTACCTTTCTTCTACTCTAGTGTTGTTTCTCGAATTTTTTACCCTATACTTGTGCAATATGCTGTTGATGTGCATAAGTGTATTATTAGGCACATTTTTGCAAAGGACCTTAAACATCTTAAGTTTATAAAGGGTGACACATGGTGTCACATTGGCGGCACATGGGTCAACTGGTGTCATTCTAGAAAAATTGTCCTAGTGAGGTCAGTGGTAAGCTAGATACAGTTCGCGGAACCAGATGTGTAACTGTTTTTGTAAATAAAGACTGGTTGTCGATTTTTCTACTGGGTGCTAAAGAAAGCATGCAGATTCTAAGGGAGCCATTTATTAAAATTTATTTCAAGAATATCTGACCATTGATAAAGCTGCTTTAAAATTTCGACCAACCTAGTATTATATTTATATGCATCTTTATTGCCGCTAGTTTATCTCATGATGGAATTATTAGTTATATAAACCAAACCTGTATACTTCGTGTTATCTTACTTTCCAGCGTTGGGCCGGATACCAACGAGCAGCGAGCTCTTGCTGATGGCATCACAAGGACCTTGGAAGTTTCCTGGCATGAACTCTATCGGCATGGCAGAACTTAATTCGCTGATGGCAGCGAATCCCAGCCTAGCGAGCTTCTACTTTGGCATACCAAGAACGATATTTCCATCAGCGACCATGTTAACCACATCAGCAGCGGCTGCAGTGGCTAGTATGACGGGATCTCCTCCCGGAACAACGCCAATGATGCACATTCCAATGGACGTTGGAGGAACAACAGTTACTAGTTCAAGAACTTCACCTTTAAGTTATCCTTCCATGGGTGGAACGGTTAACTCCAACTTGTATGCTTCGAACAATGCAGCAAGACTGCAGTTATCTGGGCTGTATCCAGGATTAAGATTTCATCCGTATTTTCAACCCAGGTTGGTGCATCCTTCTGCATCTTCCAAAGTAAAACTGGATGGGTCATCAGAATGCGATAGTATTGGCGAAGCATGATACAGCAACATCTTCCAAAGCGAAAATAGACAAACATCCAAGTATAATGCAACCGATAGAGTGTGATTTGTTCATAAGTACACCTCCAGAATTATATGTTACTTCAAACCATGATGGTGCTAGCGAAGAAAAATGGGTCTATCCATCTTTCTTCTTTGCATCCAAATAGATGCGACATCAAAACAATATTGTGGTAACGATATGTGGTTCATTCACTGAAACTACCCAAAGCAAAACTGGTCACAACATGTTAATTAGTGTGATATGTATATCAGCACTTGCTGAATATGGATCCTAAACGCTACATCAAATTCCGATGGTTTGTGATATAAGCAAGAAAGTCTTAAAATCTCTTTGTGCAGCACAGCAATGAAGTTTCAATCCTGGTGTTACATAAAACTCTGTTGAACCAATCGTTTCCAAAAGGGTTTAAAATCCATCGTTGAACAATAGCCATGGGACTACCTTCTTGACGAAGATAACTATTTAAGTGTAGATATTTCCATTAAACTGTTTGGAATGGAACTGCCGATTTTAGCAAGTTGGGGTAAAGGTTATGTTGCGTGTACTCTCTGTAACCACACCCCAGGGGGCAAGCGTTTCCATGTAAAAACATGCAGTAAATTTTAGTTATTTGTTGAGCTTCACGAAAAACGATTAGATAGAATAACTAATAACAATCCATCAGTTCCTTGCAATGTAATTTTTAAAATGGTAATAATGATCGATGATGCAATAATTGAAAAGAATAAAGTTGAAAAGCAGGTGGGTTTTCCCTTCTTTCTTTTCTTGCAAAGTTTTATTGCATTGTCTTCTCGGCAGAGTTGATATATCAACCTTACTTTGAAACAGTATTTACGCTGTGAGTTGTAAACTGTATTTACACAGCGATTCCACACAAATAACGTATCCCATCTCTGCGTGTCATTGGCTTTTTACAGCGCAAGGTCAGCTAAGGTCATGCTTCGCGAGAACTTAGCCTTCCGCGGAACTTGAAATTCTGCTACCTAGGAAACGAAACTATGGACTAGAGTGGACAAAAGAACGGCACGCGGCCGCATCATTAGCAGTCGAACCACAGTTAGGAACGAGATAGAAGAATACGTTATACCATTGAAGGTCAACGAATCTACATTTTTCCGAGAAATTCGAACCTTTTAAGGCCCAAGAAACCTTTTGCGCCCTGGGCGAATGCACAAGGCTCAAAAATACCAGGGCCCTTTGTCTTTCGATTCTGTAGTTTGTATTTGCAGGCAAGTTAAAGTAATCGCTTATATGTCATCGCTATTGGGGAAACAGGGCAATAATTAAAAGAAATTTTTTTTCACCGTTGAGTTTGGACAATTTTATGTTTAAGCACTTAGATGCCATCCCTAGGCCTGTGCTTTGTGTGTCTACTTAGAAATCCACCACTTGTTAAGAAATCTAATGGGATCCTTAATTGTCCTACTTTAGAGGGTGGCACGTCTGACGAAGTAATTGATTAAAAAAAAAAAAAGATAAACTTTTACACATTTCCAAAACCATTCCATAAACCACCAATAGATCAGTAAAATCGCAGAATATATG
>QLNU02015270.1:95860414-95877399 GCA_006491805.2 Dysdera silvatica | reverse complement strand
TATTTTGAATTTTTTTATAAATTATATATATGTGAATATAATTTATAATTATATATACTTATATACGACATTAAATGACGTGCACGTATACGTAATAATAAATTAGGTAGCATACATCTATGAGTCTATACCACAACAGATGATGTACGCACCTAAACCATATTGGATGATGCATACCTAATACACTATCTAATAGTAAAATGCATACATAGGAGTTTTCATTTTTTACACAGCATAACTAAATGTAAGCGTTTATAGGTAAAGATCTTACCTCTCCAGATCGGTAAGTCTGGACGAGTCTCTGAATCCCTTGGCGAAAGGGTTGCTGTCGATCTTTAGCTTCGTGATCTGCAACAACAAAGGAGAGATGTGTTTTATCCTTGTTCTACAATTTGCTACATCATGTATCCGCGTTGTCTCTCAACGTTGCCAGAACCATCTGTTCAAATTACGTTGTAATTAATATTGCCCTGGCGGCCTCCAATCATTTTTCCCCAAAACTCCCTTCATTAATAAAAAATAATTAGTGATGACGTTGCTCTTCGGCGCTCCATGCCTTATCCGACTTATTCCCCTCCCTCCACACGCGTCTTCATTCCTTAAACATCCCTGATTAGAGTGAGAGGCTCGCTATGAGGTGGATTTATCTTTATCAACCCATCCTCGTTTCCTCGGCCTCTCAGCATCCTAATTTTCTCTTCCCCATCTTTTAACATCATTGATCGTTGCTGCTTCTCCTCCTCTTCTTACCTCCTCGAGATTTTTCAAATTTTCGTGATTAAAGGAGGGGGAAAAGAGGGTCGATTAAACCATCGATTTTACATATCCCGCCATCTTTTAATTCCCAACTTCATTGTTTCGACGTTTGTATTTTACGTATCTGATATTGTAGTATTAATGTCTCTATTAATATGACGGAAGATGTACCCATTAATTATTCTAAACTTTAATGTTTCTAGCTGCTTAATCACACTACATTTCGAAAAAGTTGCTAAACAATGTTTGAAAACATAGATGTAGAATCATATGAACTGGTGGGGCCAAATGAGTTGTAATATACAAGATGGTCCGAAACTTTACCGACAAAATAAGAGGGGGTTGTTGGGAACACCAAATAAGGCATATTTGCCCATATCCCCGTGTCCGCAAAGGGGCCGGTTTGGCTGTAGAGCGTAACTACAGTTTATGCCCATCACGTTGCTACGTAGCCAATTACATGAATTAAATGCAATTTTTGATACATAATTTAAGTAAATGAGCTAATAATACAGCAGAGATACGGAAATCCGGAATTCCGTTTCATGATTTTGTTGTGTAGTTGAAAATAAGCCTAAAACTGCCTTTTTTAACACACTAGAAAGAGTTGGGAACTGCCAAGTATATGTAACAGGTGAAGAACATCAAAATAAGCATTTTTTGTTCAGTGAATTTTTTTCCAAAAATTAGCCATTCGGGCACTACAGTGAATTTAGTGTTTGCATCCACCCCATTTAAGGTTTCCATAAATGGCTACAATGCGCCATTTCACAAAGTTTTAAAATTATTTAATGTCAACGGACGTCGGTTTCTCTTTCTGGTGACTAGTTAAAATTAGTTAAATTCACCGGAATTGTATGTGTAGAATTCATACAATCGCACCTGAAGCGGCAAATTCTACGCATACAATTCTGGCGAATTTAACTGATTTTAAAAAGTCGCCAGAGAGAGCCCAACGTCTGTTGACATTAAATAATTTGAAAAATTCTTGAAATGGCACATTGTAGCCATTTGTGAAAACCTTGAATGTGGTGGATGCAAATACTAAATTCACTGTAGTGCCCGAACGGCTAATTTTTGACAAAAAGGCACTGAATAAAAATTGTTTATTTTGATGTTCTTCACCTGTTACACATACTTGGCAGTTCCCAACTCTTTTCTAGTGTGTTAAAAAAGGCAGTTTTAGGCTTATTTTCACTAAACAGTAACACAGATCAAAATCAGAAAACGGAATTCCGGATTTCTTTGTCTCTGATGTATTATTAGCTCATTCACTTAAATTATGCATCAAAAATTGCATTTAATTCATGCAGTTGGCTACGTTTCAAAGTGATGGACGTAAACAGTAGTTACGTTCTACAGCCAAACGGGGGCCCCCTTTGCGGACACGGGGATATATGGTCAAACATGCCTTATTTGGCGTCCCCAATAACCCTACCTTATTTTGTCGGTAGAGTTCCAGATCACCCTGTATATGAATATCAGTGGTATAGTGTGACTTCAAAAGTATGTCACCTCCAATTACTTGCTATGGCCCCCTTGAATAAAAGTAGCATTTCCTATGTATGTCACCATGATGATGATGATGTTACAATGTACAAATTGTGACATTATTCGATGGGGGCCATGATGAAAGATTAGAGCTGGCCCGTTTTTGAAGTCACAGGATATGCCACTAATGTATACAATGAACGTTTGGCCTCCCTCGCCCTCATTTTTCATTAATTTGGACTGGGATTATAGCGCCGCCTCCGGCCGCCACCCTTCCCAAATCAGCCCCTATTTAATTCATCATCATCATCACTAATTTGGATAATTCTCCATTCAAATGCTTGAAATATCGATATATTTATTTCAATGGTGAATAATATTATTTATTTCACAACAAACACTTTTCAATGTATTTCAATTTGTCATCGATTACATATTTATTTTTGCCACATCTATCTCCAGGGTCAAATAACAACCACCTGCTATTCTAAACGTAATCCGACAAAAGTACCATTTATGTCTATCTATGTGTCATGTACCAATGTGTCACTCATGTGGCATGCACCAATGTGCCACTCATGTGGCATGTGCCAGCGTGACGTTTGTACTGAAGGTCGTGTGGACGATTCAACGATGCCTAACAGGCAAGACTTTGAGTGATGATGGCGAAATAAGAGATTGAAAATTTAAATTTCTTCCAGGTTCCTTACTACCACAGTAAGTGAAAACTTTTTTAAAAATTTTATTAAGAGTTAAATAATAATAATATGACTAGATTATTTATTTATATAATATATTAAGGCAAGGGAAAATTTTTAAATTTTCATCAACATTTCACAGATTTTCATAGAATTGTTGTAAAAAAAAAATGTAATTGAAAGTGTATCGGAAACGATTTTCAGTCACTCTTCCAAAGGTTATACGGTTGCTAATTGAGCAGTAGAAGGATAGGAAGGTGGTTATAATAGCGACCCTACATTGAGGTGGTTGGATGAAGTCCAAAATGAAGTAAGGAGCAGTGGTGGTTCCTTTGATGTAGAAAAGCAAGAAGAAAATGTGTTAAATGATTGTGAAAAGTATTTGTGGTAGAGGACAGTTCAACATTCCAAAGGTGATCCTAATGTTAAATTTTTCAATTCTGGCAACCTTTTTCTACCAAAATCTACATTGTTGGACAAGTTTTAGAGGAGCAAACATTATTTACAATGCTATATTATTATGTAAATTTTAAGGGAAAACAGAAAAATTCTACAGTATCTCTTTTCCTTAGTGCCTTTCCTAAGCACATGGTTATCTTGTTCAATGATTAGTCCAGTGTGCTGTTGCTCACTGGCAGAAAGAACAAAAGTTTTTTTTTAATGTAAAACAACATGTATATCAGTTTCCTTATTGGTTCGCTTTTGACGGTGAATTAAAAGATGATTGTAATTTCAACCATACATCCCAAACCTGTAGCCAAGTCAAGTCCAGCAAAGGCGTGACTCCAGTTGCCCAACCGAGCTATTTTTATATATATATATTAAAAAATCTCCGGGTGCCTTGTGATTCGTATGCTCTTCACTTTGCCTCAGTTACCCCTACATTCTGATTACAGGCCTAATATATCCACACACACGTCATCAGCAAACTATTTTAACTTCTATAATAACATTTGAAGGTGCTTAAAAGCGAACTTAAAAACTTACCAAATTAATCAGCACTTACCAGCTGGTTTTGATAAGCCGTCACTGCTGTAAACACCGTCTCGGAAAATATGTAGGTCCTGTATTTTTCCTGATCCAAGTCGGAGATGTGGGGCGGTGAATGTGCTTCCGGCCTCAGTCTAACCAAGTGAATTCTGGGTTGATATTTATGCATGGAATTTAAAACGATCTGGCAACGGAAAAGAAATTATTATAAACCTGTAAACGTTAGATGGAATCATTTTTGGGAAATGCATTTCGTCATTAATGTATTCGCTGCACTCGTTCTCATTCTTTAATTGTGATTCAGTCTTTATGATTCATTCTAGAGGTGCAGACAATCGTTCACTAATTCAGTGAACTACCCTGCACACCTCATATAGGTAGGAAGGATCGTTTGTTGATCCGGCCAATATGCGACTTTTTTGCATATCTCGAACTCATTTCTAGGATTACAGTGCCGCCATCGGCAGCCACCCTTCCCAATTCCCCCCTCCTGCCCCATAACTCACTCACAAACTCATTCTCGAATTCATTCATTCGTTCAATTTAGGATAAGCTAGTCATTGAATCACTTACTGAATGAGAATGGTTATTCTTATTTACTTCAGAAAATGCATTTATTTTTAATCATTCTTATACCTCTGCGCATCTGTTTTAAATAAACATTTAATTTTCGAACATCTGTTTAGTTGCAAACCAGTCACTCTGCTGGCTTGGAAATAACCCATTTCTCTATCTTGCTAAAATCCTGAGTTCAACTGCCAATGGATTGCCAGATAGCAAGCCATTTTCTGCTGTCTCGTAGTCGCGGCTTTGATTCCCGAATTGTTGGAGATTCAGAAAACTGTAGGTCCCCTTTCCTGTTAAGTCATTATTTGGGTTCAAAAATTAGGTTCGGAAAGTGAAACCGACTCTGAAGTTAGGAAAAGCCAAAGAGTTATAAGTTACTTATGTGGTGGCATTAGGGTCTTAAAATCTTTTTTTTTTTATCTGTGGTTACTCAGAAATAATCACCGTTTTATGTTAGAATCGGAAATTTTCAAACTTTTAGAGCCCCTACATCTACCTTCATCTCCAAATAAATTTACGCGGTCCCTTTATTAAAATATCAGTTTCATAAAAAAAGGTTGTTTTGCTATGGAAATTTTATCACCTATTATTTATTGCGCGCTACTTATTGCACATTATTTATAAAGATATAAGACGTGAGGGAACATGCATTTAAATTATGGAGACATTAATTCAAATCACATCTAGTTCGTAAATCCAATAAAATTTCGGCAAGTTTTCACGACGCTCTTGACGGAAACTGCAGCGCACAATTTGAAAATACCTGATCGGGATCTCGCTTTGTACGGTTTTTCTAATTCGATTGATTTTTGTATTTAATATGTTAGTTGTGGTATCTTGAAGTGGACAGTTTTAAATTGAGTTAGTCTAGCAAGATCTAATTGAAGTCAAATAAGTCATGAATCCGTAACGCTGAATTTCAAGTAGCTGTAACTCCAAAAATGTCAAATACTTCATTTCCAACTTAATTTATATATTCTATTCATATAAATAGAAATTTATGTAGCTTACATGTCCCTGTTTGTCCATTTCGTTATTGGTCAGTTTGACCTTTTCGAACGAGACCACCTGTTTCCGCAGTTGGTCCGCTGAGAACGGACTATCTGGGTGGACGTAGAGACGGGCTGGTGAGGGTGGATCTGCCTTTCCAGCTACGAGCCACGACGATCGATGATATGCATATCGATATCGTTTCTGATCCACTGGTATGATATCCATTAAAACGGCGTATTTGGCTGGAACACAGTTGCTAGAATCCATTCGATCTACCCCCGAAAAGGATATTCGCAGTGTTGGAAACATTCTCCTGAAAAATAATATACACACACATATATATATATATTTACATATATACGCACATTATATACACACTTACCTGCATTACATATATACACCCACATGCGTGCATTACATATACACGCACGTTATATATACATATATACGCACGTTACATATACAAATATGCGCACATTACATATGCACATAGACACATTACATATGCACGTGTACGCACATTACATATACACATGCACACATATGACATATGCACATATATTACGTATGCACATGCACACACATTACATATGCTCGTGCGTACATGTGCATATTACATGCGTACACGTAAGAACATTACATATATACATGTACATAACACATATACGCGCATTGCATATATAATACACAGGGTTTAAACTGGATTTTTTTTTTTACATTTTAGCGAAAATGTAAAAAAAAAGAGCATTTTTAAAATTCCTTTAGCTTTACTTTTCTAATTTAAATACTTCCGATATTTTTGAAAATTTTGTCCCTTAGGCGAACACTGAACAAAATAACATATTTAAAATTTCGGGCTACAAATAAAACTCTTTAGTTTTTATGAAATTACATAATTGACAATATTATTGTACAATTCTTCTGGGCATTGCTACACACCATAGTTGGTAGGCACTTTCGCTTTCTTTTTGGTTTTACGGCTCAAAGACTACAGTGGTCATGCTGCGCCGGGACCTACTGTTTTCCGAGGAAACCAAACCCCGGACTACAGTGAGCAGTGCGATCTTTATGAGATCTCTGAGTAAGCGTTCTTTTTGCACTGCTGGGAGTCGAACCCGGATTAGCCGCGCAATAGGAGAACGCGTTACCACACTGCGCCACCGCAGGGCCGGTAGGCACTTTCAAAATCAAAATTATTTCGAACAGGTCATTCAATATTTATCATTAGCAATTTGCTTGCATGGTTCGTTGTTTAACGATTTCGCAAGTCAGTTTTAATCAAGTTCATTTGGGAGAAAGCCCTTTCACAATCTGCAGTATGCATAGGTATACTTGCCGCATATTCAGTTATTGAGCCTAGTGAAGGAAATTCTCCATTCATTTCATTTTGATTTAAAAACTGTAGTCACTGCAAAAATGAAAACTCCTTTCTTTACATCAGGCACCTACAAATTTCTTGAAAATATTTCATTCTGACAGTACGTGTTTTATTTTTTTTTTCAATTTTATGTTTGTGATTGTCGATGGTGGCGGCCGACATAAAACTGTGAAAATTTTTAATTTTCAGGGCTTTCGCTTTTTAGCGAAAGTTGTATTAAATTTTTTTGCAAAATACAATATCCTTTCGCAAAATGCGAAAAAAACTAACGCAACTTAAACCCTAATAATACATATGACCTGCTTTTCATATAAGAAAGAAAAGCGTTGGCTTTTTCTTGTTAATTCAATAAGAATTATTTGTACATTCATAAGCGTTACTCGTTGTATAACAGTTATTGTGGTAATTAAACATATACAGTGGAAATCGGTAGGTGTTTTGTGCATACCTTATCACTTTTGACTTTCATTGTCTACACATAGTTGTCCACAGTCACTGGAGTACGCAATATAAATTTAATAATTATTATTTTTTATTTAAAACCATTTGTATGTTATTATTTTTCGCATGTTATGAAGTCTCTAGACATATTTTAGGAAAAAACAAAACAGAAAAAAAAACATAGGAAAAGCTCGACATGTTACCATATTACGTATATGCGTTGGACATATTTTTAAGTTGAACACGTTCAGCGAGAGCCGTGGATGTTCAATTTAATATAGATTATACTGTAGTATCAATAATTATTCGTTACAGTCTTAATGATACATTATATATTATAGTTCAAATCATAAATCATCATAGTCCTAATGATAAATCATCATAGTCCTAATGATAAATCATAAGTCAACTGGAACCATGTATAATCATAATAGTCAACTGGAACCATGTATAATCATAATTATCAGTCATCGTTATCACATGATTATTTGTAATAATGCCATCAGTGGCAAACTCTAAAAGTGAGAAAAAAAAAAGCTTTATCAATGATAGTAATAAAGCAATGATAGTAGGTTGAATTTCGGTTTAGAACAACGTGCCACCTTTATCCTAAAAAGGCAGGGGAAGGTTGACCAATCCGAGAGAACCATGTTTGAGAACGGGAGAGTGTTAAAATGACTCATAGGAGTGAAGAAAGCTACAAATACCTTGGAGTACTCAAAGTAAATAATACTCTACATGCACAGGCGAAAGGGAGAACAAGATCTAAATACTTAAATTAAGTTGGGAAAAACAAATGTTGAGATCAAAACTTAACAAAGATATCATCATCAAATCCGTTGGTCAATATCTGTTATCAGATATACTACAGGAATTATCGACCGGACGCAATCAGAATGGGACTTTGCAGATCGATCGGAAACGCGCGCGCAAATGACAGTAAATCGCACTTTATACTCTCGTAGCGGCATGGACAGACTTTGCCTGCCAAGAAAAATTAGTGGTGGAGGATTAATGCAAGTCGAGCAATCAGTAGAAGAATAAAAAACAGGACTGGCTGAACAGACCAATCAAAGTTCGGAAAGAATGCTGAAGGAAGTAAGAAAGGCAAAACTGTTGAAATTCAAGGAATTTAGAGAAGAATTTAAGAAAGACACTTCCTTGAGACGAAAACAGCAATTTTACCATAGAGTCCTCCACAGATAATATTATAAGAACACCATAGGAAAAGCTGATAATGAACGAACTTATGGCGGTGGCTAGGAAAAGGTACATTGGATAAGAAAGCAGAAAGGGTTATTAATGGCTGCACATGTACTGAGGACGATTGTAATTAAATCAGAAATAGAAAACGTCTTCTGTTGATAGCAAATGTCGTCTGTGCGAAGATGGTGATGAAACAATGGATCATTTAACTTAGGAATGTAACAAAAATCTCGCACCCAGGTTACTCAGGAATAGCACAATAAAGTAACTTGCATGATCCACTGGAACCGAAAATATAATTTACCAGTCAATGCAACAACAAAGCTGGAAAGATTATTAAAAATGTTTAGGCTTAGATCTTGTGGGACCTCTGCATCCATACAGATAAACACTTTGCACATAATACGCCTAACCTGACAATAGTGGAAAAGAAGTAATTGTGAATAATAGACCTGGCAGTACATGGAGACCCCAGAATTGAAGATAGAGAATTTGATAAAATCACAAAAAACAAAGATTTGCAGATTGGCGTAGAAAGGTTATGCCAAAAAAACAGCAAATATCATCCCCATAGTAATACAAGAGCACAATGTATAATCCCATTCGATCTTGAAAATTATCCGAATACGTAAGAACAGACAAATTACAATGCATAAACTTCAAAAGCCCGTCTTACTTAAAACTGCCTGCATATTACGAAAACGCCATAATATCTCAGGCCCCTAGAAAGGGTCCGATATTAGAAGGTGACCGCAGTATAATCATAATAATAATAAAGAAAACTGCTTAATATTTTATACTATTCTTATCAGTCTAAAATGTCCCTTAAGTTAAAATTGTAATAATGAATCGTTGATAAATACATCAAAAATAAATTTCTAGAATCACACATAATCTCCACTGGCCACTTATTATGATTTTGCTGGCCATATACGGAAACCGACGAAACCAAACCATTTTTCGTAAAAAGTAAAGTCGTCTTTGGCTGTTTTTTTACCCTTAAGAACGTCCACAAGCGCGTGCTGGGATCTTCGGTGATGTAACGATCCCCTGTGACGGTGATCTATACCGATGGCAATCTCCAATGTATTATTTTTAAGTCCAGAGGACTCCTCCTTCAATTTATTGGGAAGCCCCCCCATCCCCCTTTCCAAAACATCACAGGTTTCCAAGTTTCACCCTGAGAAACCCAGTGTATAGCCAAGTTCCTTAACCGTGGGAGTCCAGCACCTGCCAAACATCTCAGGCATAAATTACGAACCCATATCGGGACCCCCTGCGGACGTACCAGCACTAAAAGTGCGAATTATGGGCGATATTCGGTGGGTTACGCCATCTTGAGTGTAGGTGTCCTCGAACTGGAAGAATGCTTCACGAGTCGTGACGAGTCGAAGACTAAATGAAAAATCTGTTGAATTTTTTTTTACTCCCATCGATTTGCACCTGAGATCTCTATTCAAATTAAGATTTGCCAGCTCGTTCGCTTATCGCACCAAAGGATGTTTCTTTTTCCCCATCCATAACGGATGGGCAAAATCATTCATTCATGAATAATAATTCATAGTTAATTTTGCGAACCAAAAAATCATTCCTTCTATGGGCAAAACTGTTCTCAGATTCAATCAGTGATGCGAAGAACCGTTCAACGAATTATTCACCGAGTGAGTTAACTCGTCTTTAATTCAAATGCTTACAGAAATGCCTTCCTAAGACGTCCAGCCTTAGTTCCGTAAAACGGTGGTCGCTCAGAGGGGTGATATTTTTGTACAGGTCTTTGGGGGATAAACGTGAAATTAACAGGAAATAGTTGAAATGAATATATAAACGTCAAAATTTGCGTTATTTTATCATGCAAAGTAGAAAATTAATAAATGTGATTTGATAATTTGAAATATTAATTGCGAGCTATTTAACTTAAAGCATTTAAGTTAAATTGCGAGCTATTTAACTTAAAGCATTTAAGTTTAAATTGCCTAAAATAAGAACTGAAGTGTTTAGGAAAGGTACATAATATGAAGGTATTAAATAGTGAAACAGCTTACCTAGTAATATGAATTAAATAAATAATATTGGATTATTTAAAAATAAATTAAGGATACTTTTCATAGAAGGAGATTCTATTGCGCCATCAAATTAGTTTCTTGTCCTCGGCTTGTTAAATTGTCTCAATTTTTACTGAGGACTCGTCACAATTGTCTATTACGCCAATAAACGTTGATTGTTTGACATTGTTTAATTTAATCTGCGTAGTGTTCGATTTATATATAAATTGTCTATTAGTTTATGATTCAATCGTGTGTTCTACTGCATGCATTCATTTATCTCTTGTTTAAAATATGCATGAAATTGAAAGTATGCATTGATGGAATGTGGAACTGATATAGATAATTTGTGACAAATAAATAATTAAATATTATTATTATAAGCTATGATTTTTTAAAAGTAAACAAAAGCAGAGAAAAAAAAAAGAAAAATAGTTTATATTTTGATATTCCAATTCTTATTTAATTTCTGAATAATTTCTGTTCAGAAAGTATTTTATTTCTACAGAAAGTATTTTATAAAATATTCTATTGATGGTTCAATAAATAATTTATTATTTTCAACGGATACTGAGTTTTCATTAATTTTTTATTCATTGCCTTGAGTATTTCCTAAAACCAGAGAACGGGAAATTTTTTTATGAGAATTCTGTTGACGGTTTTTCATCTAAATTGAACTAAGAGCCTGCAAGACCAAAACAGAAACGTTCTAAAAATTAAATTCGATTTTAAATTGAACTTTTTTTTTTATAATAAAATATTGAAGAGAAAATTCATTGTTTATTTTTTGTGCTCCGTTGAAGGTTCAAGGCTTAATAGGAAGTAAAAATTTCCCCTTCTCAATCGCGAAAATCTGGTTACTTTTAGGGGGAGGATAGTTTCTGAATGGAGGTAATTTTAGCACTGAATGTATGGAGGATACGAGAATCCATTCCTAAAAAAAAAAAAAAAATGTAGTTAAAGAAGTGGTCGTTTAATGAGACTGATTGTTCAGAGAGGTTTTACTTTACATTCATGGTAATTGAGTATATTCATTGTTTGATTCTGCGCTAAATTAATAGAAGTTTATTTGGGACATCTTTTGCTTTCTTATGTCCACAGTTGAACTTTATTTTTGCGGTGCAAAATGGCATTGGTTAAGCTAGGCTGGGATTTATAATGGAATAAATATTCTGATATGTGTTATCGCGTCATGAGATGATGTCGCTTGATTTAATTGTTTTTACACTGAAATCAATACGAATGTATTTTTTTTATTAAAATATATTAACAAGTATGGATGAAAATTTCTTTCACGTTTCTGTTTTTTTTTTTTTTTTTTAACTGCAAGTCTGGAACTTTAAATCGATGATTCCATTGTGCGGCTTAAACAGCATGAGGTATTACTTCTTCCTTTCCATCGAAGCAAAAATACGGAATTGAATCTTACAGGAGATATTCAACGCACGGGTGAGAATAAATAGAGAAGTGGAAAACAAAAGTCTGGAGCAACCCTCTCTCCGGTTGAAAAATTCGCTCGCTTCGAAAGAGTGGGAATTTAAAATCCACTTTAAAATATTTTATCACAAAGGGTGATCTTTCGGTGCGCTGTTTTTGCACGTTTCCACTTTTAGGCCATTTTGTTTGTTTGTTACCGAAAAAGAGAGCAGGGGCGCGTGGTGGTGGTGGGGGGAGAGTGGGGGACGTGTAGAGGAAAATTTCTCAGAGAAGGCTTAAGAGAACAACAAAAAAATTTCATTCTACCATTATTTCTCACCCCGTCCCGAGAAATGTAGGGGGCGTGGGTGTTGGCGGCCGTGGACATCTGCTCAATTTCATCGCGGGGGCGCATTTTCAAACTTTTTTATCCTTTCGGAGTATATATTCACTGGAAGGTGGAATCACACGAGGGCGGAGGGGTGGGTTGGCGGTATCTGCCTCCGCTGATCGTGTCTAATACAGTTACCCCGCTCTGGGGTGTCAGATTCAGGCTACATTAAGTTTGCAGACATAACCCCGCAGATGCAAATTGAAGTTTCGCGGCGGAGAGGTGTGATAGGGAGCACCTCCAAGGAGTACAGCATATTTCCATCATCTCTATCATTCAAGCTCCCAGCGTACATTTGTTTTCAGTCTCTCCTCGGAAGCAGGTCTTCCTGCTCTAGCGACGGCCTTAATTGTATTGCCTCTGCGGTTCGAGTGTTTTCTAAGGGGGTTTGCTACCTAGCGGTAATGTATGTAAGAGATACAAAAGCAAAACGGTGGATTATCCTCTCCTTGCTCTCTCCCATGTTCTCCTAAGTTGAGGGAGGAAGGGAGGGAGGGGGCTTCAGGAAGGGAAATCTCATTTTTGAAATGTATGCCGGTAGTAGGCGTTTAGACCCTCAACGCACCGAGGAAAGAGGGGTTTGAGAGTTTATCTTTAACGCCAGTCTCCCCCCCTACCCTCTGAATCTTGCAAACCCTGTCTTTACTAACGAGGAGTACGGCAAGGAATTTTTCTTCTCTCCTCAGATATCCCGGCCGGCTGAATATTTCGTTATGGAGATTTCGCAATCGTTTTAAGGAAAAGCGAAGTCTGTTCTCTGTTCACCCGATGAGAGAATCTGAGTTGTGAGAGAGAAACTCTCTCTCTCGCTTTGGGCCCAAACAAATCTTTTATTTCATGACAGGTTTTTTTTTGTTTTTTGTTTTTTTTAATATTGGGAGAAGGGCGTGATTTAATATTTTCCACTTCCGCCTTTCCGAAAAAAAGATTTTTGTTATTTTTTTTATTAAAAATGTTGATTGTTTAGTGATTTTAGAATTTTTTTTTTGCACATCCTTTTTTTTTTTAAATTTTAGTATTTAAATTTTCGAAACTTGCACAAAATATGACTAGACCGCCATTTTTTTATTTTTTGCTGAAACTGGAAGCGTTTTTTACTCATAACTTTTCATGATTTAGATTAATAAATGTTAATAGTTTAGACCAGGGTGGTACACCATTGCATGCCTGGGGGGCCGCAGAGGTACTTTAATACACAACCCACATCGAATTAAACTTCGATACCGTGAATTAAAGCGTTCGCAACATATTTAAAATATGCAATTGTTATGTTTAATTAAACGCAATTAAAAGATCTAATTATTAAACAACTTTACTACAAAAAAGAGGTGTATATGCTTTCATATTAACAGCCATTGCTTTTGATATCCGTACTCAAAAGATATTTCAATATTATCGTATTTATATTTTTTATAATTATTGTTTTCCATATCTTTTTTGTGAATAAATGCGTACATGTTTAGCGAACCCGTTAATTCTATAAAAATATATGTAAATACAGTAAAACCTTGATTATCCGTCAAACAAGGGACCAGAGCCTCGACGGATAACTGAAAAGACGGTTAAGCGAGGAAATGGAAATTTATAGTATAATATAGTATGATTTTATTAAAATTATACATTTAAAAAATTACATTGCGAAAATTACCGAAAACACACAAAGTTTATTTGAATCGGAAAAGGGGAACACCTTGAAAACGTGCTTGAATCGTAGGCGTAGCCAGGGGGTGGTTTTGGGTATTGTAACCCCCATTTCAATGAAATTTTGTATATTTAACATAGGAATATATGAGTTGTAGCTCTGTAACCCCTCCCTTATGAACTTCCTGCCTACGCCACTGGCTTGAATGAACCACTGATAAACAAGGGTGTCCAGCTGTTCAAGTGATGATGTGTTCATTCTCTTCTTCTCTGTTACATTGCCATCAGAAGTAAGTTCGGAAACATGGCTTTAGATTTTGTCGGCAACTCTCTTAATACCATTCACAGTTGTTCAGCCCACGCTATGAATTGGGGCGATACTAACTGAACTTTTCTCTTTCGTAGACGCTTAATGCTTTCCAATATTTTAGACAAATCGAGCACAACAGGCTTACGTTTTTCACTCATTGTTTTCGAACAATTGTTAGCACTAGCGTGACAATAAACATAACCTAGAGACGCGCACACGAACGACTTACGGCCGGCAAGGCCGTAATGATGCTTACAATTTGAATGTGCCGGCGCTAACTTAAACTTGACGCCGACGGTTGAGCTAGAAAGACGGTAAATCGGGAGACGTTTCTATTTGGATAGTGTAATCTCAAGAGATAATGGCATACAATATAATCGATCGGACATAACTTTATGTCATTATTAAGACTACAGTATATATTAAACATTAGAGTATATATACATACATATAAACATACAGTATATATTAAACATTAAGAGAATTAATTGAAAGAACACATGAATATGAACTTCCATTGTGTGTTGCATTTATTGACTATGAGAAGGCCTTTGACTCTATTAAAACATCAGCAGTCATCAACTCTTTAAGATCAACAGACATTGAGGATGTGTACATTGACATGGTGAAACGTGTGTATAAAAATGCAAGTGCAAAATTTCGGTTACATAAAGATACCAAAACTACCAAGCTTGGCGAAGGTGTGAGGCAGGGAGATACCATTTCTCCAAAACTTTTTACTTCTGCTTTACAGATGATTTTTCAGCTGATAAATTGGAATAACAAGGGAATAAAAATAAATGGTGAATATTTAAATCATTTGCGGTTTGCTGATGACATTGTTATTTTTTCAACGAACCCATCAGAACTCCAAGACATGGTACAGGAGCTCTCAACTAGAAGTAAAGAAGTTGGACTCAAGATGAACCTACAAAAAACTAAGATCATGTTCAATAATTTTGTAGAGGAAACAAAAATACAAGTTGACAACATTGAGCTAGAAATTGCTGATTCATATATTTACCTTGGCCAGCTGATTTCAATGGATGGCAACATTATGAAAGAACTCAACAGACGTATTAAACTTGGCTGGAGTGCATTTGGAAGAAACAGTTTTATCCTGAAGGGGAAATTGCCTTTGTGTCTAAAAAGAAAGGTCTTCAACCAGTGTGTATTGCCAGTCCTCTCTTATGGATCAGAGACATGGAGTCTAACAGTTGGAGCAATACGAAAGTTACAGACAACGCAAAGGAGCATGGAGAGGTGCATGCTTGGAATAACTAGGAGAGATCGAAAAAGAAACACTTGGGTGAGAGAGCAAACTAGAGTAGAGGACATCATTGTTAAAGTAAAAGGGCTGAAATGGCGATGGGCTGGGCATATTGCAAGAAGAACTGATCAACGATGGACAACAGAAATTCTGAACTGGATTCCAAGAGACCACCGAAGACCTAGAAAACGTCCTCAAACTAGATGGGTGGATGAAATAAGAAAACAGGTTGGGGTGACGTGGAAACGAATGGCCCAGGATAGACTTGTGTGGAAAGCATTTGGAGAGACCTTCATCCAGCAGTGGATAGATAATGGTTGAATATGATGATGATGATGATATATATATAGGTTGGGACACCCTTCCCTATAAGAGTGTGCAGACAGTGACGCTTGCGCATGCGCGGAGTGGAAACGGAGACGACTCGAGAGACGTGAAGCAACCGAGGTAGAGGTTGGACGCAGGGCAGCGACGCTTGCGATGATATAAGAATATAGCGAATATTACCACCGCGACGATATACTTATGTTTGTTTGTTTGTCTGGCTTTTTTTATGGCGCAAGAGCATCTGGGATATACTGCGCCAAGACACAAATTAGCCCAACAACTTATGACAAATTAGGACACTTTGTGTTATGTGCATAACATAGAAGGCGCGACGTTGTAATTGTGTGAAGTAGTTGCTTTATTCATTAAAGGACATAATATTTATCCATTGAGTTCTAGAGTTATTCATAGTGCCTCATTATAAAGCATAAGTCCCATATATATATATATACACACACACACACACACACACATATATATATATATACACACACAATATTTTAGCACGTGAAATTCTTATTTTTGACTAATAAGCTAAATCGGTTTCAGAAAAAAAAAACCCCTCACAGTTACGTTAATTGTTGTGAGCAATTCAATTAGGTTAAATACGATATTTTTATCTACGATATTTGCGATATTTTATTTTATATATTTTTATAAATTATTTATATTATTTTATATTTTCATAAATTATTTATATATTTGATATATTTTATAATTATTTATAGTTGTCTAGTATATTTTTATAAATTATTTAAGTATTATTTTATATTTATATATATGCGAGGGCGCAAAGTCTCGCCTTGCGGTAACGTATCAGAATTTTTTTTATAAAAAGGGCGACGTTCGCATTTAGGCGTGAAAGGGAGGCTCTGGGTAAAACGTTTGAGAACCACTGGACTAATATATTAGTAGCTAATATTTAAAAAAAGTACTCTATGTAATTCACGAACTATGATTTAATTTTTTACTTATAAATTATTACTATGAATTATTATAAATTATTTTACCCAGAGGAAGAAAAAATATTTTTCTGTAATTAAATATAATTCGCTTCATTTTAGCACT
>QLNU02015270.1:95813642-95860314 GCA_006491805.2 Dysdera silvatica | reverse complement strand
GTAATTGTTAGCTATCGTTATGTTTATCCCTGCTTATGAGATCAAAGGCTTTACTCATATCGAAAAAAATACCTATTGTATATTCATTTTGTTCAAGTTTATCGTGAATCATTGTTATTGTTTTTAGTATTGCATCTTCACTAGTTTTATTTTTTCTGAATCCATATTAATTTTTGTAACTATTAATTTTTTGTCCTCTAGGAAATTTGTTAGTCTATTATAAAGCAGTTTTTCAAATATTTTGGCAAATATTGGGAGTATTGTTATCGGTCTGTAATCGTTGTAGTTTGTTTTCCCCTTTTTTTAAAAAAAAATTGGAACAATTTTAGCTATTTTCATGCTGTTTGGGATATATTCTTTATTAATCATATCATTGTAAATTATTGTTAAGGGTATTAAAAATCATTTTTACATATTTTTATTATTTTTGGTTGAATATCATCGATCCCTCCCACTTTTTTTCATTTATTGAATCAAGTTCTTTCATAATTTCACCTTTAGTTACGTTATCAATTACTATGGTGCTTGATATTTGATTTGTTTTAATTACTTTTTTGTTATTTGGCGTTCATCGATTTTATGTTGTTCTAGTGTATTTATAAAGTTTTCATTCATTGTATTAGCCATTTCAATGTCATCTCATATTTCATTTCCTTCTTTTATAATTTTATTTATTCAATTTTCTTTATCTTTTTTTCCAAGTAGTTCATTTATAACTTTCCATTTTTTTTTTATTTTTATCCATTAATCTATTTTTATAATATTTTTCTTTCGTTACTTTTATTATTTTTTTTTGTCGTGTTTCTTATCTGTGTAAATTTTTTCCAGACTTTAATAGTCATTGTTTTTAAATAATCTTTATATGCTTTGTCTATATTTTTTATTTCTTTTCTTATTAGTTGGTTATAACATCTATTTCCATTTTTTAACTATTTTTTGTTTTATTATGGGAAAATATTTATTATATTCCTGTGTTGTTATTTTTAGGAACAATTCATATTTATCCTCTATTCCATGTGGGAGTTTCTATTTTTTTTTCCAATTTATTTCTGACATTATTTTTTTGAATTTGTTTATCTGTTTATCGCCTTGTTTTCTTACGTATTTTTGCTATATTTCATTGATATCTTCATTGGCTCTTATCATTATTATTATAGGTTTATGATTACTCAACTAAATATCTAGTACTTCAGCTTTTGTATTTTTTTTGTTAGTATGGAAATGGTCTACCAATGATGATGTTTCTTTTTCAAATCTTGTATTTTGTTTAATTACATTTATTAAACCCTTCGTTCGGTTATATTAAGAAGTGTTTCTTTAGTTGTACTTTTTTTTACTCAAGTCAATGTTAAAGTCACCTGCTATATTTAAGTGGTTTTTTTTTATCTTTCATTTTTTCAATTACATTTTCTAATTGTACAAAGAAATTGCTTAAGTTACCTATTGGCGGTCTATAAATTACTATAAATATGTTGTTTTGTATTTTATCGCTAATTATCTCTATATCGGATGTTACGTATGAGTCTTGAATCATTTCTTTCAGTTGTATAGCTTCATCTATTTCAAAATACTAATGTAGAAGCAGATGTTTCCTCAGTTCGATGAATTTTTACTACATCGATAAAATCGCAATCGATCGACACACATCATATCTATAAAGACCAAAGAAATATCGTTGGATATGATTTTCAGTTTTAAAATTGTGTAATGATATTGAAGCTTTAACTTCTTAAACACTTGACGTTTCGCTTCGTCTTTGCGACTCTTTTTCAGAAAATGGTTGCAAAAGACTAATCGAAACGTTAAGTTTTCAAGAAGTTTAAAAGTGTAATATCATTATAAACTGTTCTCAACACGTATCCAATTTAAAATGAGCTGTAAATGTTTACTTGAAACTACCATGTGTCACATTAGGCCGCGTCCACACTTGCAACAGAACACCGTATCGTAACACCGTCGCGTATAAAGTCTGGACCGCACTCCGTGACAGAACACCGTAACATTTCCGCGTCCCACCAGTTGCCGGTTTTTCCCCGTCGCTTCAAAGGAATGTCATGGGGCAATGTTGCACCCCATGTTCGTGTACTTGAATCGGTTTACGAACAACAGCGTTTTGTCAGTGTAGATTGGATATCGGCGTGAACTGATGGGAAGCAGTGCTGTTACGCACTGATGACACGCGGCAATGTTCTCCCTGTAACATCATCGTGTGACACGGGGTGTTATGCGACGATGCTTTGTTACGATGCTCTGTTGCATGTCTGTATGCACCCTTAAGAAGCGCAGTCGTTTCAAATCTTACCTGCCTGTTTTGGTGATGATCATCTCTGTGCCCAACTCGTGGAACTTTTCCCAGAGATCTTTCGTCTCCAAAACAGCTGAGACTTTGGCAAGCTGATCACAATTCCATTTATCCTTCAGTCTGGGATCTTGATGTTGGTTCTGTGATTTAGATTCCCGATCTTTCTCTGGAAGAATATCATCTTTGATCGCATCTATTGGTGTCGTCGAAATTTCTCCATCTGCAGTCAGGTTCTCCTCTTGTGGAGATAGAGTCCGTCGAGTCTTAGGTTTGTTACCGTCAATTTGTGCCAGCGACGGATGGTAGTTTCCAACTGCTTGGATGAGTTCCCCTGGACTCGTGGTTCGCTCCACCAGTTTCTCTGTTGGAAACAAAAGGTGTAAATTCTCAGTGAGATACATTTAGAAGTCCTTCTAAATACACTAATCTATATTTACACTGTACACGAAATGCGTTCTATAAAAAATATATTTTCGTGTTACAGAACCTAAGGTAAACACAGTTGCATTCCTATTTCGATTCGTGCTAGCTGCCCATTGGAAATGGTTTAATTTTGGTAATTGAAGACGTTATGAAACAATTTAGTTTATTGTAAGTTTATACCTGCGAATTCGATTTGTTATTTTCTTAGTCGATAATCATTAACAATTGCCTGTATAATCTTTACCTTATAATTGTTATTTAGTTTATATCACACAACAAGGGCCGGATTATAGCACAGGCAGAGAAGACAAATGTCTAAGGTACGCTTTTTTTGGCGGACTTCGCGCGGTGAAGTCCGCCTATAATTCTTCAACATTGTTGCCAATCAGCCAATAGTTAATTGCAAATTGGTTAGTTGGAAACTGGAAATTGGTTAATTGGAAACTGGAAATTGGTTAATTGGAAGCTAGAAATTGGTTAGTTGGAAACTAGAAATTGGTTAATTGGAAACTTATCGCTTGAAACTGAAGTCGTCAACACTAAGTAATAAAACTGGGCCATACTGACCACTATCAGTCACAAGCTAACTAGTTTTGCTCAGCGCATCATTAAGATGTTAAAGGCATCAGGTATTAGAATTTTGAATCCCAAGATAGATTATTTAAATTGCTTATATATCCCTGAGGATATTACGGCTAGGATTTTTATCGCCCATATAGCAGTTTTCGTCGTCGCGGAAAAGCTCACTTTTTGAGCCACGATATCAAAGATATTATTTTGTTACTTTTTCTTAACTTTTTTTCTTTTAAAAATATCGCGGAGCACTTAATAGGCCTCCACGAAATGTCATCATTAATGTCTAGAGGGGGAATAGGGGTAGTTTAGCCCCCTTCCCCCATAGAAAAGTGAGTATTTAAATTCCAAGCATGAGCTTGAGGAATACAGAGCTTTCTCTTGAACTTGAGCGTAAGCGTACGCAGAAAATTCACAAGTGGCGGGAGTTATGGACTAAATTAGGGGATTACATAGCTATAACTCACATATCTCTATGTTAAGTATGCAAAGTTTCATTGAAATGGGGGTTAAAACCCTCATCAACACCCCCTGCATACGCTAGTGAACTTGAGACTAGTTACGCTAATGATCGATTACCAGTGGTCAACGGACCACACTTCGAGGGAAGAAAAAAACTTCATCCCTTAACCGGAATTTAAAGAAGTTGAGGAATATGATGTAAAAGAACGATCTTAAAGTTTTGCTATAGAAAGAGACTTGAAAAATATAATATAAAATTATGGAAAAGGGGAAATACGCAAGAAACATACTTTAATTTTGATTCACAAACGTCTGAAGCGGGGGCGGATCCAGAAATCTTGGGGACGATTTATTTCGGATTTCTATTTTCAGCCAGCTGCCCGGTGCTTTTCATCTTATTTCCTCATGATATAATCCCCGTTCAAGGTTGGGGGCGATTGCTCCAATTGTCCCCCCCCCCACCTTGGATACGCCAGGGGACTGAAGACTTAAAAGAAGTTGAAAACAGATTAAAGATAACTATTTAGAGGAGAATAGGACAAATCGTTTCGCGTCTGCACAAAAGCCTTTAAAGACGATGAATACCATTACGACATGCGCTTAAATTACAACATAAATAATATATGCATGTATATAACTATAATTATAATAAAACATAACTTTCAGCATACATTTTTTCGATAGATGGTATTAAATTTACGAATCGTATGTATTTTAAGTGATGCTAATTTTATATTTGCTTACGGTGTCCTGTAAGCCCTTGCGAAATATCGAAGAGCCGCGGCATTTCGTCGCTCGATAGCTTCTCCATTTTCTTTTTAATTAAATGATAGGATGTTTTACTTAATGGTACAATGGCCATAAACCGCCAGTTTCTTAAAGACAATAAATGTTCTAAGTTCAAAAAAAATTCATAAATTTTTGCCGTATTTCATCATAAAATTACGAAACATTGAACTAACATATACCATTACAATATTTAAATTATTTTTATTAATATTAAAATTCTTTAATCAATTTTTTATGTAACACATAAAATGAAATATTTTTTTTGAAACCAGAAAGGGAGATTTAGGAAAATTTTAGGCAATTCAGTAACAATTAAGCTTGGTGGACTTATTTATTTTATCTTACCAACTCTGTTAAGTTCTCTTTGGCTTGTTCTCTTAAGGTAAAAAGGATTTCCAAGTTCCTCTTGCAAATAGCTTCAACACATATTATTAATATATTGTTTTATATTATTAAGAATAACAATGAATGTGTGGAATGCGCAAAAAAAAACAGACAACAATATGACTTTTATTGTGGGGGAAAATTACTCAAAGTTAAAGCACAGTCTGCCAGTAATAAAGTACACTCTCCTGATAAATATCCAAATAAAGGGCATCTTCTTGCCTTAAAAGAAAGCTTCTCATGGTAATAGTGTCGTACGCAGGGGGGGGGGCTGCTTTCTGGGGTCATAACCCATATTGCGACGTAATTTTGTATTTATAAATTTTAAAATGTATATATGAGTGTACATATGAGTATATGAAGTTGTAGCCTTATAAACCCCTCCATTATAAGCTTGTGACATCTCCCCTCTTTATGAACTTTCTGCGTACGCTAACATAAAGCAATAAGGACTCTTGATTCGTCAATAATTGATTTTTCGAAGATAATGATCACATGACTTTAAAAACACACTATACATTTTCCACCCTATTCAATTTCTCACCCTAAAACGATGAAACGCCTTAATGCTCTTTGACGATAACATTCTCCAGCAATTTATCGTCGATTTTGTTAAGAAATTAGGTGCTCCTGAAAAGGCTACATTCTCCTAATCTTGGAAAACTTAATCTTGGGGCAATATTTCCCCTTCTTTTGCTGTTTGCGCTATCAAGTTAGGCCGTTGATAGATGGGGCAAGCACGAGATGATATCATGCAGGATGGTCATGGTGAAGAATGCATTTTGTGGAGAGCTTTCCATCAGAAGCGCGGGAGCACCTTGCCCCGTTCCCGAGGAAGTGAGAAAGTGTGCACGTCGTTGCCTGCTGTGGCTATCATGATCTGGTTAGCCTCATCTTCCGGTTTTCAATCTTTCGCCATCTTTGGATAATGGATAAGGTGGAGGAAAGGCATCTTTAAACGAATCTCCATCAATTGCGCTGTTCCAATTGATTTATCGGAGTTTTTTAAAGATTACATTAAAGGCAAACGAAAATTAATGGGTTCGCCTCTCCTATCTAAGCTAAGAGAATGTGTTATTAAATTGTGGGAAGTTTCTGAAAGTAATGAAGAGTGTTATGAATACAAATGGCATACAAGTCAGAGACTAAAGCAGAAAGAGGCTTAAATGATATTCTGTTTTTATACACTCTGTTGCAATAAAATATGTGCACCCAGAAAGAATTGAGCCACAACTACTCGAAATTCGGTTTGTATATAGTGTTCGCGTAGATGAACAAATGATCAGAACATTGAAACAAAACACCATTTTATTGACGAGTAGCAATATAAAGAATGTGCTCTTCAACAGGTGGTGAAACCACCCCTGGCAGTCATGCAAGCCGATACTCGGTGGGACATGGAGTCAATTAAGTGGCCGATGTTCCACTGCGATAGATCCTACCATAAACGCAGCAACTGCTGAAAGAGTTCGGAGGTATTCCGAGACGACTGAAGTTGCCTACATAACATGTCCCAAACAAGTTCGATAGGCGAAAGGTCTGGAAACCTGGCAGGCCACTCAAGGACGTTAACACCTTAAAGATATTGTTGCAACATCCAAGCACTATGTGGTCGAGCGTTGTCCTACTGGTAAACAGTACCTGGGCGGCCAGATACAATAGGCAGTACCACCGGCTGCAAAATATCGTTGACGTATCTGCTAGCGGTGGGAGCACTTCGTAGATGACTAAAGGTGACCGGCTGTCCCAGGAGATCGCTCCCCAGACTGTCACACCAGGTGTAATGGCTGTGTACCGCTTAGTAACGAATATTGGATTCTACCGTTGACCTCCTCGTCTCCACACACGTGTACGGCGATCATCAGCATCGAGTAAAATGAGGGATTCGTCACTAAATATAACATTCCTCCAATCTTACACTGTGCAGCTTGATCGTGAGCAGCACCGTTCCAGGCGACACGGCCTATGGCGGGGTGTCAGAGGCAAGCGCCGTAATGGTCATCGAGATCTGAATCTAGCGTCAGCTAGTCGTCGCCGAATGGTATCCCTTGATAGATCTGGACCCCTACGAGTTGAAAAATGGCGTCGAATTCTTGATGGCAATACTGTTGGTGCGGACGTGGCTATTCTCCTGACTATGCGATCCTCTCGCGCATCGGTGACCCGGGGTCGTCCAAAGCCACTGTGACGGCTGACTGTACATTCTTTGAACCACTGGTTCCAACACCGGGCAACTACCATATCGCTTCGTCCAATATGCCGGACAATTTGTCTGTTCGACCAATCGGCCTCTCTGAGGCCTCTGATCCGCCCCTCTCAAAGTCGGAAAACTATTTGTAATGTCGTCGGGTACGTCTGCAAGGCATCTTTCGTATCAATGTCGTATATATATCCGAGTTGTCAATCCGGTTGTAAATGACCATCACTAAGCGCACCGGCCCTTTTAAATTCTACTCGCGTCGCAGTTCATACACGCGTTGCATGTCTCCACAATGCTAACTGGTACTGTACGCTTGATCATTTTCATAACTCGCTGAACAACATTTGCACCCTGAGTTTCGTAGTCGTGGCTCAATTCTTTCTGGGTACATACATTTTATGACAACAGAGTGTATAAGATAGCTTTTTATAATAGGCTCTGTATCTTCTTGGGTACTCTATCGACTGTAGCTTATTTGTCATTTGGAAGGAAAAATACATGAATTTTCAAAGCCACCAGCTGCCATAATATCGTGCCTAAGTGTGAATTTATATTTTTTACTATCTCTCTCCACACGCACACACACACACACACATATAATTTTTTGTTTCTCAAATTCGGCATATTCCATGAAATGCAATAATCTTAAGGATTATTTACTACCAACATTAAATATAGAGGAAGTGTTTCAAACTGTGGGTTATGAGTCAGTGATGTTTTAAGCTTAAATGAATCGAAGAAACTTTTTAATGTAAGAAAATTTTCTATAATTATTTAAATTTATACATATATGCATATTACCCTCAGTATATGCATGCACATACACTTACTATTCACATATTACATGCATACATATATAGTATCGTGTTCACTAGTAACAGTGTGCCAACTAGTGCTAATGTGACTGTCTGTGCGCAATTCCAAATAATTAAAAACGGCATAATTAGGATAATACGTAAGATATACAGTGTTACGTCCCAGTGAGGGACATACACACGGGACAGGACATTTTGTCCGTTAAATAGAGGTGATCCTTCTTTAGAGGTACATATTTAGATATATATTAGAGGTATATTATTTAGAGGTACATTCATATACTCGGGTATACAAGGGATAAGAGGTTTCGTCCCTTGATTAGGGGTGTCCAACGTTCGGAGGTGTCTCTTACAAAAGGTGACACTTTTTATACACAGCATATGTCCCAAAAGTTTATAGACAAACTTTAAGTGTAGGTCCGCCAGACAAATAGGAATCAATTTTACATAGGAAGTGGTGGTCGCAGAGGCGACAGTAAGGTGTGACGGCGACATGAAAAACGACATTGGAGAGCGTTGTATTTTCAGTGTCTTATTTTATGACTCTTTAAGTGTCTTATTTTAATTATCTTATTTTCGTTTGGGGGATGAGTAAGTATTACGTAAGAATCTTTGGTGAAGGGAAGGGTGGGAGTTGTTGAGATTTGTTTATATTTTCTGACAACGGGGAGGAGTTCGAAATCATGCTTAGGCTTAAGACACAAAAAATATGTAAATAATAAAACTAGCGCATAGATATAACGTGAAATCCGCTCTGACAGAACTGCAATACTTGGATGTATGGCACACTGCGAGTGAGGTACACGTAACCACGGTTATGTATTTAATTATCATTAATTTAAATATTAATTATTGTTATTAAGTTAAGTATTAATTATTGTTATTAAGTTAAATATTAATTATTATTAAGTTAAATATTAATTATTATTATTAAGTTAAATATTTCATTATTTAACCAGTGGCTTTCAACCTTTTTCGCTTGGGGGTGTATTTTAGGATCCTTGTGATTAGTGGCGTAGGCAGTAAGTTCATAAAGGGGGGCTTAATGGGGGGGGAGTTACAGAGCTACAACTCATATATTCCTATGTTAAATATACAAAATTTCATTGCGATGGGGGTTTGCAACCCTCAAAGCCGCCCCCGGCTACGCCTATGCTTGTGTCCCCTTGACAATTTTTAATTTTAATAAATGTATTATTTTTAACAAATGTGTTTTATCAAATCCACTTATTTATTGCACACTATTAGCTTACTACGTAAGAAATATTAATGATAAAAATATAACTATTTAAAAATATTTCATAATGGCCCGAAAATAGCAATTAACAGCGTATTAAAACTTTTTTAAATACGATAATTTTCTGTGATTACTATTTTCATAAATAAGCGTTCAATATTATGACAAACTCAAATAAATGCTCAATATTACAATAAAAATGTAAATAAGTATTATAATATGCATCACACATTGCATTTTTAATTCAAAAACTTATGCCAAGAAATTAGAGAACAGAAATCTTACGTTAGCATGAAGGCGAAGGGAACAAGCATTTGTTTATTTTTTCTTATAAAGGGAAGTGGGGTGCATAAAATGGCCAAAAATGTGAATTCGTAATACCTGAACGGCCCCTTACAATTGGCAGTACAATATATAAGTTCGTTTTATTATGAATAATTTTAATTTGAAATTGTCTCCATGGTAACCAGGAAAGATAACAGGAATTTTGAACATCTGTTGTAATGTATGGGAAGAGAAATTAAGAGAGAAATTAAGAGAGCAGGAATTGAAAATAAAAAAGAGAGAAAAGAAATCAGTGTGTCCGGCAATAACAGCTCATTCCCAATTTTGCAATCACTAGTAGATGCAAGTTTTCACTGTAATGTGGACGTTATGATTATTCATAATGAAACAAGCTTATACAGTGTTGCCACTCATGAGCAAAAATAAGATAAGACCACCAGTCATAAAATAAGACTATGCAAATACAACTCTCCAATGTCGTTTTTCGTGTCGTTGCCGCATCAATTTCCGCTTGTGATTCTCACTTCCTGTATAAAATTGATTCGCATTCGTCTGGCGCACCTACTCCTAAAGTTTGTCAACAACCTTTTGGAACACCCTGTATATACGCTTGCCTGAGAAAAAGTGAGAGGTAGTATCATCAACTTATCAAACCTATAGGACACTACCGTATCAATTCAAAACATTGCTTGATAACTGTTTAATAAATAACCAGCATTTATAACCATTCATTCTCATTTGAGTTTAAGAGCGGCGCAAAGTTTGAATAGGTACTTTATAATTTTTGTTTAGAATACGTACCCTTTTAGTGGGGGGGGGGGAAACAAAACAGTGACATAGGAAAGGGTCTCAAACTGCAATTTCACCGGATATTAAAGCAGATTTTTCCGCTTTAAGACCAAATCGTGACCCTTTTAAGGCAACTTAACCCTCATAGTTTTTTGATTTGCTACGTCCCTGGTATACAATCTGACTTTGTGGACGACGAATTCCAAAGCAGTGACATCCATAGCAAACGTTCCTCCGTCCCCATTGGCGAATAGTAAATAATGGGACTTTTCATTTTGCCATTTTTGCCGTCTAAGGTATAAAATAAAACCTCTGTTATCCGACACCCTTTTATCCGGAATTCCTATTAATCACCCTGGAAAAAGGATGTCAGTTATCTCTTTTTTCTTAGGGCTCAGCATATAGTGCACAATTAAGGCTTTTATGGGCCCCAGACTGGCATGAGGGAAGGGGCCCCTAAAGAAAGCGGCATGCATGATATTAATATTAGTATCTTTATTTATTTCCCACATTTACATACAATATTCTGTCGTATATAAAGTGGCAAGTCCTCAGAAAAAGCCAGACACTGGCATAACTTGTTGCAGTTCTGAAATTTAGTCTTCCAGGATTATTAATCATAAAATTTAAATAAATAGTATTAGTGCCAATATATCAATCATAAGTTAGTATCAGGACAACAATTCAATATAATTTAAATATGTCAGAATTAAAATAAATAATGTCAATGTATATTATCAATAACTAAGCAGAAAAAAATGTAATTAATAGACAATAACGATGTTAATACATCAGTTATAAGTTAACATCGTTATTGTTATACACAAATATATAATGTTATATACAAATATTAGTTTCCTCAATTTTAAAAAAAAAAGCTTCATATTATGTATTTTTCTTGATTCAGTAGGCGGATCGTTCCATAGTCCTTTATAATTAACATTGTTGCGACTTGTCTCTGTTTTAATTTTAGGCAAAGAGTATTCTATTACTATTAGATTTCTATTATTATTAAATTTATTCCATCGCAGGACAGTTAATTCAGTTAATAAATCGTTAGTTTTTTTTATCTATAATACTCAGGTCTATCAATAATGAAACTAAGACATTTGCAAATTAAAATAATTGAAATAACTCGAATTTAAATAATATCCAGCCCATCAAGGTCCCTGAGAAGGGGCCCCCTATAATCGCGGTGCCTTAGGCCTGGGTCCATTTAGCTATATGTAAATTCGGCATTGTTAGCATGGTTGTGTGAAACGGGAGAAAAAAGATCCGACCCAATGCAAATAATGCTGTTAAAGTAGCCCTGCGATAGAGATAGAGAATAAAGACGCCTCAAATTATTAAATTCAATGAAATTTCATTTTAATTCTTCATGGGATATTTCAAATAAATAATTTCAGGCTACCAAATCGAGAAATTGTATTGTTTTTTAAAATAATGTTCCTTTCCTTTCAAACGTACATCTATTATAAAAGCAGGTGATTTCGATTAGTGATGTAACTTGTATTGCCCATTGAATTAATACATTGATAATTACTAGCGTAAGCTCCGTCTTAATTGTTTTGTGGCGCAGTATAGCCCAGATGCTCTTGCGCCATAAAAAAGCCAAACAATCAATCAATTAATTGTTTTGTATGATAGAGGCTCTAATGCATTTGGAGCCATTTCCCGAACTCACAGTGCTTGTTAGATTCCACACGAAGCCCCATAGAAATGTTATTTTATACAACACAGTTCGATATTTTTGTAATTGGAAATTTCTTCTCCAATTTAATTAAGTGTATCAGTAATAAAGATATTATAAGTCAAATAACATGTCTTCTAAAAGTGTAAAACTGCGCAAGTCAGAAAGGAAAATCCTTTTATCTTCTATATGAAAAGGCATCGAAAAACAAGGAGTATCTAAAGAGAAAAACCATGTGAAGGAAAAGAATTTCCAGAATATTTAAAAAAAATTATTACTTGATTTCGCTGGTTTGATGTGCCTTATTTTGCTGAATATTTTTATATTTATACACACAGTGCCGTATTTCCCAATAGGCTATAGACTAGGGCGGCAAAATTTTGTGTATTGAATCTGAACAAAAGCAATACCATACGACGATATAATCAGATGTTTTGCCGAGAAGAAAGCTAGACGTCATGCTTTCCATTTAAATACCAGTGTTCGATAGGCTTTTATTTTTTGTTAAAATTAAAATTTATTTCAATAAAATTGAATTTGATTTATTATATACCAAGAAGAGATAATACTTCAATATAAGTTAATATTGTTTAATGTTTATGTTTCAATTTATGAGTTTGTTTTTCAACATTTTTACTGTCAATACAAAATTTTTTAGCGTATATTGAATGTAACAATTTTTATGTTCCTACCACTGATTGGAGGGAGGTGGACAGGTAGGAAGGGGTGGCAAAATGGTAAATCCGCGTATGTATACACAATGTTTAACAAAAAAATAAAAATTAGACTTACATGGTTTGCCATTTTCAACGGCGATATATGAACTTGCAGTATTTCAGAATATTAACATCTAACAAGTTAATGATGTGTGGAGGATTCTAAATTGTCCTTTTCATTGAAATAAATTAATTTTAGTTCCACGACGGGATCCTTAGAAAGGAAATTAATTTGAGGAAATCGAAAACCAGATGTTTATTGCGACAGCAAGTTCCGCTCTTTAAAGCGCAATTGAGTAAGCAGATGTTCGGGTGAAAAGGGTGAGGTGTTAACATCGCAGCTGGTTAGTAGACCTCAGAAAAATTAGCCTTTTTCTATTGGTGTAGCTGGACCAGACCTAAGACATTACTTTTCTCTTATTGGTGCAGCTACTTTCAAAACTGTCCAATCAGTAGTGATTAATTTCATCGATTATGCTGGATACTTGACACTAGGTTACGTTCGTGACTCTTTTTTCCGATAGAAGGAAACGCATTTACATCACATCATATCACATAATCATTGTCTTGAATCAATAAACATGATGGCAGATAAACATAAAAGCAAAACTGATTTGAATAACGTCGATGTCATGACAGAAACTTGTTGACACGAAACAAGTTAGTCTTGTCATGCCATCATTATTACCCACGCTACACTATTAATAAATGTGTTATTATTTACATGACTGTTTATTATGTGATTAATTGCCGGCTTATGAAACATTGGACAAAAGCAAAATGGTTAAATGGCGGTTTGATACGTAGTAAACTAAGGTTCACTCTTTGCCACGACATTGTGTGTGTGTGTGTGTGTGTGTGTGCGCGCGTGTAGCATGTGACAGACACCAATGCAGGTAGCGAAATCCTAAGCACTTATCCTAATCACCTAATCACATTTGTTAGAGTGAATTTCTATTGTTTGTGTTCTGTGTTTGCTAGAGTGAATTTCTATTGTTTGTGTTCTGTGTTTGCTAGAGTGAATTTCTATTGTTTGTGTTCTGTGTTTGCTAGAGTGAATTTCTATTGTTTGTGTTCTGTGTTTGCTAGAGTGAATTTTTATTGTTTGTGTTCTGTGTTTATTAGAGTGAATTTCTAATGGTTTGTTCCATTTATGGTATTTTTTGTTACAGATTTAAGGGTGAAAATATCTAGCAAATAGGACCACTTTCATGAAATGTTTGCAAAACCATAAAAATTTGACTGACTGGATATTAAGATCAGTGGTGTGTAAGAGGTTGGTGATTTGTGAAGGTTCAATAATTGGACTTCCCATTGCAAGACCAAAAATTGGTCGATGGGAAACCTATTTTTCCCGGTTTTTGTGCGACATCTTTATACAAGCCTCTATTCCCTGCCCGTTATGAATCATATCGCCCATCTGCGCAAGCGCATAAACTCTGAAAAAACAGAGGGTTTGGTGGAAGTTGCCAATTTGAAGTTAACTGAAGAAATTTAGGAACTTTTTAGTGATTTTTTTGGAGCTAAACTCACCAATTGCCAAATTAGAATTTTTTGTAATTCGTGTTGACACTTCCAGAATACGTAGCGGGTTTTCTTTTACTAAGGATATGGGACCTAATTTTTTTTTGTTTTAATTATTGAAGGTTTAAATTTTAAACAAGCTGAGAAATGAACATATGAAAATAAAATAAATCCAAAGCCCCCCCACCCCGATCTCTCCTTGGTGTAACTCGAATCTCCGGCTAATTAATTTTCTTCAAGCCTTTTTTGTTTTTGTGCAGTATTTAAAATAATTTCAATACTATAATATTTTTAGAAGAACTATTTATTATTTGCAAAAAATGTTCCATGCAATATAGAAGCTTCTACAATAAAAATATTTATTCATTGTGCAAATAATTTTTCAGTTCCGTGATTCAAATGAATCAATGTCAATTCATAAAAAGATTATTAAATGATGTGGATATTCTAATCTCATATTTAGAATTTAATTTCTAATTATACTGTTATTATAGTTGTAGAGGGTATTTTTGATGCTATTTTTTGTTTAAAGATTATAAATAACCAGCATTTATAACCATTCATTCTCGTTTGAGTTTAAGGGCGGCGCAAAGTTTGAATAGGTACATCTTTATAATTTTTGTTTAGAATACGTCCCCCCCACCTTTAGGTGGGGGGGACAAAGAAAGTGACATAGGAAAAGGCCTCAAACTGCAATTTCACTGGATATTAAGGCAGGTTTTTCGCTTTAAGACTAAATCACGTGACCCTTTTTAAGGCAACTTAATCCCCATAATTTTTAGCCCACATGATATTTTTTCTTTTCATTTTATAACATTAAAATTTTAACATACTTTTCAAAAGAATTGACAATTACATTAAATATATAACTTTTATAATTGTTAAAAAATAATCACAAAAAATTATGATCTTTATAAGGGTAATTTACTATTATCCTTTCACTTAGGAATGTATAAAAAAGAAATGCATTTTCTTGTATGGTATTTCATTTTCATGGTCAAAATTTACAAGTAAAAACAAAATGCCGAGGTTTTGTCAAAGTCCATTAAATCCCCTTGACAACTGTCAAATTTGGGAGGTTTTTTCTGAGATGTCAACTAAAAAATCAGTAGGAGTTGGCCCTGAAAATGGCCGTTGTTCAAAATCATTGGAAGAAGACATTCAACGAAATTTTTAATGAAAATAAAGGTCATGAGAGTAGTGTTTCTAATTATTTGCAATTCCGCGAATTCCCCAAGAGCTTCTTACAGTAGGTAACACTACACTTAAATTTTGTGCAAAGTCAAAGGATGTGCGCAAAGAGGATAATGTGATCTATAACGGGGAGGAAATAGACGCTTGTCATCTTTTATACACTATATAGAAGAAAACATTGGCTCTCATGTCATTCATATTCTGGACGATCTATGTGGATGACACTTTCACTCTACTACCTAACAACATGGATCCTTTTCAGATCACCAACCTCTTAACCCTTTGGGTACATATTTATTTGAAAAAATTCTTGCGTTTGGAACGGATTTAATTTGCTGATTCGCACTGGAAGAAACGTCCTCTTACACCTGATACCAATCACTCTTGCCATGAACAAGAATGTACATGTTTAATTTTGTCCTAGTTTGAATGACGAATTAGACTCGTCATTCGTAACTTAGGCAAGACAAGTGCATGATGAGTCTCAGTCGTCAAATGTACCCAAGGGGTTAAACACGGTTGACCTTAACATTCAGCTTATTTTTGAAGAAGAAAAGGACTGTTTACTGTCTCTTCTCGACGTCTTAGTCCATAGAGCATCTACTGGTTTCCAAACAAGTGTTTACTGTAAACTTACTGTTAGTTTTCTTCCTCATGCCTTTTCTGCTCATCCACAAAGCCAGAAAATGAGCTCGTTTTATTGGTTGGTGTCTCGTGCCATCAAATTTTCATCCACAAGTGATGTTTTGACTAATGAACTTCGCTGCATTCGAAAAAAGTGACTTATTACCATGGCTATAATTAAACAACCATTGATCACGTCTTTATAAAACTCACTAAACCTAAACCCTTCTTCTTCTCTCTCTCACACTAGTATTTATTCAGCACCTAAAGACATTGTTTGCATTCCGTATATTCCGAAAATTTCCACCAAGATCGCTGCTGTTTTTCGTAGATTCAACTTTCGCGTTACTTTAACTCCAATCAACAAAATTGGCTTTTCTCATTTTAAAGACACCATCCCGGATTCTGACAGCTGCGGCATATATTCCATTCCATGCCAGTGTGGCCAAATTTATATTGGCCAAACACGAAGAATGTAGCGTCTTACAAGGGAACTTTTTATCATGTTCGTCACATCTGGATTGATACTAGGACCGTTTTGTATAGTTTTTAATGCTGATTCCGAATATTTATTTATTTATTTATTTTTTCAAAACTCATTTTTTGAGTAATTATGACCACTTAAAAATGACGAGTTGGCGACCTTTTGGCGAGAAATTTATATTGTGGCATGTTTAAAATTTGGCTCAGAATCGTTTTGTAGCTAACATAGTCTAAACCAGGTGCTCACTCAACGAGTATAGTGCATTTCAGACATTTCCCTAATCTCATTTGCTTACAAGATTTACGCAGTTTTACAAGTTAACCAACGTCCAAAAACTGTCTTTTAAATGGGATCGCGAGAACTGTGTCGTTTTACATTATGACAGCTATTCATTTTTAAAATGTAGGCATTGTCATAATTTTTTGGTTTTCCCCATTTTTACATACAGTTTCACTACCAATGAACGGTCATAATATTTTATTTTACAAAATTCAGATTAAAAAAAAAGGCCGCCAACTCGTCATCTTTAAGAGGTTATAATTACTCGAAAAATGAGTTCTGCAAAAAACTAAATACATATTCGGAATCAGTGCTAAAAAAGTATACAAAATAATCTTAGTGTCTATTCCAGGTGCGACGAATATGATAAAAGGTTCCCTTATTAGATTAAAAGAACGTGAAGCTTTATGTCAGAAAACAGGAATTCCATAAAAACTCAAGTTCTTATTCTCTAATGCACATATTATTAAAAAAGTCAACTCAACGCTGTATCTCAGCTTTTTTGAAGAATTTCATATCCTATCAAACATCAATGTTACAGTTAATGACCAACAACTAAACTTGGCGCAGTATAGCCCAGATGCTCTTGCGCCATAAAAAAGCCAAACAAACAAACCAACTTCCTAAATAACTCTATTTCGCCCACTTGGAGAAGCCATTTGTGTCTTATAGCTAGAGAAGACACTACCAATGCAATTAATTCCTCTTCGACCTAGTCAAGAGAGATTAAAATCAGGATTTCTAACCAGTGTGATGGCAACACTGTCCAACATCACGGACATTAATAGAAGCCACCATGATCTGATGATGATAGCCACGTGCGTGCTATCGAAATAGCTATTAACAACGTTTTCATTATAACGTTTTTATAAATGAATTATTCCAATAATGTTTTTATAATTTTTGCTTCTATAGGACCATTGTTTACAATGGTATAACTGTGAAATATATATAATTTATGTTACGTATAAATCATTAATGCTGGGAAAAAACGTTCAATGTAAAGTGTTATAAAGGTACGTAGTAAGGACCAAAAGAAAACCATATGACGAAATTTTCTGAAATATTTGAACGGGAATAAAGAAAATTAGAAATTTAGTTGTATTTCTTTATGGCGGAAGGGCAGCAAAGGTCATGTTTTTACCAAACGAAGTAAGAATAATTGTAAAAAAAAGGTACTGTACTTTCAGTGAGGTTTTATTTAGAGTCTAGTACAGTTCGCGTTGAAAACGTTTGCCATAGGCATTCGCAGAAAGTTCATAAGGGATATTACACGCTTATAATGGGAGTTACTGAGCTACAACTCCATATATTTATATGTTCATATACAAAATTTTATCGCAATGGGAAGTTGTAACTCCCACCAATACCCACCCATGCGTATGACAGCGGCAACCATGAACGTTTTTAAAGCATATTACTAAGAAATACAGTTAAAAGCTAATATTTTTATCCAACGACTTATCTCTGGAAATAGAACGTCCATGGGCGAAGAGCGTTTTTAACCAGAGTAATGCTACATCTCATCAACAATGTTTTAATCGTTGCCATCCACGAGAAGTTTAATCATCGCCAAATATTAAAACCACGTGCCACCATCTAAATCCACACAAAAGTCGACATTTTTTCTGTTAGTTATTATTGCAGTTAGATAAATATTAAAAGTTGTTTTCCTCTTCCTGGTTTGAATGAAGAGCTTCATATGACATCATACTGTGACGTAGGAAGCGGGGCTCAAAAGGCTCCAGCCCCTTCCATTGGCTTATCAAAGCACATTGCTCTCTTTAACGTCGAAACACCTGACTTTTATTAAAGCTACTCAATCCTCTCTTCTACAATTTTTTTAAACGGCTACGCCCCTAATACCACAATTAAACTTTTCTAGTGAATTTGCACATACTGATCCGTTGGATACTCGGCTTTCGGTTTGTGAGTACATTTAATTAATTACAGTAGTACATTAATTAGTTAATTGAAGAGTACGTTAATTGGTACAATAGGTTTTTAGTACTCCGATCCTGCTCTTCCACTACGCATGTTCCAATACGTCAAGCAATATAATTATACGGTTTTCATTGGATTGTTAGTAAATCTCCTGTAGATTTGTTAACAACCTGTATATTTGTTTAAAAAGGCCTTGTATATTTCTTTTAAATATCTTGCATATTTTTTTGTAAATACACTGTGTATCTGTTTGTAAATGCACTGTATATTTGTTTTTAACACCCTGTATATTTGTTCGCATACAACGTGTAAAATAGTCTTAATTCTTTACGAACGGCCTTAGCTTGAAATGGACCAAATTGTACATTTCATAAATCAATTCATAAAATTTAATATTTCACTTCAAAGCATTGTGATGAAAAATGTGAATTTGCCTTGTGCTAAATTATCCATTGAAAATGCCCCAATCATTTTTCACGTTTATGTCCTGAAGTCGTTACCATAGGCGCCCATATGAGTAATTTTAGGGGGATAATAAGAATTTAGGGGCTAAACAAAACTTTAAAAAATAAAAACGTAGGGTGCCAAATTATAAAATTAAAATATTTCACAGTTCGGTATCCATAGTTACAAACCAGTTCAACACTTAATAACGGAATTAAAAATAATAATACGTCCACTTAACAGGACTATAGAGTAGTAGCAAAGTCAACAGCAAAACTGAGAAATCACAAAATCAACTGATTCTGACTTGTGATGCTTTGTTTTTTAAGCGAAAGCAGTGAGGAACATTCCAGTCTTTTCGAAAGCTCTGTTTAAGCTATTGGTTGGAATATACCAATAGGGGGCAAGGGGCAATAATTTCTATTACCGCGTCATATGTACAGCCTGGGCGCCCAAACCCACGCGTGCGCACACACAATATGCAACACCTCTCTCGCGCTCCTAAAAGCATAACAGAATTTGGCAAATTAAATTTTTTAACAATGGAAGGGGGCTCAAACCCCCTTCCCCTATATGGGTGCCTATGGCCGTGACCGAAATATCGGGCCACGATTAGTGACTACAGCGTGGCCGCGAAATGATGACCCAATAAATTGAAATTCGATGATTAATAGATCTCGATTTAAATTTCGAGTAAAAATTCTAAGTAATTTGGTTGTGGGAAATTTTTCTTCAAATTATTAACAAAAATAATAATATATATATATATATATATCTTTAATTAATCACATTAAGTTCTAATCCATTGTTAAAGTAAACAGAATAAAAATTAAAGCACTAGAACTTTCCCATCTTTAGAGGAAGAAAATAAATTAAGCTGAATTAAAAAGAAAAAAAAGATAAATACAAACAAACTCTTCAGAATCATAAATAACTCCATTTCCACTTTCTAAGAAATATGTTCTCTATTTTAGAAATATGTCCTATATTTTGGAAATATGTATTTATTTAAATAATAATAATAATCTTAAACTGTGCTTGTTTAGAATCGTAAATTAGCTCTGTTAGAAATTGTTGTGCCTGTGAGAAAATTGACGCGAAATAAAATAGGCAGAAAATTATGGAAATTGATGAAATCTGATGAAAAGCTTTAATGAAATTTGATGAAAAGTGTTGATGAAATTTAATGAACAGTGTTGACGAAATTTGATAAAATTTCATCAGCACTTTTAATGTAAAATGTTGATGAAATTTGATGAAAAGTATTCATCTGCAAAAGTGAAGTGCAATGTTCTTTTAAATCAATTTCTTTTTGTGTAACTTGTGTTGTACATCTTTAATTGTAAGGCCTGTTTTTGTTTTTAGTAAAGCAATGGCTCAGTCAGATCCACTTCACTCTTCGTTGCTCAGGACGTTTAAATATTATATTAAAAAACAAAAGTATATTTGGTCTAAAGTTTGTTTTGATAACTAAGCATAATATTAATTTATCAAAATTTTCAAATTGCTGGTGTCTTATCAAAGAGTGAAAGAGAGATCAATGAAAATATAGTGATTGTAACATTGGAAACACTTACCCAGTGGTGACAGAGGTTCTGACAAATGTGTTGGAGACGAGGACTGCAAGGCATCTTCAGTATAGGAGCAACAGCTTTCGTTACAACTATCATCACTGAAAGAAGAAGATCCACATGCGGAATGAGTCCTCGAAGATATGAGGGAGTCGATGGAAAAGTCTTTAGCTTTAGCAGACATGGGGGGAACGTGCCCCCTTAACAGAAGCATCCTGGCTCCTGCTGCGCTATCCGTCCCTTTGATGAGGTGGTGATGCTGAGGATCATCCGAATCTACCATCATGGACCGGTTATCACCAGGGGCGGACAGAGCCACCATGGGCGTCGCCACCCCCTTCAACCTACCTTCCTAATTACATATACTGTCGCAGAAGGACTGTTAACATCTTTTCTAACAATCGTCGAATGTTGTTCCGAATACATTAACTTTGGATACAGATATCTGCTTGCACGACTTCCGTTTACTTCTTGTTGCGTTGCTGGCTGATGTGAACAACTGATTTAACAAAAGGAATTTAATCGCATCAAGAGTGATCCATACTCAACCTATTGGGGATGTCAGAACAGTGCCAAGAATGCAGTTGGTGTCTGAATAACTTTCTTGGAGGCCCACTCTGCAGATGTTTATCGCCATTTTTATTGAACAAGTGTAGATGCTCTCGCAGAGAATGGACAATGGGAAGTGTGTAGCGTTAAATTCTAAATAGCTTTCCGTTCAATGACTGCTGATGTTGCACAAACTATGGATTGCAAAAAAAAACAAAACATTTGTGCCCTGTAGCGTTGCACATTCGCATCATAATATCTAACAGCCATGTTAAACTCCACGAAATAGGTCCAAAATGTAACTTAAATATAAAAAAAAACATTGAAGTTAAAAATTAATCTTTTACTGTACGATTGATTTTACTATAGAGCTCGGACTGCAAGAAAAACGTTTGTCGCAAACTCTATATTTTCACTGTTCATAGAATTGTTAAATCGGAAATATTTTGGTTGGAACCGAAATGAGAATACCGAAACATGATATATAGGGAAGATATTTATCTGATGGATAGCGACTGTGTTCGCCGCGAACGGAACCAGATTGTTCTTCCTACTAGCTTTGTGTAAACACGTTTGCTACAACCACTTCGCTTATTCCTCCACGTTCGATTTGTACTTTTTGGCGAATGGGGCGCCCCCTAAGAGATCCCTCCCTTCCCACCTTCCTTTAGAGGCGCGATGAAGGTGGGGCGGTGTGAGAGTTTTCCTCGAGGAAGGGGAGGGTAGCACCCCGCCCTCTCTGCCCCACTGCATACCGAAAGTCGACTGCTCAGCCGACCCAAATCGTAGAAGTAACACCTTGCCGTTCTGCAGCGTTGTCTCGCTGATAGGGGCAGGGCTTAAGTTTTAGAAGCTGGCGAGAAATCATCAATGCTTTGGCGACGAATTTCACCGCCAAAAATGATTTTTGTTTTCTTATCATGAGCTAATGATTCTTCCTCGACTTCTGCTGAAAACATTATTTTGCATTCTTTCATTTCTTTTACCAATTTTTATTAAATTTATTTTTACACGCAATAATTTTCATTTTTAAAGATTCATTATGTGGGTTTAAGTGATTTTTATGAAAAATAAACAAACGCATTTTAATTCGAACCTTCTTAAATATAAAAACATATTTAAGAAATTACAATCAACATTCGTTTTTGTTGCAAGGACACACTGGATAAATATTTTATGAGAATTAAAATATTTATAATCACTTTTTCTCTCAATCTTTCAAGAAAATATTATTAAGTTGCGCGGAACACAAATAGAAATATAAAAGGATATTACGGAGATTTCTGTATCTTGAATTTTAAGTTTTTTTAATTATATTAAAATATATATAATATATACTAAAAGTACTCCGTTCCATGGGCGCCCATATGGGGGGCAGGGAGGGGCTCGGGTCCCCCCTTAGCCGTTCAAAAATTTGATTTCCCTGATTCTGATGTGCATTTACTTTAAAAAAATTCACCGTCACATTTTAAAATAAGGTACTTTTTAGCTCATTACTAACTGTCAAGCAGTGCCAATTATTTGCATTTAATTTTGTGCATCCACTAAAATCGTCGGGGGAGGGGGGGGTGAAGCGTTACGTAAGCACATTTCTGGCCATTTTATACTCCCCCTCCCCTTTGTAAGAAAAAATAAGCAAATGCCTGACCCCTCCATTCCATGCTTAAGTAAGATTTTGGTTATCTATATTTATAAAAATATATATTGTATATATATTATAGTAAGCCATATATATATATAATATTTTATTATAAAGTATTTTGTTACATTTTTATTACGTATTAATATTTCTTATATTGTAAGCAAATAGTGGATAAATAAGAAGTTGATTTGATAAAATGCATTTATTAAAAATAATATGTTCGTTTTAATTTAAAAATATTAGAGGGGCCACGGGGAGTATAGAAGGTAGCCTCCTAGCGAATAAGGGTTAACAGCCAGCCACTGGATTAAATAATTAAATATTTAACTGTGATTACGTGTATTTTATATCTTTTACTCGTAGTGTGCCTGTCATGGCAGCTATCATTTCCCGACTATGTGTTGGTTCTATTATTTTCTGTGTCGTACGTAAGTATAGATCAAAGTCCCCCCCCCTCCCCGTTGTCAGCAAAAGTAAGCAAATCTTAAAACCCTTACCCCAAAGATGCTTACGTAATACTTGAACGGCCCCTCGACAGTTTTGAGAAGGAAGTAATAATTTTTCTCAGATCGCCCCCTTAGAAATACACTTTAATTTTCCTCAGATCGCCCCTAGAAATACACGTTAATTTTCCTCAGATCGCCCCCCTAGAAATACATGTTAATTTTCCTCAGTCCCCCCCACGTAGAAGTATTCGTATGGACGCTCATGCTCAGTTCTCTTCATTTCTTTATTCACATCTAAATCCTCTTATGAGATGATAAATTAGGTGACAAATTCACTGGCGTCAACAGAGGGGGGGGGGTTGCTGGGGATTGTAACCCCCCATTACAATGAAATTTTCTATAGATATATACGTATGAATATACGAAGTTGTAGCTTTGTAACCCCCTTTTAAGCTTGTATCCCCTCTCCTTATGAACTTCCTGTTTACGCCTATGGGTAAATTACTAGCTAAGGAAAAAGAATGATTTCTCGGCGCCTCGGGTAACCGAATCCACAACCTCTTGATAACGGTCAAGTGCTCTTCCCACCACCTCTTATTTCGATGCTCAGATGACTCTTACAGAAAGTGGACCTACAGCAGAAGCTATATTAATCAATCGTGAAACAGGGCGTACGTCGGAAAACCGAAACTTTCGGATAATCGGAAATGCACAAATTCAGCGATCCGACACCAGTTATATTACTGTTTCGAAACATATATATTTTTATAATAGATATACAGTTTTCAAAAACAGTTTCCAAGTACAGACTGTGTGAAACTATTAACTGAATTTAATTACTTGACGTTTCAGTTCGTCTTTTGCGAACCTTCTTCTGAAATTCTCTCAGTCGTTGATGAAAGTCGACTGATGCCTTTTCATCAACGACTGAGAAAACTTTAGAAGAAGAAGAAGATTGGCAAAAGACGAACCTGAAACGTCAAGTTTCTTTGAGTAATTCGAATCAGTTAACTGTTTTACACAGTCTGTATTGAAAACCGTGTTTTACAATTTTAAAATGCGATGTGCAAGTCTTCGTGAAACTAGGCATACATTTAATTGCAAACAAAGGCAATTTTAAAAAGAAACCAAGTTCTTGATTTTTGTCTTAAAATTATATTTTTAGTACAGCTCATATAGGTTTGAAATTAAGTCTTCTTTGACGCAGTTTGAACTGCATTTGCTTTGAAAAAGCTCTAGCACTGTTGTTTAAAAACAGTGTTACTTGTATTAAATCATATTTATTTTGATGTTCCAGTCAGGCTAAGTCCAGTGGCGTACACAGGGGTGTTGTTGGGGAGCTGTAACCCCCCATTGAAATGCAATTTTGTCCATACATACATATGAATATAATGAATTGTAGCATTATAAGCCCCTCCCTTGCAAGGGGGGAGTTCAAGTATTACATAAGTAACTTTGGGGAGTGCTGTTGTGCTTATTTTCCTATGTTAGCCAATGTTAATTTTTGCTTACCAGGGGGGAGGGGTATAAAATGGCCAAAATATTGCTTACGTAATACTTGAACGCACCCGCCCCCCTGAAAACTTTTTTTCGTACGCCAATAGCTAAACCTAAAGAAAAATAAAATTGTTACGAAAACGGATGTCAGCAGGAATTGCAGGGAACAGAAGAAAGTAATGTAATAGAGACAGAGGCATAGGAAAGAGGGGCCCAAGCCCCGCCCCCCCACCTCCGACGTTAGAGGTAAAAAAATGCGTTTTGATGGCGTTAGACATCAAAACACACCATTTTCTCTGACGCTGCGTCACATGATCATCTTTAACAGTGCCAGATTATGGATCTCATGGGGCCCCGAGCCAACGCGGGCCCGGAGGCTTACTTCGACAGGACCCATGACCCCTTCCTTGAGCCGGGCCACGCAGCAAAGGTCCTTGCCAGCGCGGGCCCCTAGACATTATCCAAGCTGCAGCTCCTGCTGCCTCCCCTTCTCATCGGCTCTGGCCCTAAGCTGAAGGAAAGAATTAGGCCCTTGATGTGGCTTCCAATCGTTAAATCATGAGTTTTTATTTCCAGTTTTTATCCAATCGTTAGATCATGATTTTTTATTTGAAGTTGATTGTCTATAATATTCTTGTTAATCAGTTATAAAATGCAGACCTTTTTAATTAAACAAGATTAAAGTAAACCTTATATGTCAATGATATAAAGCTCCAATAAAGTAATCCAGTAGGGCTTCAAATCCGCGAGGGCCTTCTAAATCCAATGCTGCTCTTTAAAGCCACTTTGGCTACCCTTAATTTTTGAATTGCTGCGCCACTGAATGGAGGTTCTACTGTATTTAGCAAAAAGTTTCCCTGCCCCCCCCCCTCCATAATTGCAGCGATGACTGAGTTTATATAAAAAAAGTATTGACACAGTGCCAATTTCGCGCCAGATGTCTTCGCCAAATTGAGACCATTTACGCCTCTCTTGCTTTAGTAACCCTGATTTCAGTTAAGTCCTGTGCATTGGCTGAAGGGGATCACGTGGATAAATCACGCCCAGTAGCTGGATAGTGATTGGCTGAATTTTCAGTGTGCTGTGAAATCTACAGGAAAGACAGTGATCCGCTCTCGGCATTTTCCGCCTTGTAGCCGAATGAAATAATCCGATTTCTCTCACTTTGACGCAAATTATTAATCGGCGATAAATTTCGTGAAAAATGACGTCAACCTCTGACCTCCCATCCCCATCAACGCCCCTCTCATCGCCCCCAACCTCGATTTTGTTCTAATTTACGATTTCTTGAGAAAAGAAAGAGAGAGAGAGAGATATCAGTTTCATAGATTCAAAGAATATAAAAACGCAACCTTTAACCCACGCAATGATGGTTTGAAAACAAATGCGGTTTCATTTTAAATTTTTTAAGCAAAAATATATAAATGTTTTGCATCAATTTTCAAAAGGAAATTAAATTTATAAATTCAGTATCTTGTTCTTGAAGTTCGTCTGAAAATTTTTTTTAATCTAATTTTGAATTATAAAAAACGTGTTTTAATCTTTAAGAACGCTGTACTTGCTTTCTTTAAAAATCATTTTATGTCACTGCTTCTTATTTTCCCTTTCTATTTTTTTAGACCCCCCAAAGAGCCACTGCGACATTAATACCTTCGGGTTTAAGTTTGTGGGGAGGATGGTATATAGACTATATACTGAGCTGACGTGGGGGAGGGGGCAGTAGGTGCTACAGCGCGAGGGCCCCCCGATGAAGTCTAGGGGCCCGCGCTGTCAAGGACTTATGCTGCGGGGGTCCGGCCCAGGGAAGGGGTCACGTGGGCCGGTTGAAGTGAGCCTAGGGCCTGCCTTAGCTCTTGGCACCCGCGACTACATATTGCCCCGCTCCTTCCATAATCTCTAACTTAAGTTGATATTCATATATTATTAGTCTTCTTAATTAAATTTAAGCTTAACTAACATGTTAATTATAATTATTCAATATTAGAAAGGTTTTTTACATATTTCAAGAAATTGGTAAATGATATTAAAAATGTAAATTGAACGCTATAATGTTTTGTTTTTAATCAAAGCTCCTTACGCAAATTTGTATATTAAAAGTCAGCTGGTATGTGTACGCACATATACACGCGCTTACGTACGCGCATGCATATGCACATTCAATATGCCAATACATTCGTTAAAAGTAACTTGCGCACTACCTGTATTGAAATGCATATACATTTTCTTTTTATTTGCGTATAGGCAATTGAACAATATAAAAAAAATGAGAAGAGTTAAATAACAGTCGATTTTAAAAAACATAATGCTTTACATATAAATCATGCCATACGGTTCGTAGTAACGTAAAATTTTCGAAATTATTGGCGAAGGGGAAAGGCATAAGCACATATTATGTGCATTTATAGATTGTAATCTATGCAATTGTAATTATTGATTGTAATCTATTAAATTATTGGGGGGCGCGGGGCACACTGGCCCATATAATTCAAACCTTTGATAGTTCGATGAATACCGAAAGAGAGTACAAGAGAAACCTCTCTCTCATTTCGTTCTGTAAATTCTCAGAATAGTGTATATTAAGCTGGAGTTTACTACCTTTTATGTATATTTTTATGAATGTGACACGTGTCTTTTTTGTTGTCGGTCTAAGACACTCCGGGCTAAACGGAGGGACCCTGGTTCGAATCCAGGATGGGGAAAGCGTCTCTTTTTCTCCAAAAAGAAAAAAGCTCTAGTTTGAGCTACATATACATGGGTGGCAAAAATTATTGTATAATTACGTAAGCACCCTTGAGGGGGAGGGTTGCTGTTATGCTCGTTTTCCTATGTTAGCCAATGTTAATTTTTCCTTACCTGGGGAATTGGGGTATAAAAATGGCCAAAATATTGCTTACGTAATACTTGAACTCTTAATGTTATAATTTGTACAAATACATTGGCTTCCAAAAGTTAAGCACGCCACGCTAAAATCAACAAAAATGAAAAAGCAAAGCTTTGATTAACACAAAATTACACGTGAAGGTAGAAAATACGTTTATACGTTAAAGAAAACAAGAATTATATACAAAGATCAAAAAAATACTTACTTTTCATAAGTTATATATTGTCACATTTGGGTTATTAAATGATGTTTTGTTAAATGTTTTGTTTGGTTTTTTGAAGTCCAACAAACCAAACAAAACTTACATTATGTCGCAACATAGAATAAAAACCCTGTCGTTAGCGGATATTCACCGGATGGGAAAATTTATTGTTAAAAGGTGGTATAATTTATGAAATATAATCATATGAAAGGGCCATACAATCTCAGAAATCAAAGCTAATGCATCATGCTCTGATATACCCCAGGCCTGTAGATAAGCCGGGGTCAGATTGGTCACGGCCCCATATGACCTTTGCCTTGACCCAGTTGCCCCTTCATCCTGACTAATAGGCCTCTCTTACCCACATATTCTTTTCAACTCAAATGTTGGAGGAAAGCAGAGGAAATAGAAAAAATCAGAAAAAGAAGATTTAGATGTTGAAACGGGTTCTGAGAAAAGGGGAGAGAAACATTCATGGCAAAGACTAAGAATGCTGGAGCAAACCAGCAAGAATAGGAAAACCCAACCTAATATGTAATAGGAGTGGGGGAGTTCTGAGGTTATAGCTGGCCTTGTTTTGTCTTTCAACGGTATCCTAGACAGGAAACAATGGATGCGTCAATGCCATATTGCTGACCTGGAATAAATAGATAGCGAGGAAGAAGGAGATGATGATGATGGCGGGGAAAATAATATTAATAAAATAATATTTTGTCCCCCCCCATTTTCAATTTTATCTTTTTTTTTTTTTTTTTTTTCAGTAGCTGACTGTCTGAGACGCTGGTGCAAGGCAGCTTTTGCTGTTCTTACGCAATAAAAGCTCAAATAGATGAACCCGGGATGAGTGAGACAAACTTGCGCTCTAAAAGCGCAAATAAATAAACCTGGGATGAGCGAGACAAACTTGCGCCCTAAAAGCACAAATAAATAAACCTGGGATGTACGAGACAAACTTGTGCCCTAAAAGCGCAAATACATGAACCCGGAATGAACGAGACAAACTTGCGCCCTAAAAGCGCAAATAAATGAACCCGGGATGAGCAAGACAAACTTGCGCCCTAAAGGCGCAAATAAATAAAGCTGGGATGAGCGAGACAAACTTGCGCTTAAAAACGCAAATAAAGGAATCCGGGATGAGCGAGGCAAACTTGCGCCCTAAAAGCGCAAATAAATGAACCTGGGATAAGCGAGACAAATTTGCGCCTAAAAACGCAAATAAATGAACCCGGGATGAGCGAGATAAATATATAAAGGATTCGCTGTAGATTGATCTGTAACGAGAATTGCTAAGCGCAAATTCTGCTTAGCACTACGTATAGTACATTAAATATTAGTAACAGTATTGTAGAGTGCACTTTTTCCTGACTGTAGACAAAATTTCACTCGTTAAAATCTCTGCCAACAGGTGGCGCTTCTGCCATACAACTAATAATACAGTTGAACCCGGTTATAGAAAGCTCGACTATAACGATAACCTGGTTGTAACAAGATAAAATAAAACAGTTGTTTCGTTACGTTCAAAACCTACAGAACGAAAACAATTTTTTGCGAGAGAAAATCTGTTATAGGGAGTAACAATCTATACTAAATTTCCGCTTTAATATGCGTCGGTCGCCAAAAAAAATGGGTTTCCTGCCGTTCTCACAAAGAAAAGTTTTCTTTTTTCTGGATTTATGACATTTAATATTCCTACCTCCAAAGATATCGCTAAGATGCAAGTTTTTCTTTCTTGATGATAGGAGTAGTTCGGGGTGGGGAGAAATGTGGAAGGAGAATATAAACTTACCTAGAATTCAGGGGGGGGTCTTAAAAACTTAACAAGAAATTGAAAGGCTGAAGGGAGAGAAAAAAGGGGGGATTTTGAGGGGGCATCTGCTTACGGAAGTGTCGAAACCACTAATGTAAATTAATGTAAATGTATATAAAGGAGCAATATAAAATAATGTAAATCAATCTAATATAATAGACTAACTGCTCATTGAAGTTTTGGTGTTAGTTCCCTGGACCTTGAGTGGTTCGGATTCCTCGGAAAACTGTAGGTCCCGATGCAGCAGGATTTTGGCTGTCCTTGCGTCATGAAGCTCTCAAAACAATGTAAAACAATGAAAGTGTTGTGAAGTAAAATAATGTAGGTTTTGTAAGTTGAAGCCACGTAAATCAATACAAAATAATATATAGAAATGAATGATAATGCAAAGCAGTGTAAAATAATATAAAGCAATCTAAAATACTATAAGGTAATGTAAAAGAACGTAAATCAATGTAAAATACCAGGAAGCAATATAAAATAATATAAAGCAGTGCGATGTAACGTTAAGCGACATAAAACAGCGACGGCATTTCGCATTTCGTTTGGGGGTGAGACGATTTTCATGGGCCGAAATCCACAATGGGGGGATGAATGCAATATTTGCGCCTAACTGAAAATAGAAAGAGAAAATATGCTAATAATAATTAAATTAATTTAATAATAATTAATTTAATAATTAAATTCCATGTCTGCTATCTGTTACCAATAAGCAAAATAATTTAAACCGCAATAAAATAAATAAATAAAAATTGCTGGAGAATTTGGGGTCGATGGCTCCCCCACGCTCTTTTCTGTTGACGCCGCTGATATAAAGTAATATAACGTAAGATAACGTAGCGAAATTAGCATATATTAAATTTTTGTGTGTAAAAGAAACTTGGCTGAAGTGCATTTGTAAGAAACAGTTTTATCCTGAAGGGGAAATTGCCTTTATGTCTAAAAAGAAAGGTCTTCAACCAGTGTGTATTGCCAGTCCTCTCTTATGGATCAGAGACATGGAGTCTAACAGTTGGAGCAATACGAAAGTTACAGACAACGCAAAGGAGCATGGAGAGGTGCATGCTTGGAATAACTAGGAGTGATCAAAAAAGAAACACTTGGATGAGAGAGCAAACTAGAGTAGAGGACATCATTGTTAAAGTAAAAAGGCTGAAATGGCGATGGGCTGGGCATATCGCAAGAGGAACTTACCAACGATGGACAACTGAAATTCTCAACTGGATTCTAAGAGACCACCGAAGACCTAGAAAACGTCCTCAAATTAGATGGGTGGATAAAATAAGAAAACAGGTTGTGGTGACGTGGAAGCGAATTGCTCAGGATAGACTTGTGTAGAAAGCATTTGGAAAGATCTTTATCCAGCAGAGGATAGATAATGGTTGAATATGATGATGATATAAAAGAATGATTTGCTCATGAAACAAATACATTTTAATATGTTACATATATAATATGATGTGTGCCTTCACTTTCTACACATTTTTTCCTCAGTGTTATCCATTCTGTTGCTTAATTGAAAGAAAAATATTTTTAATATTTATGAAAAGAATAATTTTAATCACATTTGACAGGGATGAGAGACAAACGGGTATAGAAGACGGAGTTTTTTAAGGTCTGTTTCGAGAAAATTCTCTTTGAAGTTGAAAAAAGAAACTTCACTTTTGCTTTTGTCACGTAATTCACATAAAGCAAAATTCTAAAATGTTAAATGAATTGCTTGTTCCACGTTAAAACAACTGTAATTATCCAAGCTACACAAATTTTGAACGTTTTCTCAAAAACAACTTTTTCACTCGCACGCCTTTGCTTCTAAGCCCACATTTATGAACTGGATTCCTCTTAAATCATATCAAAGCCTTTGAATAAGAATTTAAATTACTCCAGTTGGTAACGTTGACATCAAACAAATAAAAAAAAATGTTTAAATTAATCTACTCTTTATCAGTGAAATGACAAATGACTGTCGAAATCCATTTCATAAAATTTAATGATTAATATTTTAATTAACATAATTAATGTCTCGGTATACACACATCGTGTGTGGTAAAAATCAGGTTGGTTTTTTAGAACAGTAGAGCGCTGTTTGGAGCCGAAGAAAAAATTTCGAAATCCATCCGTCGGTGCATAAATACTTTGAATCCACGAGTCTCTCGAGATTACAAAGTGCATGGGTTATCTCCGAGTATTCTATGGTGTTGTTTATGAGCTTTAAGGAGTCGTCCTTCGGTCCTTTTGAAGGCCTTAACCCCGTGACTTTTTTCTCCGAGGCACGTGGCTGGCGACAGTGAAAAATGTCAGAATATAAACGCACTGCGAAGCGTTGACATCGAACACATGCTAACGTTTAGCCTTCACATTGGGAACAGTCATCGGCGTAGGCAAGAGGGGGTGGATGGAGTCTTAACCCCCCATTACGATGAAATATTGTATATATATATATATATTAACATATGGAGTTATAGCTCTGTACCCCCCACCCCCTTATATATTTTTTGCGCAAGTTAACGAGGATAGTTCTAATTGCTATAAATGTGGAATAATATGGGAGGAAACAAATTTTAATTTTTAGCACGCCATTAGTTCGCTTAGTCCGCTGTTAACCCGGGTTTGACCCCCGACTGTGCCAAAAGAGGGCGCGTACCAATAAACTGCTCACTGCAGTCCCGGGTTGATTCCCTGGGGACTTAGGAAGTTCGAATTCCTCTGGAAAGTGTAGGTTCACTTCCCTACAGTGGCGTGCGTAGTGTTAACGCATTTGTTTACCACTAAGTTTATGCCATTAATGAACCCGGGTTCGACTCCCAATGGTATTTTAGAACGGGTGCCTTTTTTTTTTTCCTCCCTCACCGTAGCCAAGGGTTTGGTTCTCTTGGCCTCAGAGATTCGGATTCCTCTGAAAATTGTAGGTTCCGATGCAACATGAATTTTGCTGCTCATATGCCATCTCTTGGTGGTTTTATTTTTTTTTGCCCTTGCACTTAGTGGTGTAGTCCTAAAAGAAAAGTAGCGTAGCGCTCTTCTAATATGATAATAATAGCTCATTAATCTGATAGGGGCAGAAATTATTATTATGTATGGGTTGTTGAGCCAGCATTGCAAGACACCCCCCCCCAAATGCCCTTCTGGAACCGACACTGTCTATTGTACGTTCGCGCTCAGTTGGCGTGTGATACCGTTAGCAGACGGGTTAGTCCATTGCAGTTTAGGGAAGGGCGTCTTGCCGAAACTGGTTTTTCGCGCGGGAAAAAGAGCGGGATAGACAGTGTCGGTTCCAAAAGTCCGCCTTTTCGCCCTTGTCGCCTTAGTTGTGTTAAACAACACATTGTGGCTTTTATTATTCGGAACACAGTTTATGATACGTGTTCCAAGCTATAATTTCGTTTAAATTCTTAAGACTTTTAGTTGGTTTATTCAAACATTTAGAATCATTGCTCAAATTCTTTTTTTCTTAACAGAATTGTAGAATTCACATATTTTTTATTTACAACTTGAACAGAATTTTGTTTGTAAAATGTATGATTTCCTAAAACTTTGCCCTAGCGCCGCTAGGCCTCGACTACACACCTGCTTGCACCATAAAAGCAAATAAATATTATCTTTGGCTAAGTGATGGTGGGGGGATGACGCCAGCGAGTGAATCAGGGAAACAAATTAACAGTTAAGTGTTTCTTTTTCAAAGCCTCAATTCAGAAATCATGCATGGCGTGTTTGAGTACGCTCTATGACAAAAAAATTTACTCACCAAGAAAGAGTTGTCCGATTGTAATGAAATTTCGTATGCAAAGGTATTTTGACCGAACATGCAAATGATTAAAATTTGGTGTCCAATGAATGAATAGCGGGAACTCCAGCGCATCGGAACTGCGCATTCAGCAGGTGTATATAAGGAGCGATTCTCAATATGTGGTCAAAATTTCTGTTGCATTTTGACTGCGGATATCTTACGTCGACTGTAACAATACCTCGACGAAAGATTCGCGCTCATTACGAGCATATGTCAGAGTTTGAAAGAGGTCGTGCTATCGGATTGAAAGAGGCTGGTTGGACGAATCGAAGAATCGCTGGACATGTGGGTCGAAGCGATGCGGCGATTGGACGGTGCTGGCAAGAGTGGGTCAACAACGGCAGATGTCAGCGTCGGGACGGCAGCGGTCGACCTAGGGCCACAACAGAACGGGAAGACAGAGCGATTGTCAGAGCAGCTGTCACAGCACCGGATTCGTCGTTATCAACTATCCAACGTGTGGCCCGCACACATGTGTCCAACATGACCCTCTGCAGACGACTGAGAGAGCGGAATTTACGCTCGCGCCGACCGTTACGCCGCTTACCTCTCACGCCTTTACACCGTCAAGTCCGATTACAGTGGTGCCGGGCTCGATCAACTTGGAACTGCGCTGACTGGGGACGTATAGTCTTTAGTGACGAGTCCCGTTTCCAACTGTGTCCTGACGACAACCGCAGACGTGTCTGGAGACGTCCAGGGCAGCGTGGGGATCCTGCCCTTACTATCGCACGCCACACATGCCCACAACAGGGCGTTATGGTCTGGGGTGCCATCTCCTTTGATAGCCGGACCCCTTTGGTGGTCATTTCTGGCACACTTACAGCACAGCGGTACGTAGACGACATTCTACGACCGGTTGTGTTACCGTTCCTTTTGCGACACCCTGGACTTACGTTTCAACAAGACAATGCCCGGCCGCACACGGCACGTGTTGCTATGAATTGTCTTCAAGCTTGCCCAACACTTCCTTTGCAAGCTAGGTTTCCTGATCTCTCTCCCATAGAGCACATTTGGGACGCTATGGGAAGGCGATTGCAACCATCCCGGAATGTTGACGATTTAGCCCGACAGTTGGAGACAATTTGGCAAGAAATTTCGCAGGACACCATCCGGGATCTTTATCAGTCTATGCCACGCCGGGTGACAGCTTGCATCCAGGCCAGAGGTGGACCAACGCCTTATTGACTTCCTCCCTTTGTAACGGTCAAACTCTGCAATAAATCATTCAATTGTTCTGAAATTTTAATCGTTTCTTTTTCTATGTATGTTCTTCACATCCACCAATTTTTATCGCAATCGGACAACTCCTTCTTGGTGCGTCGATTTGTTTGTTATAGAGTGTAACTTAGTGGCCATAGCGTCAGTCTGGTTAAACGAGGATGCCTAGTTCGTATCAGGGGCGGACTGGGCAGCACTATTGCCCATGAGGGCCAATAATTAAATATTTGATGGCATGATGGATTTGATGCCACGAGGGCTCAAGTCCTCATGGGCGATAGGACTGGAGCCGTCCAATAATCCAAGGGATGAGATCTTTGAGAGGACTTAATCCGCCCCTGGTTCGTATCCGTTTTAAACCAAATATATTTTAACATTATTTTAAAAACTATGATGAAAATTAAACCGGACAAGCAGGTGGTCCGCTAGAAGTTAGCTGCTGACACCGTGTTCAGACAAATGGACAAAGTGGCCGGTTGAAGAGGGACCGATTAAGAAAGAGATTCTACTATATACGAGAAAAGAACTAGGCATAGATATATTCAGTCGCTTAGCGGTCAGAGCATTGGAATTGTAATCCAAGAATCGTTGGTTTAAATTCAATGTGAGTGATTGGTATTAATTAATTAGCCTAGTGCGCCGTTAATCCGGGTTCGACTCCCAGCAGTGCAAAGAACGCTTACTCAGAGATCTCATAAAGATCGCACTGCTCACTGTAGTCCGGGGTTTGGTTCCCTAGGCCTTAAGAGGTTCGGATTCCTCGGAAAACAGTAGGTCCCGGCGCAGCATGACCACTGTAGTCTTTGAGCCGTAAAACCACAAAAGAACAGAATTAATTAATTGATACTTTTTCTTGTTATGGGTCAAAAAGTAGGTTTCAGAATGAAATTTTTAAAGTGATTTGCCTTCGTCGTAGTGAATAATTTCTACGTGCCTTGTTTAGTTAGGGGCCCATTCAAGTATTACGTAAGCATCCATGGGGGAGGGAGGGACTGAACCATGCTTACGTAAGACACAGAAAATAATAGAATTAGCACACATTCACGAACCGACGACCGCCTCGACAAAACTGCAGTACTAAGATATACGGCACACTGCGTGCAGAAGATATAAAATATACGTAACCACAGTTAAATATTTAATTATTTAAAACAGTGTCTGTGAACCTGTTTTCACTCCCCCCACCTTCTAATCTCCCTGTAACCCCCCTGACATTTTCAAATTATATAATGAATATACAGGTAAACAGGTAACAGGTAATGAATATACAGGTAGGTTTAATAAATTTATTTTATCAAAACCACTTCTTATTTATTGCACATTATTTGCTTACAATGTAAGTTTTAATATGTTGTTAATAGCTGATATGCTGTTCTTATAACGGTGGTATACGGTCATCAAAATAGCTATTAACATCTTACTAAAACTTCTTTAAAAACGGTAATTTGTTGTGATTATTCTCTATTTATAAATAAGCATTTAATATTATAACAAACTTACTAATAAGTGCTCAATATTACAATAAAAATGTAAATAAGTATTATAATTTGCATCACACGTTGCATTCTTATTTCAAAAACTTATATCTACCAAAAAATTAGCAATCAAATCTTGCGTAAGCGTGGGGAGGGGAAGAAGCGTTTGTTTGTGGTTTTATAAGAAACAAGGGGGGTTACAAATGGCCAGAAATGTGCTTACGTAATATTTGAACCTCCCCTTACTTAAAGATGCCTCTTTTCGCAAACATACACGTACGAGAGGAAAGACATTCCGGGCACACCCAGTGGATCAGCGTTCAAGGCATTTAAACCGCAATCGAAAGATGCCCGATTCCAGTCCACCCCTAGTACTGTTCGTTCACGAAAAGAAGTCCGATGGAACAGTTAGAAATAACGGGAGGTGACGTTACAAACGGCCTATCCCATTACAGCAGAGGAGGACTCCAATTTCAGAACTTGATTTTGGCGCCGACAAACGTTCACCAAAAGCCAGTTCTGAAATTGTAGTCCTCCTCTGCAGTAATAAACTAGCCTGTTTGTGACGTCACCTCCTGTTATTTCTAACTGTTCTATCGGACTTCTTTTCGTGAACGAACATTACATGACATTTTTTTTTTCTCCTGCTATTATGAGCCAAAAATATGTTCTAGTAGGAACTTTGAAAATGGAGCTTCAAACTTTATAGCGAAGAATTTAATTTCTTTGTTTCTAGGGAGTTTTATTTATTTGTTTCAAGAGGGTTTTATTCATTTGCTTCAAGAGAGTTTTATTTATTTGCTTCAAGAGAGTTTTATTTATTTGCTTCAAGAGAGTTTTATTTATTTGCTTCAAGAGAGTTTTATTTGTCTAAAGAGAGTTTTATTTATTTGTCTAAAGAGAGTTTTATTTATTTGCTTCAAGTGAATTTTATTCATCTGCTTCAAGAGAGTTTTATTTATTTGTTTAAGCAGAATTTTACTTATTTGGTTCAAGAGAGTTTTATTTATTTGTTTCGGCAGAGTTTTATTTATTTGTTTCAAGAGAGTTTTATTTATTTGCTTCAAGAGAGTTTCATTTATTTGTTTCAGCGGAGTTTTATTTCTTTGTTTCAAGAGAGTTTTACTTGTTTTATTTCAAGGTTTTATTAAAAAGTTGCTTTACGTAAAAATATTTTGCTTTAGTTGAAACACACTGCACTTGATGTCGGCACTAAAACCGTATGTCGTGTTTAGACAGTGAAGCCCATAGACTTATATGGGCCGTTGCGTCCCGAGCCCCTCTCCTCTCCAATAATTTGAAATAAATTGCAATTTTACACATATTGTAATGTATAAAAAGTAAGAAAAAGTAAAAAAAGTAAAGAATATATGATTGCGTCCCCTCTCTCAATAATTTTGAAAATTCTACGTAGCAGGTGAAGCTTCGCACCTGTTTTCTGTATCTATTACGTTATTTTCTTCTCACGGCATGAAGTCCGAGCGGATATCTGCCGGGCTTGACTTCGAGCTTCATATCGAGCTTCAAACTACGTCAGTTCTTCATGTCTACCACTTATACGTGAAATAATATGGAATGAAGCTGACACAAAGCGCCATGTTAAGTTTCAACTGGCGCAAAAAAATAAATAAATAAATAAATAAATTGTTTAGTGAAAGGACCCTTTATCATGTTATGAAATCTCTTGCCTACATTCTCCCTTCTGTTAGTTAGTTCGCAGTTCATTTGCTGGTATTGCTGAGAAAGAAAAATTTCTTTAGGAAAAAAAACCTGATGAAGTAGATATCACTATAAAGGCTATGTGGTTGTAAATTTTTATTCAATGTTTATAAAATCAGAAGAAAAAATATGCTATTATTAAACATTTCCATATTAAAAATAATGTTTTGGCTATTAAGATATAGTCAAAATGCCCACAAATAACAGACATTAGATCCCTTAAAAATATGGTTAGCACTCGTTTTGAACTTTTAGTTCAACAGTTTTTGACGAAGGAAACATATTAAGAGGCATCGGCCGACGGATTCGGATTTTTCGCGCACCCGCTTTATTTTTCTCCAAGCGGTTAAAACAAATTCTTTGCAGGAACTAAACAGTCATTTTACAAAATTGCGAACTGACAAGCTAGTCGTGATATCCTGACATAAATTAGCGAAAGTAAAACTAATTAAAACCCACGCTTACATTTGCAAAACTCTGCGGGATAATTTCGAAAAAGCTTCAACCTCTTCTCCCGCCCTCCTCCTCCTCCGCTGCCGCATCCTCCTTTTCCGAGGCTGAAACAAATTTGCGTTGGTATTAAATTCTGGCAGACGTCAGACCCCCTTTTCCACCACAGCCCCCCCATTCTTAATATTTCCTATTACGCGCCCCTCATTTTGTTTGCGAGAGATTTCAGTAATTGTTTTAAGCGCCCGAGCACTAGAGGGCTCTGCTAGTGCATAATGAATATTCATAATAGCTGTGAAGAAAAACACGTTGCTGCCACTTCGGTTCTAAGCACACGGAATAGTTCTTCCGGATAAGTAAATGTGACGATGCCGCCCGGCTATTAATTTCGCTCGTGTCTGTATTATTAATGGAAGGAAGCCTATCCGGAAACCTGGTCGTAGTAATTTCCCGGATAAAAAAATGGAGCAATTAGGAATTTCGACTCCTGTACTGTGATGTCGTTTGAGACGGAACACATGCTGCCGAATAGTTCTCAAGGAAGGATAAATGAACGGAGATTTAACAGCGTTAGGAGATAATTGAATCCACTGTCTATAATTATTTATGCAACTCCCTGATATAATTAAAATATTTCATTACCGAGACTAATTTTTTAATTATTTCCGTTTTATGTGAGTTTTGAAATATCAAATTTGACTCAGTACGATCGCTTGTCTCTTCGTTCCGTGTCCGCCAATCACATGACAGCATTTCAAGAGGATGCGATTTCATTGGCTAAATTTTGCTAATTTATCAACCAATCACACTGTGTAATTACCTATTCCATCAGAACTAAGTAAATTTTTGCGACTAACTTTCCTGTCTTCGTTTGCACCAACAATAACAAAATTCAGTAAAGACTTTACTTTAAAGACTAGAAGATATTTTAGAGTAGTGTTTCCCGAAGGGAGTTCCGCGGACCAGTGGCGATCGAGTGTATCTTCAGAAAATATCAGAGAAACAAATAATTAAATAATGTGTGTGTATATATATATCAGAAATTCATCCAGAGAAAAGACATAGAAAGCGACAAATGCAGACACTGTCATGCGGCATCGGAGACAATCCAACACGTGATGGCAGGATGCAAGATCCTTGCGCAGTCAGACTACAAACATAGACACGATCAAGTAGCGAAAATAGTCCACCAGAAATTGGCAGCGAATGCTGGCTTTCTGACAGAAAAATGCCCGTACTACAAATATGAGCCAGAGACCGTGCATGAGAACGAAACACACAAGCTTTACTGGGATAGAGCAATCATAACAGACAAGACAGTCCCACATAACCGTCCTGACATAACCCTCGTCGATAAATCGAATAAGACCACGTACTTAATCGACATAGCAGTACCCAACACCAATAACATACAGACAACCTACACAACGAAAATCACCAAGTACCAAGATCTCAGACATGAAGTACGAGATATATGGGGTATGGAAAAGATCCTCATCATCCCGTTAGTCATCTCAGCAACAGGGATAGTACCAAAAACGCTTGCGACGAATTTGGAGATACTCAACATTGACCCAAACACCTACATTGAAATACAAAAAGCCACAATCCTAAACACGTGTCACATTGTCAGGAAGTTTCTAGACATGGCACATTAAGAAGTGATGTAAAAAGAGGCTTGGGAACATGGCGCTCTGCCCGTCCCAAAGCCTGTTTCCGCCAAGAATGGGCGAGGAAAACTTTTATATATATATATATACAGTGGAACCTGGTAAAGTGATCACCTTTATAAATTGACCACCTGCATAAAGTGACCAGTTTTTTATAAGAGAGAACTGGTAGGGATTTAATCATGTCTGTGCCAAAATCTGTCGTGAATAGTGACTATCTGTCTATGATGACCATCGCAGTTTAGTCCCAAAGGTGGTCACTTTAAGCAGGTTCTACTGTATATTATATATATATATATAGATGTGTGTGAGCCCTTTGCACAACAGAAAATTCTTAAATAAAATTGTTATCTCCTGATTTTGTACTATCTCCGCCTGGTATGTCTACTTCGACATCTTACGCGTGAAAATTATCTATTCTAGAACAAAAAATTAATAATTGAAATCAGTGGTGTAGTCCTAAAACAAAAAGTAGCCTAGCGTTCTTTTAAATCAGGGGTGGATTCACGGGGGGGGGGGAAATCAGGGAACCCCCTAACCAGTCAACAGCCCATTAATCTGATAAGGGCAGAAATTATCATTATGTATGGGTTGTTGAACCGTTATTGCGAGACCTCCCCCCCATCCCAAATGCCCCTCTGGATCCGGCAGACACTGCCTACAGCATATAGCTCTGGGGCATATAAGCATAAAATAATAATAATGTGATACAAATGCATGTGCCCAGCCGAACTAAACCAGGAATGACCTCTGAAGTGAGCTAATAAAATAAAGAAAACAATTGAAAAATATAGCCAAAAGTCCTCCTTTTCGCCCTTGTCGCCTTCATTGTGTCAAGCAACACAGTGTAGCTTTTTCTATTTTCGGAACATAATTATGACACGTGTTCCAAGCTATAATTTCCTTTAAATTCCCACGATTCTTAGTTGATTTATTCAAAATTTTAGGGTCATTGCTCTAAAAAAAAAATTTTTTTACAGAATTGTAGAGCCGCATATTTTTTATTTACAACTTGAACAGAATTTTTTACGTAAAATGTATGATTTCCTAAAATTTTCCTTAGCGCCGCTAGACCTCGACTACTCCCCTGATTGAAATCATTAATAAAACTGAACATTTTCTCTGTCCAAAATTCAAGAGGTCCTGATAGACCTAGGTGTCTACTATTCAGACAAATTTAAATATAATTATACAGTGTAGTTCTAAAAGAAGCTTTCGCTATTCACGAGGTCCTAATGTCCGCAATTTACGACGACCAAAGATGAAATTCGCAATTCAGACTTTGAAACGTACGGGCTTCAAACGTATATGAGTAAAGAGTACTTGTGCTCTCTCACGATTACTGTAAGAGTACACGAATTTCATAGATTTCGAATGGCAACACTATTTTTTTTTTCTCACAATGGTCAGCATGTTCAGAAGCCATAAAAACAGCTAAGCTGTTTGTTTTAGGCTGAGAAATAGCATTTTCAAATTCAACGAAAGTTTACGGTATAAACGAAATAAAAGAAACGGGAAAGTTGTAAATGAACCATTAATCGCTCATTTGGATTAATTACATCGTGGCAAACTGGGACTGGGACGTGGGGGGGGTTATTCAGTACCCCAGAAGCAAAGCTTTAATAATATAGCAAATATGGTAGTTGGGGCGACCTATTAAACTGACTAGGGGCGTGTAAATCCTATCCCCAGTGGCAAATGGAGGAACGTTAATGATTAAATGCTATTTCTCAGTCTTTTCTCAGAGCCTAAAAAATACAGCTTAATGATTTTCATGATTTCTGTAAATGCTGATGGCTAAGAGATAAACTGGGAAAGAAAAAAACAGTGTTGCCATCGGGGATTTCCGAAATTCGTGCACCCTAACTTTAATTGCTAGAACATAAGTTCTTTCTACCTGTCTAAATCGCGAGCCTATATTTTAACCTCTCAACTGCCGCCGACGTATATATACGCTTTGCACAGCCGATGCGTTAACTGCCGCGGGCGTATATATACGCCTTTCCGAAATACGTTCCTTTGTAATGTGCTGCTAATTGTTTTTGTAAAATGTAATTTTATTTATTAAAAATTTTAAATGTAATTTTTATTTTATTTTATTTTGCTTTTTTATTTTTAATTTTTTTAAATGTAATTTTTTTGTAAAATGTAAGGCTTTTATTCTGTAAAAGTAAACAGTTTTTAGATTGCAAACCGTGCCTCTGATTTTCCCCCCAATACACCGGATCACTACGCGCGCCTGCGCGAAAAATGGTGGCACTGGGGAGCGAATCTCCTAAGTTTTCCTAGGCAGTTAAGGGGTTAAAACTTATATAGCTCAAATTTCTTCTCATTGCTTCAAACATTACGGTCACTAGAGCGCTGTAATTAGCCAAAACTTCTTGTGGGCTACCCTATTTCCAAGCATTTCTCAAATTTTTGAGACAGAAATTCTCCAAATCAGTTTGAAAATATTACGAATTTTTGGCATTTTCATTCACGATAACATTTTACGGGCTCTGACTTTAACAGCTCCTATTTTCTGGTAATTGATGTCGCTTCAAGATGTGCCAGGGTATAATTTTGGTCACTTTACGGTGGCATTCCTTATAGTTCGTTCGTGTTTTCCTTTTGCATCCGCAAATTGTAGACTACGATCCCTCTGTAAGCAAGTAGTTTCCTCTGCTGGCTTACAGAGGCGGAATTTACCATCTGCTTGGACCTAATGGACTTTTGTTTTGATTGCATTAGTAGGTAATGCCTTGTCTTGTTCTGCAAAGATGAAATTTTCTTTCTCGGTCACTTTTTTTTTAAGAATTTCTCTGGTTGCTTATTGTTGCTCATGTTCTTTCTCCTTTTTTTGAATGCTATTGATATAATAATAATAACTTCATTTTGGATAGATCGTGAACATCTCTACAGTGATTCGATACAGTTATTGTTAATTATACACAGTCCATGACCACCCGAGCAACAATGGGTAAATATAAAATCTGACAAGGCCCATGCTACACGAGAGAATATATTTTGTTTATATTGCAAACGTATATAGCATAAATTATAAAAAAGAAAGTATAAACATACACGTATATGATATGTCAGGTTATTTTGCACAGCTACTACAGAGATGACTTATTCAACAAACCCTAACACACGTGGTATGTAGTCGGAAGGTCTGTCTTCAAACTTCCCCCTATTCCCCTTAACCCAATATTAATCCCATTCACCCCTTCTCCTTCCCCTTACTCGCTTTACTTTTGTAATAAATGTAGTACATAGATAATAGTATAATGATTTTAAGTTGGTTTGTTCAATAGTTTGTCAATGAACCCAGACCAGAAAATCGCCGTCCCAAAAGTCCATGTTGCCCTTGTACCATGAATACTTTTTTATTTCATGTTTAAGTTTGTTTAGAGTGGATTTGATCGTTTGTAGCAGTGGGGTTCATACATATGTGTCAGCATATCCTATTCCTCTATAAGCCAGACCGATTCCAGCTCGCTATTTTCTGTAATTGTTGCTGGTTGTAGATAAGTGGTATTGCTGAAGTAGTTGGATGTTTAAACGGAATGAACTATTGATAGTTTTTAAATGTGAGAGCATGATTAATGCAGGTTTATAATTTAGTAATTTATTGATCGGTTATGTGTGCGCATTATTGCAAACTAGACATGCTCATCGTTTGTTTTATTTTTATTGTATTCAAGAATTTATTTTGCAAGATTCGAATTCTTCTAACTTTTTTGTTTTTTTGTTAAACCCCCAGATTAAGTGGCAATAACAAATAATGAGGTAATTTGAGAAACAAGCACTGCATAAAGAATACAGCAACATCATTGAAGGGTGGACTAAAGCTACATGTAGCAATCGATAGTTAAAAGAGGGAATCTCTTAAAAAAGAGTGTTCATTCTTCACGTGCTTATTTCAGTTTATTTTTCTTATAACGAATTGCTTATTTTAATATTTTTCTATAGTTTTACTAATTTTTAGTTGCCTTCCACACTCTTTAGTAATTCTTCCTTACTCCTTCTAACTTACGCGTATCTTTCCTTTTTCTTCCTTCCTTCTTTTGACAGTTGAGTATTATTATTATTATTATTAATATGTTGCTCAGAGATTAGTAAATAATTGTAGTTATCAACTCTAAGGAACGTTCCTTAAAATAAATTTTGTCCATTGGTTTTCTCCAATGGCAATCCAACTTTCTGGTTTCGGGGGAGTTTGGCGTTTTTCGATGACCAGGCAGTTTACCGCTGTGTTAAACTCTAAAGAGGTCATTTTCTTCTGAACAAATCCCATCAAATTCCAGCGAAAAACCGTTCTATTTCAGAATTCGTATCCTTGGCCGTGAATGGCCTAATCCTGTTCACGTTATTGGATTTCTTCAAAGATTTAAAGTTAAAAAAAGACAAGTTTTATCGATAAAACGGCCCCTCTCGAAAACTTTTACTTGTCTTTAAGACATGTCCCTTTCATGGGAACGTTTGATTGTATTGGTGTGAAAGGTCCAGGATCAGTGGAATGAAAGGAAATGCTGCTGATTTCGCTGATATGAAACTGAACAAGCAATGACAACCACCAACAAGATTACTTTAATTAAATTCACCTTGTTTAAAAAAGAAATACCGCAGCTGTTGCTGCAGTATGCCACTGTTGCTTGCAGTATGCCACTGTTGCTGCAGTATGCCACTGTTGCTGCAGTGTGCCACTGCTACTAAGATGAGCCCTCCCTTTGACAGTTTCGATCTAAGGATGTGTTTTATATTTTACCTGAGAAATAATGAGATAAATAAGCATTTCAAAATTTGAAATGAACAAATGCCCCATCAGCCTTACACACACACACACACACACACACACACACATATATATATATATATATATCATCATCATATTCAACCATTATCTATCCACTGCTGGATGAAGGTCTCTCCAAATGCTTTCCACACAAGTCTATCCTGGGCCATTCGTTTCCACGTCACCCCAACCTGTTTTCTTATTTCATCCACCCATCTAGTTTGAGGACGTTTTCTAGGTCTTCGGTGGTCTCTTGGAATCCAGTTCAGAATTTCTGTTGTCCATCGTTGATCAGTTCTTCTTGCAATATGCCCAGCCCATCGCCATTTCAGTCCTTTTACTTTAAATTAAATATAGTTCTTCTTTACCTCTAGGCTTTCGGTTTCCTTCTCACCCTTTGGCGTTCTTTTAATTCTCCCACATTCCAAGCATGCACCTCTCCATGCTCCTTTGCGTTGTCTGTAACTTTCGTATTGCTCCAACTGTTAGACTCCATGTCTCTGATCCATAAGAGAGGACTGGCAATACACACTGGTTGAAGACCTTTCTTTTTAGACACAAAGGCAATTTCCCCTTCAGGATAAAACTGTTTCTTCCAAATGCACTCCAGCCAAGTTTAATACGTCTGTTGAGTTCTTTCATAATGTTGCCATCCATTGAAATCAGCTGGCCAAGGTAAATATATGAATCAGCAATTTCTAGCTCAGTGTTGTCAACTTGTATTTTTGTTTCCTCTACAAAATTATTGAACATGATCTTAGTTTTTTGTAGGTTCATCTTGAGTCCAACTTCTTCACTTCTAGTTGAGAGCTCTTGTACCATGTCTTGGAGTTCTAATGGGTCCGTTGAAAAAATAACAATGTCATCAGCAAACCGCAGATGATTTAAATATTCACCATTTATTTTTATTCCCTTGTTATTCCAATTTATCAGCTGAAAAATCATCTGTAAAGCAGAAGTAAAAAGTTTTGGAGAAATGGTATCTCCCTGCCTCACCCCTTTGCCAAGTTTGATAGTTTTGGTATCTTTATGTAACCGAAATTTTGCACTTGCATTTTTATACACACGTTTCACCATGTCAATGTACACATCCTCAATGTCTGTTGATCTTAAAGAGTTGATGACTGCTGATGTTTTTATAGAGTCAAAGGCCTTCTCATAGTCAATAAATGCAACACACAATGGAAGTCTTCTATATATATGTATGTATGTATATATCCTCACAAGTACTCTTGAATTGAAAAATAATTTGCACATGGTTTTGTACCTACTCTTTCCAAAATTGAATATTCAAATTCCACGTTTGGTAAATGTGTCCCTCCACACCAATGCAATAGAATTTGGATCTAAAATATGCATGCCTTACCTGCGTATCTATTGAGTACAAAAATCGGTAAAATCCTTTATTGCTATCTATTTAATCAACTAATGAAGTGACAACATTTTTTATGCTGTAAAAATGGTAAAACAACAGGAAACACAATGTATAAGTGATATTTTCACACATACACACTCAAACATTAATTCTCTTTCACTTTCTGTTTTTGCTCGTCGGCAACATGGCATCTATCCTCCAATTTTCCATGGTATCGCTAAATGCCAAACCAAGACCATATCCTTAATTGGAGTCCTTTGCTCCAACAAACAGTTGGAGCAAACAGTTGGAGTCCTTTGCTCCAACTGTTTGTTGTATTCCTCTTTGGCTGGTTTCCTCTATCTTTCTTACTTTTGTATAATTATTGGTTCTCTTCTCAGACCATGCCCGCAACATTCAAGTCTTTTTTTCCCCGGCGTTCTCCATTCCACTTGCTGTTTTCATT
>QLNU02015270.1:95796288-95813542 GCA_006491805.2 Dysdera silvatica | reverse complement strand
GAGAATTATTTCAATTGTGGTATACTTGAGAAGGGTAATAATATCTTTACAACCCGACACTGGTTTCACACGCATAGAATATTACAATAAGTATCGACATTTCTCGAGCTAGCTGAGCTGCCCGATATTTATAGTGAAAAAGAAAGTAGAATATATATATATATCATCATCATCATCATATTCAACCATTATCTATCCACTGCTGGATGAAGGTCTCTCCAAATGCTTTCCACACAAGTCTATCCTGGGCCATTCGTTTCCACGTCACCCCAACCTGTTTTCTTATTTCATCCACCCATCTAGTTTGAGGACGTTTTCTAGGTCTTCGGTGGTCTCTTGGAATCCAGTTCAGAATTTCTGTTGTCCATCGTTGATCAGTTCTTCTTGCAATATGCCCAGCCCATCGCCATTTCAGCCCTTTTACTTTAACAATGATGTCCTCTACTCTAGTTTGCTCTCTCACCCAAGTGTTTCTTTTTCGATCTCTCCTAGTTATTCCAAGCATGCACCTCTCCATGCTCCTTTGCGTTGTCTGTAACTTTCGTATTGCTCCAACTGTTAGACTCCATGTCTCTGATCCATAAGAGAGGACTGGCAATACACACTGGTTGAAGACCTTTCTTTTTAGACACAAAGGCAATTTCCCCTTCAGGATAAAACTGTTTCTTCCAAATGCACTCCAGCCAAGTTTAATACGTCTGTTGAGTTCTTTCATAATGTTGCCATCCATTGAAATCAGCTGGCCAAGGTAAATATATGAATCAGCAATTTCTAGCTCAATGTTGTCAACTTGTATTTTTGTTTCCTCTACGAAATTATTGAACATGATCTTAGTTTTTTGTAGGTTCATCTTGAGTCCAACTTCTTTACTTCTAGTTGAGAGCTCCTGTACCATGTCTTGGAGTTCTGATGGGTTCGTTGAAAAAATAACAATGTCATCAGCAAACCGCAAATGATTTAAATATTCACCATTTATTTTTATTCCCTTGTTATTCCAATTTATCTGCTGAAAAATCATCTGTAAAGCTGAAGTAAAAAGTTTTGGAGAAATGGTATCTCCCTGCCTCACACCTTTACCAATTTTGATAGTTTTGGTATCTTTATGTAACCGAAATTTTGCACTTGCATTTTTATACACACGTTTCACCATGTCAATGTACACATCCTCGATGTCTGCTGATCTTAAAGAGTTGATGACTGCTGATGTTTTAATAGAGTCAAAGGCCTTCTCATAGTCAATAAATGCCACACGGTAGGCTCTATATATATCGTCTAAGTAACTCTCTTGGGTGAAAAATAATTTGCACATGGTTTTGTACCTACTCTTTCCAAAATTGAATATTCAAATTCCACGTTTGGTAAATGTCTTCCCTCCACACCAATGCAATAGAATTTGGATCTAAAATATGCATGCCTTACCTGGTATCTATTGAGTACAAAAATCGATGAAATCCTTTATCGCTATCTATTTAATCAACTAATGAAGTGACAACATTTTTTATGCTGTAAAAATGGTAAAACAACAGGAAACACAATGTATAAATGATATTTTCACACATACACACTCAAACATTAATTGTCTTTCACTTTCTGTTTTTGCTCGTCGGCAACATGGCATCTATCCTCCAATTTTCTATGGTATCGCTAAATGCCAAACCAAGACCATATCCTTAATTGGAGTCCTTTGCTCCAACAAACAGTTGGAGCAAACAGTTGGAGTCCTTTGCTCCAACTGTTTGTTGTATTCCTCTTTGGCTGGTTTCCTCTATCTTTCTTACTTTTGTATAATTATTGGTTCTCTTCTCAGACCATGCCCGCAACATTCAAGTCTTTTTTTCCCCGGCGTTCTCCATTCCACTTGCTGTTTTCATTTTTTTTCTTGTATCTGTGTTATGCTTTCTGTCTCTTAGAATTGTCCCTAGGGACATTTTCAGGACATTTCTGTCACATGGATAATTTTCTTTTTATTTACTCTTAGTGCCAAACACTCATATATATATAATGTCTAATAAATATCATCTGAAATATGAAAGAGTTGATTGAAAACAAACATTGGGTTTATTCCCTGTCATAATTATACAAAATTAATTGAATCTACTATAATTCCTTAAAATATCGACTTATTTTTTGTAATTATAGTAATTATAGTGTAATTATAGTCCTGATGATCCTGATGTTCCGTGGAAAGCAGAGAATTTTCAATTGACCCATCGCGCGATCTCAAAGTTGCAAATTTTACTTCCCAATATTTATATATATATATATATATATATATATATATTTATATAGTGTGTTATTGGTTCGTTATTACCCAGTATTATTTTTTAAGCATTTTACCGATAATTGACTTTTGCTGTGGTCAGTTTTAAAATAAAGAATTTGGTTCCTTTTCTTTTAAATTAAACTAATGATGATGATGCAGAAACTCAAGAACTGAAATTTTGTTAATTATCAAATTAATGCTTATTTCTCTAGAGAATGCTTATTTCTTCAGAGAAGTGAGGCTTATTTCATTAGAATGAAGGCTGAGTGGCGTATAAAAGGGGGGCTTGAGAGGCTCAAGCTCCTCCCATCGCCCTTTTCTCTTCAACGGCGAGCAACATTTTATCTTTTTTTTGAAGCTACTGCAACCTTCTCCCATAATTTTTAATTGCAACGCCTTTGTGAATGATAGTAGCTTCCATACAGTTTAGCATACCTTGGGCATAAATTATTTGGACATTAGTAATGCAGGGTCACCTTAAACTCGTTTGAATATACATGTTGTTGTCAGGTAATAATGCATATTCATGTATTATTTCTTTTAAATGTTTCGGACATAGATAGGTATTAAACAACAATATTTAATACTTTTATCCTTCAGTATGTTCTACAGATTCGACAACAATAGTTCATCAATATGTTTATTAAAAAATGCTGGTGTTTCATCGTGTACAGGGCTTCAATAATTGCGGGTTTGGTATATTTCAAATATATGTTGTGACATAGAAAAATATGAGTTATGTACCGCGCAGTAAAATATTTAAAAACGAAATACACGCAAATGTAGTTTAATATGAGTTGGAACAATTTTTTTACAAACATTTCATGAAAGGAAACGTTCCACCTTCTTCAAAAATTTGTCCAAACTCACACAGTTGTTGTTACACAGAATTTAAAAAAAAATTTTTTGAAGACGGTGGGATGTTTTCTTCCATCAAAACAATTGTAAAAAAAGTCGCTTCAACTCATATTAAATTGCGTTTGTTTGTATTTCGTTTTCAAATATGTTGTGATATTTGGCAAAACGCTCCAGCTAAAATTTCTTTAAGGCTGAAATTTTTTATTAGATTGTGCGGAATGAGTGCTGTTTATATTCTCAAGTACACTCGAACTTCTCATAGCTCTCACCCACATGGCGCTAAGTTGTTATATTTCGGTTAGTAAATTAAATTGGATTTTTTGTATAAAAAAGTGAAAAACATTAATTGTAAATAATATTGGAAACTTCTGAAACGAAGGCCTTCATTGATTTATTTTCGGCCTCTAGATCAAATTTTGCATTACTGAAAATTTATCGCCATTTACGCCTCTAGCGTTATCCTGAAATATTCCGTCTCGTAGTTCTCAACCTTTGCGGCTCTGTAATAATTTTTTTAAGACCAGAGTTCGGTCCAAGCAAATTTACTTATAATTACCTTCCCAATATATTTTAAAACTAACATAAATATTAATAATTAATCATAGTATAATTATAAAGTGTATTAGTACGCTAACGTACAAGATGGTACATGTTGACAAAATTACGTTTACGGTGATTATCAATTATTGGACTTCCAGACTCAAGCATTGAGGAAATGCAGTGATTCCATCAAATTAAAAACATATTTATTTAATGCTTTAAATGTTTGGGATAGCTCAATAATAAATGTCAACAAATGAAGTAATTCGAATTCATCGTTAAAAAAAATTTAGTACACCATTTTGGTGGAGTTTTCCGAAAATTACGTGTGCACACTTCAATGGTAAACGGAAGACTGGTTTGATTTTAGAATTAGGAAGACAATTACACGTACTGTTGCCAAATATAAAATGTGATATTATAATTATACAAAATATATTTGTTGCCAGATGCGGAAAGTGGAATTATATACAATTGAAAAACACCGCGTTAAAGGAAACAATTTGGCATTTTGCCAATTTTAGAAATTGAACTTATTAAGTTTGCTTTTCTTGCGTTTCTAAGTGGCAACAGTTAAGAAAGCCTGCGAAGTGAACATAGTCTCCATTGTGGAAGCCTACAAACTATTGAAATTTTGTAGTATATTGTAGTTTCCACAGACTAATCACGTTAAATTAATTTGCGTAGATTTTCTTAACATATTGAAAGATTTCGATGTCTGAAAATTATCGATCATTCATGAATACTACTTCCATGCTTGAAAATATGGCAATGTCGTCACTGACATTTGTTATACAGATGTTATCTATATACTCTGGGTCTGAGCTCCTCGACATAACCACGCATATTAACCTCCTCAGAATCGTTCGACTGTAGACCACAGGCGTACGTAGAAAGTTTGTAAGGGGGTTATGGGCTCAATGGGGGGGGGGTTACAGAGCTACAACTCACATATTCCTATGTTAAATATACAAAATTTCATTGCAATGGGGGGTTACAACCCCATCAACACCCCCTGCGTACGCCAATGCTATAGACTATTTACTCATGAAAAATACTTAGAAAGCTAAAATGCCAAATTCCAGGAAAGCCTTTCTTGGCCCTGTATAATTGATACCACAACTCGGCAACAGGCTGCAGCCCGGCAGCTGAGAAATACTAGTATAGAGTACAAGATTTGAGCAGTTGTCGACGAACCATAAAGCGTGCTGTGTCTTGAAATTCTCCGTAGAAGCAAATCATATCATTATTGGCCGACAATCCCCCATTTGATTAAGTTTATCTTACACCTGGGTACCCGAACCTTTAACCTTGTTCGATATCCTCCAAATTATAAGAGAGTTCTTCTCAACAGCCATTTCCTCCTTCCGCACTATTTCCAGTCTATACTCGCGGCAAATCTAACCTGGTGGAATGACAAGGGACAGAGCAATATGATTCCGCCAGAGAGATATAGTTCGCTCTTTCTTACGTTAAAAGATTTAATAAAACATTGAAATAATGTTGAAATACATAAAACATAGGCATGTTTGTGTAATTAAAATCTGGTATTTATTAAATTTAGAAAAAAGACTCATTATAGCAAGCGCTGACGTCATTCAAGTAACTGACCACTCAGAGGACTTTGTTCGCTTGGCGGGATATTTGGCCAGTGGAATTTTGGCAACTGGGTTATTCCACAGAATTTCGAAATTTTTTTTTTTCGGTTGCTCGACCATTTTTAATTTCATTCATACTTTGTATACTGAAACATATATGCAAGAGAAGTCAAAAACCAAATGCAAATTGTTTTTATTTTTAATTTTTTGGCAACATGCATCGGAAAAATAAGATTTCGTGCAATTGTGCGAAAGTTAAGTACTTACAAAATCGCATGTATTTTATTAACCAGCAAAGATAAATCAAAAATTCAAAAAGATTCAAAATCTACATAGTTTGTTCACTTACATCACATAAGCTTTGCAGCTTTAGCGTTATTTTTTAAAACATTCTGAGTAATATAATAATGATTGAAATATCGCTGAAATCGTCATTTTTTGAAAACGATTTCCTCCTGAAGGGCAACAGATATCAATGTCGCGTTTTTTATATGTTAGTTCTCTGTCTCAGTGTGGTACCTCAAAATAACTGGAGTTGTTATTTCCATCCCCCTGTTAACATACAAGAGTTTGAAATTTCGAAAATTTTCCAAAACAGTCCTTTTCGGCGACTCACAGCTCAAAAAGGGGCACAGTTATCTATTTGAAATTTGTCAAGGAAGCATTTTTTTGCATGCTGTTTATAACCTGAAAATTTCATTCCGTTATTCGAACTAGTCTATAAGAAACAGCCACCTCCAAACTGGAGAATCGGAAGATTGCCTTGAAAAGGATAGGGGGTGGGGGAGAGGATTTGAGGGGAAAAGTCGAACTTGTTTCGATATTTTGTATGTGCTGCCAAATTAATATTTCACTAAGTGTTAAATATTCTAAATATCGGTATATATTTAAATAATTAGAATTCCAGTGTATACATAAACATTTGTATTTCAAATTTCAGACTTAGATTTAGTTCAGATTTCAGTTCAGCTTTCAGTTTCAGACTTTGAATTATTTTATTCTTTAATATTTATCAAATTAACTGCCATCACAAAGAATCATTTTTACCTGTTGCCTTTTGTACTTTAAAATACAAGACAATGAAACTGTAGAAGCGATTAGAAAGAGTATCTGCGTTATCAGTGATTACCTTAATCACACAGTGTAAGAAGTTTACACAGTCCAAAAGGAATTGAGCTTTTAAAAGCCACTGTTCCATATGTGGGAAAGGTTGTATATTTCTCCGACAAGGCGTCAAGGTACTGCAAAAATCGAAAAACTTTATAAACCTCAGTCATTACCAAGATTTTGGACTGAATACAGAGTGGCATTTTTGTGCAACCTCACATGGTAAGGGACCTTGTGACGTCATTGGAGGGGCCACTAAAAGACTTGTATCAGAAGCGGACGTTCAAAGAATTACCCAGGATCATATCACAACACCAAAGGATATGTTTGAGTTTTGTAAACAAAACATATCTCAAATCAAATATGTCATTGTGGTACAATCAAAGGTTGAAGAGCAAGCTGAATTTCTTTCAGATAGATTTGATTCCTATTTTAGGACTTTGAACACTCAAGCTTACCACAGCCACATTCTTTTAAATATATGTACTATGGGAGCCCGTGAAACTTCTCTTTCAGAATATTTTATCGATTGTAAAATATCCAAGACGTCGTTTGCTTTGGGTGTGCAACTGTTATGTTGTTGCATGTATCAAGGAAATTGGCGGCTTGGAATTATAAAAGACATTTCTATTTCTAAACAAGATTTTAAAATAAGTATCTTTCATCCTTCAGGACCAAGTGTACCAGTTTCAAAATTTGTAAAAATGACTGCATATGGGTAGAACTGAAAAATGTTTTAAGAATCTTGTGTCCTTTGGATTTATCAACACCCACAGGACAAGTGCATGACATAAAGCCAGAAATGAGTGATGCAATTTCTGAACTTTTTTTCCAAAAAGACGCTACAATAAGGAGACTGAAGCATGAATAAATTAAACCATAAGAGACAAAAAGTGAACCTTTTAAGAACTTGGAAGATAGACTTTATCTCTTCTTCTTTTTTTTTGTTTGTTTGTGGTTTTACAGCTCAAGGACTACAATGGTCATGCTGCGCCGGGACCTACTGTTTTCCGAGGAATCCGAACCTCTTATGGCCTAGGGAACCAAACCCCGGACTACAGTGAGCAAATCCCCCCCACCCCGATCCTTCAAGGCAATCTTTCGATACTCAAGTTTTAAGGTGTCAGTATCTCATAGACTAGTTCGAATGAAAGAATGCAATTTTCTAGTTATAAACAGTATGTAGAGAGGGGCTGCTTTGCCAAATTTCAAACAGATAACTGCGCCCGCTTTTGAGTTGTGAATCGCTGAATATGCTTGTTTTTGTAAATTTTCAAAATTTCAAACTCTTGTACGTTAAAAGAGGATGGAAGTAATAACCGCAGTTTTTTGGAATAACACGCTGAGACAGAGAACTAACATATAAAAAAAATACAACATTGATACCTGTTTCCCTTCATTTGGAAATCGTTTTCAAAAAAAAAAAATGACGATTTCAGCGATATTTCGGTCATTATCACATTACTCGGAATCTTTTTTAAAAATAATCTAAAGCTGTAAAACTTACGCGATGTAAGTAAACAAACAACGTAAATTTTAAATCTTTTTGAATATTTGATTTATCTTTATTAGTTAATAAAATACATGCGATTTTGTAAGTATTTGTTTTTCGCAAAACCGCACGAAATCTTGTTTTTCCGATGCCTGTTGCCAAAATAAAAAAAAAAAATTTCAATTGGTTTTTGATTTTCTTTGCATATATGTTTCAGCATACAAAGTATGAAAGAAATCAAAGATGGTCGAGCGACCTCCATTTGTCGAAATTCTGTGAAATGTGCCAACAGCGTTTTTCTGCATTCCAAATTAGGCGATAAATAGCCTAATAATGTTGAGGGTTATCTCATTTTTCGCCAATTTGCGAATGAATACTCGTTGCACGAGTGTGAATAGGTTGCCGTAGCCTTAACGGTGTACCAAGTTAGCTGTGCCACGAGTATAGTTAGTCTGTCACTTCATTTAATTAGACGGCTGTGTCATAGGAATCCCTTAAGGCTTACTTCTACCCATATGAAACTCTTTGTAGACTTGCCTCCATCACACAGCAGGCATATAATCTGCCGATGAGGGCTCGCCACATACCTTCTATTAACGTTATATTATAACAGGGTTGGCAAGTTTCGGCCAAGACGGTTAAAACCGGTATGGCAGAAACTAGTTTCTGCAACAAAACTGGCAGAAACCCAGAAATTAATACTTTGTGCGTTGAAAACTTATCAAAATACCCCAAATGGCAAAAGGGAGTGTATTTTAAAGTAAAATAGGTTTAGTTACAATGTGTATAGTATTTATTCAAAGGTTACATCATAGCAAATTCACTAGCATTTAAGTTCAGGCTGATCTTTTCGATAAAGCAGTCTATAGCAAAAGATCAGTTTTGCTGCTATTTCCTAATTCAAACAATTTCTTAATTTATTAGGAATAGACCAATAGCTTAAGAAAAATATTCTTCCAAGCCCACCAGTACTGTAGGCAATATTATCACTGAGTGAACAAACAGGTACAAAATCTTCATTTATAGTTTTCTTTAAACTATACCACCACATAGAAGTCTGGACATTTTTTAAGATTTTATTGGAGTAGTATGTTTCAGGAAAAGGAGCTGATTTTGCTCAAAAAGCTATAATGTAAAGCACAAAATTTAGGTTAATGACATTAAGGAATTTCCTAGTATTTTCTTCCTGCTCATGTGACAATTTAGATCACATGTACTAAGCATATAAACTGGCATATATGATGTTGAGTTATTGCCTGATAAAGTTTACTTTTTACCCTTTTTTGATTCATTTCCATGAGATTATCATTATCACTTAGGATTAATTTCACATGCATCTGTAATAGAAAAGTTACCTTTCGAATCTCAAACAAGGCAACAGCAATAGATTTTAAAAGCTGCAACAAGTCTTTTTACATCTTTATTAATCATCTGATTGTTTATGACCTGAAAAGTTCCTTTATCATCCATATCATTTTCATGATCTGCGAGTAACATGGATGTTTCTTTAGGAATAATTCCAAGAAATCTACCTGGTTCTTCCACTTTATATTGCCAGGTATTTGTAGTTTCACAGTATTTATGTATTCCTTTAGCCAAGCATCTTGTCTGTAATGATTTCTAAAATATTTCTAAACAGATACCCTATGTTTTAAAACAGACTTAAAAACAAAAAGTGTGGTGTATTGACTGTAACATGGCTTATCCGCGATTAGTCATAAACCACTGAGGCTTTTTCTACAACCAGTCAACGTTTTTGCTTTTGATTTTTTAGCTGAAGGTCCAATGAGATGGAGCAGATAAGACAAAGTAGATTCAACAAGTTAAATAATATGGCCTGCGAAAGATGGTTTTTGTAACAAATCTTTGATGTACTCTAGTATTTTTTAATTATTTTAAAATATTTTAATTATTGAAATTATTAATATAAAGCTTTACGATATATTAAATTATTGTAATAAACATATATTTTGTAATCTTTCATTTACTAAATAATACAACACTATTTTAAGTACTTTTATTAGTTTTTGCCAGTTTCTTCCGGGCAGAAAGCCAACCCCGTATTGTAAATCTTACGATGTTAGTTACCCTACAGCGTTGATTCATATAGCGCTCTGCAGGATTCGTATAGCGTTATGCGCTATACGAATCCCCTTTTCTCTCGTTAAGCAGAGTCTGAACAGTCATCAGCATAGTCTGCATTTCGAGGAGAGCTGGCTGCCTATTAGTCGTTTTGAAAATTTAAGGAAAACCGATTCTGAAGAAAACAGAATGGAAAACATTTGTCACCGAAAAAAGCGTATTTATGTAGCATTGGGCGCTTAAACCAAAGCGATCCGGGTACGAAGGTACCGGATAAAACAGGAGAACAAATACTATTTCGAGTCCATCAAGTCCCGATGTCGTCCCGGATCTTCTTTAATTGCTCCCGAAATGGAAATCGAATTCCATAAAACGCGACGATACGTTCCGCTCCCGGAAATAAGGGAGAAAAACATCGGCCTCCTCCCCACGCCAAAATCCGGGAATTGAATGGTGGCGTATGTTTTTGTCCCGGAATAAGGGGAGTGGTTGGTAAGAAATATAGACATAGAGGTTTTTTATTTCGAAGGAAGTGGGATTTTTCGGTTTCCCTATCCGAAACGCTTTGTCTTCCCTCTCTTTCTCTTTTCCTGTTTTTATGTCCCGGAATGCCCGGATCCGTTTCTGTTTGGACTACATTAAGCTAAATAAAACGCCTAGAGTTACGACTGGCACTTATGTGGATAAAAGCGCGGGAACACGAGTTGTGGAATTGTGCGAACTTGTGTTTTATTCCCCCCGTAGATTTCTTTATGCCATCGAACTGTTTCCCGCGAATAAAAGAGGGAAAAAAATGGGGGAAAAGAAACGGAGGAAAAAGGGGGCGTAGGGATTAATTCCTACAGACTTAAGTCTTTGCAAAGCATGAAAAACTGACCGAGATTTAAAAAGAAGTTTGGCTTGAGAACGGCTTCCCTACCAATTTGCTTTCCGCATGGTTTTCTGCTTTTTTAATGGGGTTGGTTAGTCGTACTTTACGTCTTTGGGCTGGTCGAGAGGGAAAAAATCTTATCTACTAGGGATAAATGTGTTTTATTGCAGATTGCGCGAATCAAGCTTTATTTAGGCATAGGATTTGAATTTTTTAGAAGCTACTTCGAGGATTTAAAGCTCTGAGCTGCCCTTTTTGGACTCTGCCATTGTTCCGGAACGGCGACCGGATTTACTATTTGTTTTTTATGGCGAAGGAGGCTGCACTTAAGTTATCTACCAAACGATAACGGACTTCCAAGTTGATTATGCAAATTGAATATTTTGCCGTTGCCAGATGTCTGTGTTTTTTATTCCACTACTATATATTTTTTTGTTCGGTTTGCAGACGACGAAACGATTAATAAAAGGTATAGAAAGAACGAAGAAGAAGAAGTTAATTTATAGCGCATTGAATCTTAATCACTGTTTCTCATTTAAAACATATAACTGCTTCATGTACACTACATGGTCAAAAGTTACTGGACACCACATACTGTATACATGAAAAAAAGACTGACCTTTGTTTAATAAATTAAGGTCGGTTCGCCTTTGGCTTTATTGTACTTAATGTCACTTTAGGCCAGTTTTCTACTAGATTTTGGTAAGTGGTTGCAGCACTGGTGCACGCACAATGGCAGATCCAGAAATCTTTAATGGTGGGGGGGGATTTGTTTCTAATTCCTATTTTTAGTCAAGTGTACGGCAATTTTCATTTTATTTTCCATGATATATTCTCGGCTCAAGAAGGGACCATCACCAGATCCGCCATTAACCCCTCTGCGTACGGGGGGTTGATAGGGGTTATAACCCTTCATTGCGATGAAATGTTGTATATATATATAATATACTCTGCGCATGCTTATGAGTTGCAGGAGTGTACTCCAGTTCCATCAGTCCCGCCATTGTCCAGGGCCGGATTACCACCTAGACAACCTAGAAAAATGTCTAGGGTCCCGCTTTTTTGGGGGGTAGGGAGTGGGCCGAAGCGGGGAAGATTCGACGCTACTTCAAAATCATTGCCAATCGGACTTTATCACTGGAGTATTAATTTTATAGTGGCGCGAATTTCTGCTCAATTTCCCAAGAACTTTAGAAACTTTCGTATGTACGTTGTATGTAAAATAAGTTAACTGCATCGACTTTATTTTCAAAGTTTAAAATTTAAATTCTGGAACTGAGTTAGCGAGCATTTTCATTGGTCCCACGATCCTCGTCATATGCGGGTCCTAGTGTAATTACATAGGCTTTATTTATGTCAAGGGGCCCGGAGAAACAGTCTGGGGCCCAACGAAACCTTAATCCGCCACTGCTAGTTCTTATTTGGAAACAAGATGATTTTCTAAATCCCTAATTCTTGTTCTCTAATACGTTTAAAGGAAATTCTGTTTATCGGGATTCTGTGAGGGCCAGTCCAAAACAAAAATTTGGTTTTCCTAAAACTTCGACAGAGAGTGTATACTTTCCGTTTTAATACAAGTGGTGCTCATTACTGTAATATTGCCAAAGTTTTAGGAGTGCAAAATATCCAAGAAAGTTCCTTCATTAGCAGTTTTTGGCGTCAATTTCAATGGATATAATCCTTGCCAAGAGTAACAGCTCCATACGGAGTCCTTGTCATTATCCATCTGTTGATTTTTGGCCATATAGTGTGTGTATATGTGCATGGTCTTCAGAAATTAAATCAATGTTGTTGCTACTCGTTTAGTTAATAAAAATTTTCATGCTGAGTCAACAGAACTGTAATCTGTATATTTTTTTAAATTACGTAAATAGTCTAGTGCATATTCATGAATTAAAAAAAGTTCAAAATTTTGTAACAGACTTGTAAGCAATTTATAAAAGTCGTATTTGAACAATTATATTAAATTGCAAACATGTATTTTAGTGGATATTTAGTTTTCCCTGTTTATTGCTTCTTTCCCCTTTGAGTTAACATTATGAAATTAAAAAAAAACCAAAACAAACATTGTTTCTTCTAGAGCAATGGTTCTTGAACAATTTTTTGTCACCAATGACAGGTAGTCACTATATACGACAGACTTCGTCATTTTTAGATTGATGGTGTTGTAAAAAAGTAGAAGCGAGGATAGTCAGGCTGAAGGAATTAAACAAGTGAATGCAAAAAGGAGCTGAGATTGAAGATGGAATATGTCGAAATTCATTAGGGGGTCTGGCAGTGTCATGTCTGCATCAATTATTGAAAAAGGAAAAACACATAATAAGAAGAAAGATGCCAACAAAAATTAAAAACACCCCGCCCCCCATAAGAAAATAGATTCATCGCAAGAAAACGAAAGAGAAGGGGGAAAGAATGAAAAGGAGGGAAGGGCAAAATACCTAAGAGAAAGCAAAAGAATGAAAAATCTAAGTAAAGTAATGAAAAAAAAAAATGATGGAAAATGAAATGAAGGAAAAGCGAAGCAAACATACATTCGATCTGTATAAAGTCCAGTGCCCGACATCTAATGGAAATGGGCTTACAATGGTTGGTTTTAAGAATAAACACATCTGCAAAACACAATAGCACGTTCTTCAGAATATATTTAAAGTTGTATTTTTTGGGAACTAAATTTTATTGCTTTTCTTTTTGGCGGCGCGAGGCCAGCTGGAAATGTCCAAAGGCTGAAGAGGGGCGTTTATAGTTTGAGCGGTCGGCCATTACTTGCAGCTAAAAAACAATAATGAAAGACGATTACCAAAATTGAAAGATCGGAATCACCTTAGGCGGGAAGAGGTCAGGCTTCTTATCGAAGGGGAGGTAACTGCAGCATCTTTTCTTGAAAGTAATTGTCGCTTGGTGTTGATTCCCGCAGGGCTGGGTCGCATATACCTTGATAGCCGCACGGGCGCAATTTTGGTCGCGCAATCTGAATTACAAAGTAGACTGCAGGTGGCGCAATTCTGCTTCTTTGTTGCTTTGAACCACTTCCTCTTCGTGCAAATTTTTCACATCATCATCATCTCTTCGCTCCCCACACCAACCTTGAAATAACTGTTTAGAGAACAGATACCCCAGAAAGAGAAAATAGAGAGAGAGACATCTTTATTTTGTTTTTTTTTAGTCCGAAGACTAATTATTTTAGTAATGAAATCACGTCTGAACGAATGACTGGTTTACAGAAATGATAAGGTCTGCGTGATTGGAATATCTAGCAATACGCGCTTTCTTCTAAAAAAAATGGCGTCTTGATTTGCAGTATGGCAATTATTAGTAATCTGTTATTAAATAACAATATTGCAATACACGCCGTTAGGTGCATTGAGGGAGATTTTAATTATTACGTAAGCACCTTTTTTGGGGGGATGTTGCCGTTATACTTACTTGCCTATATTAGCCGATGTTAATTTCTGCTTATCGGGGTGGGGGAGGGGTTGAAATGGCCAAAATATTGCTTACGTAATACTTGAACTCTTTCTTATGTAGAATGTTGTAAATTATAAATTCTAAACTGACGAGAAAATTTTCATATTAGTGAAAAAAAAAGCACTCGGAATATTTCAATTATTCTATAAGTGTGATCAAAAAGCTTGTTTGGACAAATAACCTCTTTCACTAATTTAGAAGGGGAAAAGAGACAGCATATGAATTTAGAGTATGCTGCACTCTTTTACACTGTAAATCACCCACTTGATATTTATCCCAAATCGTTATTAATTTTTTATTCAGGATGATAAAGTTTTTTGAAACCTTTATGGAAATATAACATGTGTGTTTGTTTTAAAATAATTTATTTAAATTTCAGTGGGCACATAATCAAATTATAGAGAGGATTTTAGTGTTTTAAAAAAATAGATAAAAATCATTTTCGGATCGGAGATATATAATATAATCTGATTACTACATTTTAATATTACATTCAGAATAGATTTTCTTTAAAAAAAAACAAAAAACGGCGGAGAAGAAAAGCCTTGAAATAATAATTTCAAAGATCTTTGTATGCTAACAAAAATTTGCAATACTCAATTCCATATCAGAAAGATCAAAACCGGAAAGAGACAAATGATTCATCAATTTCCTGAAATGACAGCCCAGTCGAACCCCAACAATTACCAGACCATTCTCAACTTCTCTTATTTCGCGTCTCGGAGCATTTTTAAACACTTCCATATCTGTCAATTTCAATGCCAATAGCCTGTGGTTGACCGTGACAGCTCCTATACGCCAGTATGCAATGGCGTATCAGTGTAATAATCAGTAGGCAAAACCCAAGCTTTTACACGTTTGGCGATGTCAATTGGTATTCTTGGGTTGTTGATGTGTGGTACGTTCTTTTCAATGATACATTGGTCGTCTTGCTCAAGACGAAGAGCTAACGGCACACGTTCCCAAGTGAATGGGCAGTTTTTAACCGTTGGAGAACTTGCAATTAACCCCCATTAATAGTATACGCCGGAGGATATTCCTTTGAAGGGGCCGGTTACCGACGATCTTCTCAAAGGCACCGACAACCCCCCCACCCCTCCAAGCGATTATGTTTTTTAAAGTCTCCCCGACATATTCCTCCATCACCAGGTATTTTCCTATCGTCTGCTGGGTTACCTTTCCCCATTTTATTAGTTCTATAAGATGAATGGAATACTAGACCTCTTTTGTCTGCTCTACTGAAAGAATGTTTTCCATTTATTCGGTTTTTTTTTTCTTCTGTACAACGTTTTGGGTGTGGGCCAAGTTTTGTATGATTGCAAGGAGTACAGTTTTTCGTTTCGTAACGGGGTACAAATTGTGAGAGTTACGAAACAGAAAATTGCTGGTTTGGATATCCATTTTTCTAATTTCTATTGTGGTCCTACCACCCAAGTAAAGGAAAGTGGCGAAAAAAATTATTTTTGCGACCAGTATGGTGGCGTGGAAAAAAATAATCATTTGAGAGTCAATTTGTTTTCGATGTTTAAGTTACAATATTGCGTAAGGCGGCATAAATATAGTAGCATGACCTGAAAACTAAAATACGTATACTGACAAGGTCAAGCCTGCTGTGTTCAAACGTGGAACGGTAACTCCAAAAGCTATAGTAGTTATCACCGAAGCGGACAAACTTTCCAGAGACGCAAAATAACAAAAATTCGCATTGCAATAGCAATCATTCACACTATAATAACAATAAGCGATATACCAAAGATTCCACACTGTAAAAATATTATTGCTTTCAGCATGTGACAAAACCTTAAACATCACCAAGATCAGTGTTCCTCGGAGTATGGTCTGCGGAGGGTCCACTACGTGGACCACAGCATTTCTCAAATAATATAAATACTTTCCAATTTTCTCTAAAGCGAGGTTGCCAGACTTCTCCATCTTGATGGTCTGCGATATTCGCCATCTTGGTGATCTGCGATATTCGCCATCTTGGTGGTTTTCGATAAGTAACGAAATGCTTAAAACGGTTCATAAGCGACTAACGTCTGAGAAATACTGACCTGTATTCTCAGTACGAAGGTTAAAAATAGGCTAGTCCAATCCTTGAATTCAAGGAACAAGACATACTCTTATATATTTGAACCTGCGACTATTGGTTTTTTTTTAATGATTTATGGAAAAAGGACAGATAGAACCATGATACGCCTTGGCCTACTGCTTTCTGAGAGCTTCTTTTATCCAAGGAAACAAACTTGAAGAAACTTATTTAAAACTTATTAAAAAAAAAAAACTCGTAGAAAAAAAATTCGTAGGAAAAAACCTGCAAATCCCAAGCTCCTGCTGGAATTAATCTATTCTCATGGTAAGCAAGCCACTGTTCCATCGAAGGACGTAAAATGCAGCGATGCTTTTGGTCCAAAGAACCACATTGCCGTATAAGCCCGGTCGGGTCATCGAAAGTTGAAGCCATAGGCGTACGTAGAAAGTTCAGAAGTGGATGGGGGGGATTACAGAGCTACAACTCACATATTCCTATGTTAAATATACAAAATTTCATTGAAATGGAGGTTTATGACCCCCATCAACACCTCCTACGTACGCTAGTAGTTGAAGCTGTATCTCTTCGTTCAAACCCCTCATACGAGCCAGCTATACTATCTTGTTTTAGCCGATTTCTTGCACTCTATATTGCGATAGAAAACGATATACAGTAGAGTCTCCATATAACGAACTTCCATTTAACGAAGGCATTCCCGTCTCACCCATAGACATCTATTGGATCCATAGGTCTATTGGAAGGAAAACCAACACCGATTTGCCAAGTGTGCAATGAACCCATCAGTATTTTACATATTTTAACTCAATGCCCCTATTATAGACTTGCCCGCGCTCTTACTTTTAACTCTTCATCACTCTCTGACATTTTAAATGATCGTGCTGACAAAACACACTTTTTTAAATTTTTACAGAGTACTGGCTTTAAC
>QLNU02015270.1:95779830-95796188 GCA_006491805.2 Dysdera silvatica | reverse complement strand
TTTTAAGAATTATTTCTCTGTTTCAAATATGTAGTATGAGGATCATACAGGTGCAAGGTAAGCCTGGTCTTTTCTTTTTGTTATTAATATTTACGTATTTGTATATGAAAAATATTTAAACTTGTTGGAAAAAAAAGTGTCTAATAAAATGAATGTTTACTGTCCAAATTTAGCTTTTTTCATTTTATCGAAATTAAGTTTTACAATTTATGTTAATTTCTATTTAACGAATTTTCCTTATAACGAAGTTTTTCAGAGGAACGATGGCACTTCGTTAAATAGAGACTCGACTGTATTTATATAATTAGTTTGAAATTCTAATTAAAAAATAATTAAATTATCTAGAATTCAGTCTTACCTGTTCTAATTTGCAAGCGAATTAATTTTTAAAGAAATAAATTTCAAGTATTTTTCATCACAACCTAATGAATAACCACGTACAACAAAACCTCTGTGCAACACTATTATACGGACCGAGAAAAATTATCGTTGTAGAGGGATTTATCGTTATATCGAATATCGTTGTAGGGAGGTTTTACTGTATTGCAATAACTAATTTTATTAGGGCTAATAATTTTGACACCCACGTTTAAGCTCAATCTAGAGATTTTTTAGTATAAAAGGAAAAGAGGCATCGTCCCCGTCCTAGAATCGAACTTGAGTCCCTCCGCTGAGCCCGAAGTTCCTTAACCGCTAGGCCACCGGGGATAGGAACGATGCTCCCTCTCTTCGTATATATAAGGTTGTAAGGTATTATTGCCCTTCCTAGGACTAACACAATTGGCAAATTATGGTCATCACAAAAGCCTCCAAGGCGAGTCTTTGTTGTGATTTTTCGTGGGCAATTTTATTATGGTTAATTATTTTGACGTGGGTGTCAATATTATATAGATATATATAAATATAACAATGAACATTTTAATTATTTTAACAATTTATACATATAATGTTTTACTACATTTTTAATGAGGAATCTACATGCATTTTTCATCGTGTAATCGCATTATGAACTTCAGGAGACTAGCTTAAAATGTAAGGGAAAATATGGGGAAAAAATCAAGAAATTTGTAAAAAAAAAAGATCTTTTTAAAAATCCTGTATCCCCTAAATATTAAGAAAGGGGAAGGAGTATAATTAGAGAGAGAAAGGGGGGGAGAGAGAGAGAGGAAGATTAATGAATTTTATAGAAATGTATTATTAACGCGTTGAACTCTCAATGGCATTTATTTAATAAATAATTGTATTCTTTACAGTTTTTTTTAAGAAGGTGAGTGGGTAGAGGGATTTCTTAAATTTATCAAAGAAATTCAATAAACGCATTGACCTATAGTGTGTATTAAATTTCAAAGATATATTAAATTACATATTTTTATTAATTAATCAGTTCTTAAATAAAAACTTTATGTAGATTTTTATTTTATTTTATTTTTTAAATTAAATTGAATTTTGAAATCCCTTGTGTTTTAAGTATAGAAATCTAAAATGTTTCTTTTTTATTGTTATATTACAAATAATAATTTATATTACAAATAATAATTTATTATTAGTATTTTTTAATCTCTTGCAATTAATAGGAAATTACAATATTCGCAAGGTATAATAAAAATTTCAGCACTTTGATTAAAACTTCTAAAGGTTCTAATACTACATATTCATGACCTTGAAAGTCAGAATTTTTAAAATCTGGAACCTCACACCAGTTCCATTCATTTTACGTTCCTTAACCGTAACGTGCTTAAACTATGAACTCGACAATAACATTTGATTTTGCTTGATAAAGGAAGCCGTGGTTCACGAAACGTTGCAAAATTTTATTTTCCTTTCTTTTATTTTCCTTTTCTCTTTATTTCTCTTATTCTTAATTTCATTTTCTCACTCTGCACTTTTTATTTCTACCTAAATAAGTTTGCAATTTTCAAGTCGGTCTAACCAATTCGAATTAGAAGGAAACTACTTTTTGTCGCATTTTTGATATTACTTGGCGTAAATTAATGCTTACTGGTATTTACATTGAATTAATAATTACCGATATTATTTGTATTGAATTAATAATTACGGATGTTATTTGCATTGAATTAATCATTTCTAGTATTATTTGTGCGTTTAATTAATTATTATTGGTATCATTTGCATTTAATTAATAACTACTAGTATTATTTGCATTTAATTAATGATTACTAGTATCACCTGCATTTGCAGTGAATTCATAATCACTAGTATTATTATTTATGCATTGAGGTAATATTTACATACTTGTGTGTGTGTGTGTGTGTGTATTATTTTACTTAAGTTAGTAACTGACATTACCACATATAATTTAGTAACCATTGTGTTTTTGGGCATGAATTATCCATTAATTATCTTAATGATTAATTGCTTTAAGGATTTATATACGTTACACCGGCAGATGCTACGCAACTATTAGATGAATCAAAATGGCGGAACAGTCGTCTGTGGGTGATTTGTGTTCCTCCAGTTGAGAAAGCGTTATAATCCAATTTTCGCTCAACTATAGAAAACTAATTCTGGGTACTCGGTGTGTCCTGTTTGGCTTGGTTTCCTAGTAAAGGCTTGCCAGGGCAGGCTTCAGTCTTCTGGGACGAGAGAGCGTGGCAAAGGGAGTCTTCAAAGTCGTCGAGAGAAGTTTTTACAGCCTTGGAGGAGAGGGGCGCGTAGGGGTGCTTCGCCGTGTGAATCGCATGATTAGAGTGAACAAAAGAGTCAAATAAAGGCCTTTTAGTGGCCATGAAAACGCTCAGGGGCGGTGGGGGCCAATTCGATTAGTGACCTCCAGCCGTTATAGCCAGGCCACGAGGCAGTTAATCTTTCGCCTCGTGGCCTAGCTCTCCAACTGACTGGCGCTGGTTCGGCCCGTTCTCAGGCATTCCACGTCGGGAACTCAGGTGCGGCTACATCAAATTTTCAAGGCGATGGTCTGGGTCTCCCGGCCATTGCTGCTTGTAGGAATGGTCCAGAAAGAGGAAATATAAACGGCAGGCTTTGCCATGCAGCTGGGCCTTTAATTTGGGCATTCGGGCCCAGGGATGAGACGCCTGATGTTTCCAAAACGAACCCAATGGCTACCCTAACCGTTTAAGATGCAGTGTTTGTGGTTGTACTTTCTAAAAGTGGGCCTTTTCTTCTCCTCCTCCTCCTCTTTGTTTTGCAGCTCTATGGAGCTTGCCCTCTCAGTCATTCATCCAGTCGTTAAAGACAACTGAATGAATTTACGCAAATAGCCATAACAATGAAAGTAATTTCAGCCGCAACGTTAGAACATATTTAAAAATAAGTTATATATATATACATATGTATAAACCTAAAGAAGGACTAAAATTATGTTTTACAATTTCGTGGAGAAAACAAAAGTACAGATTAGTTACACTGAAGTAAATATTGCTGCTTCGTACGTTTACTTTGGCCAATCGATTTCAATGGAAGGCAACACTCTCGAGGAATATCACTTATTAAACTTAGTTGAAGTACATGCGAAATAGTTTTTTTATATTAAATGGAGATCGTCGTCTGTCTAAAAAGAAAGTTTGTATCTTACCAGTTCTCCCTTATGGACCCGGAACACGGAGTTTAATGGGAAAATAATTTATTATAAAAAGATGCCAATAACCTAAAGAAGTATGGGGAGGTGTGTGTTTGAACGGCATAACGAGTAGGGATAAGGAACGAAATGATTGAACGAGAGAGCTGAACAAAGTGATTGTTAAAAAAAAAAAGTTGGAATAGCAATGTACTGGGCACATCGCAAGAAGAACTGACTAGTAACGGATAACTGAAATTCTCAACTAGATTTGACATGATAGACAATTGGGAAGGTTGGCTGCCAAAGGTAGCTCTGTAATCCCAGAAATATGTATATCGATTTAAAAAACATATTTTGTTTGTATTGACTAGGAGCAAGTTCTCAGCAGTATGGCGAATCAAAAAAAAAATTGTTTTTTTCTCAAACTATTGAAAATTTGTATATTTTTGTAGATTTTGAAGGAGATGTGCGAGCGGAAGGTAACCGATTTTAAATTTTTTTTCTTTATTTTGTTTGTATTAACTAGGAGCAAGTTTTTCGTGGAATAGCAAAGCAAAATTAACATTTTTTTTTATATATATACATAGAGAGAGAAAGAGAGTAATATTACATAGAAGACAGAATTTTGAATATATACAATCTGTTTGAATACATGGATATGAAATTGAATATACTTGTACATATTGAAAAAAAAAGAAAGTAAAATTTACAGTTAAAAAAAGAAAGAGAACAATAAAGCCATGACGCATGAAAATAGGCATTAAGTTTAGCAAGATGATTGGGAATAGAAAATTTAGGTTTTAAGATGCCTTTTAAGATCAGAAGATCACCAGTTTCAAAAGGATGGAAGAAGGGGTGATCGACAAGAGATGGTAGGCCAGGAATAACTTTAAAATGATGATTCTCAAGAATATGGCGATGTGTTTAAAAGCAAAACAAAAACACCCCATATCTCTAGATTCGGATAGCGGATTAAATCGAATAATGACATAAGAGTATATTTAGTGATTGTTGTTGAGGATAAGGAAGATGACTTATATGACTTGGAATCACTATATTGAAAACAAGCAATTGGGAATTCCTGCATTGAAAATAAGCAACTTGAAATTATTGTGTTGAAGACTTCATTGAGACATTAATGCAATGTACAAGTAGTATGAATAAGCGATAAGTATTTCGTACAACAAATTTGCAAGAAAAATGGTCGACTCTCCACCAAAATCCGTAATATCAACCATCTATAAGCAGAGCGCCATTTATATAAACCTTTCTTAATCTTATCTTCAACTCCAAATAAAGTGCAATGGTCGGAAACGTCTGTCGAGGGGCAGGAAAGAGCAGACGAGATTGAAAAATCCGCATCTGAAAAGAAAGAACAGGCTGCATCACGACCACCTCTATTCATCATCAGTTCGCTTCTATTCCTCTAAACACTCCACCAAACACTCTTAGCCACTCCACTTGCCTCACCGTAATCCTTGCCCTTCTCCTTCTGCAGCGTCTATCCAGCAAGAATGGTATAGTGCACCAAGCGTCATAATTCTCCCATAACGACACTATTGGGACCTCACGCGTAAACGAGAAAGGGCGCGATTCCCCGAACATATAGTCCCTATGATTGCCTTCTTCCCGCCCCCTTTGCTCAGTCACTTGCATGGCGGTTTATAGAGGATCAAGGGGGTTATGTACTGGATGCCTTGATGAATGGCAGCGAACACTGTTTTGCGGCCGACGGACCACGGCAGGATCTCTCCACTTCAATTCGGACGATAGCGGGGGTTGAGGATTTGTCTCGCCGGATCAGCTACAATCGTATATATGTCGTAGATCCCAAGTGCTGTTTCTAACTGTAGTATTTTTCACCCCCTGTTTCTTTCCCCGGATCTCAAGAGCGAAATGCGGCGATAAATCCAGGACGGTAATCCCGGGACGAAGCGATACCATCTTCTTTTTCCCGTTTTTAGGAAAGACTTGGCCTGGACCTCTTGCTGAGTAAGGAGCAGGGGAAACTGCTCTTTCTCCTCTAGATATATGTTTTTATAAATGCAAAACTCTTCATACGTCCTGGAGAATAATCCTGTTCCAGGTTTATTTAATCTTCTCAATAATTCATTTGAAAAGCGGAAGCGTCAGACTCTTATGAATATTATTATAACTTTATTTACTGTGTTATAACTTCAAAATTCTTTAAACAATACGTTCATTCTTCACCATTACTTTTGTAAAAAGACTTCTCTTCGCCACAGTTATGAAATGGGTTTCTCGAAATGAATATTGGACAGTAAAATTGAAGTCGTCTGCTTGTCAATATTTTTCAAATGTCGATGGTTGAACAAATATAATTCCAGGAAGTGTCTTTCGTTTTCCTGATTTTAACTTAAACTCTACCTTATATTTTGAAAATTTTTAACATGAATTATTATAGTTTGAAAAATGACTCTTCATACAAGTAAAATACATTTACTGTGCGCAAAGAGGTCAAAAGGTATTCTTAATTTAAAATGTTAAAAATGAAGTTATGTTTTTAATTACTTATTTTTTGAAGTTTTTTTATACTGTATTTTTTGCTTTTATATTAAATTTTCCTTGTGCGTTTAATATCCTTGGTTAAACTAGCAAAATTAGAATCTGAGAAGTATTATATATACATAATTATATAACAAATATATATTTAACAATAAATTATTATTATATATTTAATTTGAAAGCTAATAATAGTAACTATCAATTATTATGATCAAATATATATATAAATATTCAAAGATAACTTCTATCTTACCAGTAAATACTACAAGAAAATAAATATATAATATTCCATACTAATAAAAAAAATAAATAACTTAGAAAACCATATAAAATTTAATGGAAAAACACTAGAAAGAGTTAAATCAATGAAATTTCTATGTATTAAATTACACGAAAAACTTTTATGGAATGAACAAATAGATGATATAAATAAAAAAAAATAAGAAGAATAAATGAACTATTAGCCAGATTAAATAATAAACTAACTTTAAATGCAAAAATTGATATTTATTATTCAATAATTTACAGTATACTACTGTACTGAAAACCAACATGGGGTGGACTAAACAAGAAAAACTTAATAAAAATAATTAATATATTAAATGACAAAATACATTAAATGAAACCACCATGTCAATCAATATAATCAATTTGGACAAGAACATCATCTATTAGGCATAGGAAATATACACAAATTAAAAATATATCAATATATATACGAAAGAATAAATGAAGGAAAACACATAGACATAATAGAAATAATAAAAGAAGACCACAAATAAAATACTCGTCATAAAAAAAATTAAAACAAAATATATTCGAACTAATTATGGAAAAGATAATATGAATTATTACTGGTAAAATATTTGAATAACATACTAGAAGGAAAAAAAAATGTTATACCAATAAAACAATTTAAAAATACACTCAAAAATATTTCTTATTTAACGAAACATAAATGGCTAAAGTTTTTAGGTTGCATGTGTATTAACCTATAGTTTTAGCATGTAATCCATCATGCATGTATGCATATGTAATCTATACACATATGTATGAAAATAAAATTCATTTGTATTGTATTGGAATGCATGTTTCAGTTTATACGTAATAGATGTTGAAAATGTGTTATATGTTATAAGATTTTTCTTCCGTTTCCTCCTTTAATTTCAGGGCAAAGGAAACATGGGATTTTTATACAATATCTCCATTTTCCCAGTTTCTTAAGTTTGCTTTATGTTTTTCCTCCTTTCTCGAGGTCGTTTTTTAAACCCCTCCTTTCTCGAGGTCGTTTTTTAAACCCCTCCTTCATATATTTTTTAGTTTATGTCCTCTATTTACTTGACAAAAGAGAAGATGAGATATAGGTTACATTACCTTCATTTATTCGTGATAATAATTCGATCAATTTTTAAATGTTATAAGTGTTAGTTAACGAATTTTATGCTGACCGATCATATTACCATAAATGTAAAATGTTATGATGGATAAAATTGAAAATAAATTAAGCCGCTGTCTTATGCCTTGATTAATCTTACTTCCTTCTAAATTATCAAGTTCTCAATATAAATCACTGCTCCTTTCTATCCATTGAATGGAACGCTTAAAAGAAATTGTTATTCATTTTGTTCGACAATCTTCCCTCCTCTAATACAATTTGAAACTCCACAAACTGCTTTTACGCTTCTTGCTAAAGTATCTATTACACGATGGAAAAGTGGCTACTCCATGCTAGCAAAGTATCTACTCCTTATCACGGGCGCCGTTAGCGGGGAAACAGGTGAGCTGTCCCCCCAAATATTGGTATTAGGGTTCCATGTCCCCCCCCCCCAATTTCAAACAAAAATTTTATAATAGGTAACGTCGTTAAAATTTTCATTTTTTTTTTCTGGTTTCATCTAAGGAATGTGGTTATATTTTTCGGCGTAGTGTATTTAGTGCGAAATACAATTTTTCTTCTGGAGAAGTGGGTGGGTGGATCAGAAGGACACATGCACGCGCTTGCGATAGGATCATGTATTTCGCCCTTGCACTCTCCCTTGCAGCGTTAGAGAGTCATTTATTTGATGTAATTATACCTTTTGTTAGATTGTATTATATAGCTCTCTTTTCTGCATGGCAGCGTTTTCATTGACGTGTTATTATTTCAACTGTCAAACGGAATGTTTTTAATAACGTTACAACTATAGTTTCTCTATTTTAATTTTGCAAGCTCAAGGAAATTTTTGGCCCTCTACGCTCATTATCAACGACATAAATTAAAGGGACTGTCTACACCATCACTATTAGCATAATAAATACGCAATTTAGTAAGGAGCATTGCATGTGAAAATGAAACTAGTAATGTAACTACAATATTAATTTTATGGTAAAGTGAACGCCATCGAGTAGTAGTACTTCATGTGGTTACTTCAATGTTACTCAATGTAGTTACTTCATGCTACAGAGAAGTTACTCCTTGTTAGAAAGGTAGCTACTCCTTGCTGGTAAAGTATATACTACATAATGGAAAAATAGCAACTCCATGCTAGCAAAGTATCTGCTCTATGCTGGCGAAGTATCTACTCCTTGCTAGTAATGTCGTTACATCATGCTAGCAAAGAAGTTACTCCTTGTTAGAAAGGTAGCCACTCCTTGATGTAAAGTAGCAACTTGATACTAGCAAAGTAACTATTCCTTATTAACAAGCTAGCTATTCAATGTTAATATTACTTATTAACAAGTTATCTCGCGGTCTTCCACTTTGTGTTTTATATTTCTATGTATAATCTTCAATATCTTGGGTTCTCTTTGTTTCAGTGATAGCTATTACATAGATTCTCGAAGTCTTATCAGTTTCGATTTTTTTCGCAGCCAATCCACGCATGCCCTGTGCCGACAAAGTAGGATAATCGCCATTTCAAAATGGTTCCCTCCCCCTTTTCCTGTCTGTCGATGAATTATTATTCAAGTCCTAAAGAATTTTCTTCTAGAACTTACAAGCATCTCTTTCTTTTCTGTATGGCGAGGTTAACAACCTTACGCAAAACTCTCAATCTGGAAGAAAAGGCCATCTTTTCCCCTTTGTTCAACACCTACTCTTTGACCTGCTTGACTTGGACAGACATGCTGGCATTTACTCTACAACTGGTGTAACTCTTCAAGTCGTTAGCGCACTCAAGCCTTTCTATCATGCCAAGATGGAACTTCAGAAAGGATCGGTCAGTACGAAGAACAAGAAGTAGTACGGCTCATGATATAAGAAAAGAATTAAATGTTTCTGCAACTGGATGATCAAATTGCTGATAGGCAAGATATGATGGAATCTACAGAAAGACCATCATCGAAAAAGAATGCCGAAGATAGATTCCAATCTTATATGATCACAGAGGCAGAAGAAGTCTATCAAAGTGGAGACAAAGACTCAAGAAACCCACAATTACCATATTGCCTAAACTTTGAATGATGACTGGACAATACGTTGGCTTACGCAGAAAATTCATAAGGGGGATACAGGTTTATAGTGGAGGGGGTGACAGGTAGAGTTGTAAAAAACTCGGGAATTTTGGGCACATTGGAAACTTTGAACATAGAAACGAAAATAGCTAGAATAAAGGAGGTAGTCCCGTCCGCGCCTTTCTTCCTATTGGTCGATTCGACAAAATCGACCAATAGGTAGAAAGGTGAGGACGGGACTACCTTTTTTATTCTAGCTATCTTGGTTTCTTCCCATCAAAGTTTCCAATATGTCCAAAATTCCCGGGTTTTTTACAACCTTAGTTACAGGTTTATAATAGAGGTGGTGGGAGGGCTACGGAACTACGACTCAACGTATTCATATGTATAGGCTACATAAAAATTGCATCACAATCCCCATCAACCCTCCCCCCATGCATTCGCCAGTGGAAAAATGTCACACTAGATAGCGAAACGAGTGGCCAATAAGCGTCCATAATTTAGTTTGATGTCTTTTAGTGGTTTGCTTATTTTGATGAATTATTACAAGTATTACTACAAATATTATTTGTATTATATCGCATAAGAAAAGAGAAATTACGTGCACTCAAGTTCGTTAAGCGCGAACACTCGCGCTGATAAAAAGTTCGTTTTTGTTAACAGTAGTTTGCTTTCTTCGGAAGGATATGATCTTAGTTTTTCATTATTAACGGGAATTCAGGAGACAGTTAATGTTAAAAGTAATGGGCATTAACGAGGTTTGACTTCACAGCAATGCGTCAATTCTCAAAAGTAATTGAGACCGGACCGGATTTCGACAATCGATATGTTTAAACTTTTGAAACATGTGTAAAACCAAATTTAAATTTTACTATAAAAATTCTTTGCATTTGAACTTTCACTTTAAAACAAAGAGAATTTTAGGTTGGGTTTCAATTGAAAAGTCCCCTTTACATTGGCGTCCCTAGAATTATATGCAAGGGGTGCATTCAAGAAAAATTCCAATTGAATAATGTTGTTGGACTATAGTTTCTTGTGGATTCAGTCCATATAACGAACATTGGGAGCTCTGCGATGGTGACATGATAACGCATGCGCCCAGCGTGCGATTATCCCAAGTTCGATTTCCGACTGTTCCAAGAAAGAACGCCTACCGTCTAACTTCTCACCGTCATCTGGTGGATTGGTTCCCCAGGCCTTAAGAGGTTCGGATTTCTCGAAAAACTGTGTGTTCTGGCACAGCATGATCCTGGCTGTCCTTTCGCCGTGAAGCTCACTCAAACGAACAAATATTATGAAACAGGAAAGTTTATTCGTTATAGCTTTTTTCTGTATGACCATATACAGAGGGGTGTTTACACATTTTTAGAACGATTTTGGAGCCATTTTTTTAATGTTTAAAATGTAAAGATTATTTTTTTAAATATTCCATCTGATAACCTTGTTTCTGAGCTGTAAGTGTGCATCGTACTTTCAACGATAGAAGGGCTTTTCGCAAAAAATTTCCAGAGGTACTGCTTGTCATTGTTGTTCCACAACTTTCCAAAGTCCATCAATGGTAGTGGGTTTGCGCTTAGAGACAGCTCTTTTCAGCAAAACAAAGGTACAAGAGTACATTGGAGAAACATCAGTGGGCTTTGCAGCAATATTTTGAACAGGTTTATATGCAACACTTGCATCAGTTTCCATTTTTTCAAGGAATGCAGTGGTAGTTTTCGAGGTATGACTGCTGGCTTTGTCTTGATGCAGTTTTACACACTGAAAATTGTTGGAATAAAAAAAATGGAATTTCTTATGTAAATATCGGACGTAAAACCAGGGCCTGATCACCTCAAAGGCGTCCAAAGCCTAGGCTTTGGGACTAGACTCTAGCGGGAGTGGGAACTGCACGGTGAACAATCCTTCTGCGCATGTGCGTGGACTATGCACATGCGCAGAATAGTCTAATCCCAAAACCCGGGCTTTGGACGCCTTTGCGGTGATCAGGCCCTGCGTTTGTTTGTTTGTTTGGCTTTTTTATGGCGCAAGAGCATCTGGGCTATACTGCGCCAAACATGGTAAAATCAAAGACTGTAGTAAAAACCAGTACTTTTTAAAAATTTAAAAACATGCGTATGGTCAGCATGGTCATTTAAAATGTCAGAGAGTGATAGGTCCTGCGTAAAATATTTTCCTGATAATATGATGAGTTGATTTTAACGTTTTTTCCACTTTTTTAATTTTTAATTTCCCATTGTAAGAGAAACCTGCGACAATCATAAAGCCTTTACTGAAGCTTTCTTTGCATAGTAAATGGACCTTTTTTTTGTTACAATTATTTAGGTAAACCCATGCTTCATCAAGGGTAACAACTTATTTCCATTTATCTCCTTCTAAGTAATTTTCATACAGGATTCTGCAACATGTTTTGCGTTGAGCCACATGTCTCGACAAAAGACGGTGAAGATTATGTTTTTTAGCTTTTTTAAGTTATAAATCTTGGTTTATTATTTTATTTACTGTTGCTACAGAAGTTCTTAAAGAGTTTGCAATTGATTTCTGCGTCGGTGGATTTTCTCTTGTTACCAGTGATCTCACTTTAGAAATATTTGCAACAGTACGTACCTTGTTCGGGTATACATTTGGAGTCCTCTTTTTATGTAGAAGTTCTGATTGACGGTCTTTCCTTTTTCAATTAATTATGTTGCTTATTTTGCACTTAGAAATATTTATACCATGCATTTCACACGTTTTTTAATAATGGAATAAGAATATTTCTCTTCGGAAAGCGCAAAAACGTATCCTTCGACCCACAGCTTGTTTACAGGCGCCATTTTGAATGAAAAATGAATTTGAAAGTAGCAGACGATAATCTTAATTTGAAATAATAACATGTTGCCAGATCCATTTTCCCACAAAATATTTTCATTTTTTAATCCTCTATTGAAATCGTTCTAAAAATGTGTAAACAACCGCTGTATAACATGCAGGATGATTATAACTAAAGTTTCACTTTGAAACCCCTATGAAATACAAAATACTGAACCAAAAGTTACCAAACTTGAAAATATTGTAAAGAAACTCATGGGAATTGAAATTCTGTAAAAGAAATAAATTCAAAAGTCACCACTAGGGAGAATCAAGGTTTTCCTGTTATTGACATTATTGCACATTTTCCAAATAACAGTTATAGTATTAGCTATCCAATATGCTGCCACCATTTTTTGAAACCAGGTTGAAGCGCAATATCGCCCACTGTAAAGTAACTGGAAGCATGTCAGCCGGAATGTTATGAATATGTCGGTGGATGGCAGTTTCCAACTTCAATTTTCTAATGATTATTTATATTATATATTAATTAATTAATGTCTATTAATTAATAATATATTAATTAATTAATATCATTGACAATATATGAGAGGATAATGGTAATGTATAACGCACTGGCAATTCTGCAATCAATTTGGCAATTCTGCAATTCTTCAATCCTGGAACTGGTATTTCGATTGTCCACCTTCATATCTCTTCGCCTTTTCATGAGCTGTTTCGTCTTCTCAGATAATTTGCTATTGTGCTTTTTACAGGTTACACCACCAATTTCCCCAGCAGTTTCAACTATTGTCTTAACAATGTTTTCATTTGCTTCTGAGATATCACTTTCATCAATAAGTCCTTCCAGTGCAGAAAAGCGATTTTTTAATTCCAACTTGAATGCCTCGGTATTTACTTTCAGTTTCATTAGATCCACCCTCTTACTTACTTGTTTTCTAATGAGCTCTCTCTCTATATATATGATTTATTAAACTTTGTTTTGCCTGTCTGAATTTTTACGCAAATTTGCGACTGCAGGTATATTTAGTATATTTGGTGATGTCTTTGGAAATGTTTTGAACACATGTAGCCAACTTAAAACTCCTTTTGGTTTTTTAAAGTTTTTAATTTCACGTGAAAACACTTTTAAAGGCATGTTTTGAAACAAAGCAAACTTTTGTCATTTCATTGAAACGAATGCAAATACACATTTTTTTGTTTTCTATTATCTGTGTGCAATCTATTTGTGAATCTATTCGGAATTTGCGCAGAGGCGAGTATAGGGAATTGAAATAGGGTCATCAATCTCTTTGAAATAGATTGATTCCAAAGCCGTAATTGCCAAATTGTAGAACAGTTATTGTCAATTGCATGTAAATGATTACAATTGGAAATATCCCCAAATGGTGTTTAAAGATTATTTCCTTTCATAAATGGTTAGGCCCCCCCCCCCATATAAAGCTTTCTCCCCTTCTCCATTTCGCCCCCCTCTCCTTCTTCAGCTCTCCTCTTTCCGCAAAGCCGTTGCAGTTAGTAGACCCCGGCAAGCCTATTTAAATATCGGGCGACTGAAATTATGACCGCCGATTGATAATGGCTGAAATTTATTCACCACTTGAGACAATAAACGTAACTGGGAAAGGGGGGGGGGCGCTGAGGGGGGCGTTGGCTATAAGCAGTTAGGTCGTAGGATAAGATTTGGAATACATAATATGATGGGCTACTGGAGATGGGTAGAAATCCCTTCGCCGCTGCCCCCCAACCTCCTCCTGAAGAGGCCCAGGGCAACGGCAGCGAATAATTGGGTGCGTTTCAGAAATAGTTCTCGCTTGCGGGAGATTTGTGGACATTTTCTGTATGCTCCGAGCCAAGACCGAGAAATTTTACGATGGGAAGAAGAAAAGACATAAAAATTTCCGACTTCACCCCCCATTTTTACGAGCGTCTTTGACAGGTTTTGAAGAAATCGTTAAAGCAGCAGAGAGAATAAAAACTCGCAAGTTCTGTTCTCGCTAGTTTGTTTTAACGCCCTAAATGGGAATTTGGCGGGAGTTTTAAGTCAATTTTATTTATCTAGTTCTGTTTCAGAACTAAACGGGATTGGAATTCTGCAAAGAGGGCTTTGGAAAAAAAAAAAAAAAAATGTGAATCAGGGAAAGAAAAGTTGCCATTTGAAGAAAAAAAGCACTAGATTTGGTCCCAACATAGCAATTTAACCCGCTATAATCGTATTTCTTGACCTGCTCTCTTTTTTTTTAACTCGGCCAAGTTCGTCGACTTGTTGGAGCTCCAGAATTTCATAGTACAAAACTTGCAGAACTTCAATCATCCTTTTACTACAAAAAGGATTTTATACATGGTCAGCTCTTTCCTTACATGGCCCCAAGCAATCGCCAAAGGGGAAACGATCAAAGGGGTGCATTCTTAAAAAAAATTTAGCAGGGTCAAACCTCTTTAACGCCATTACCTTTAACATGAAGTGCTTCTTGAACTAAATCCCCATCAAATTGTGTATGAATTCCGCATTTTTAGTTCTTTTTTAACACGATCACGGTTAACACGAAATATAGTTTAACACGCAAACTGACAATTAATGGCTCTTGAAATTTTTTTTCCCCCGCTTAATACGACCAAGACGCGCTTTTGTAAGGCTCTCGAAGTAATTTTTTTTAGTTCTTTCTTCGAAATAGAGAGTTTCGAAGAAGGTCAAAATATCACCTTTTAAAGGAGATATCTTTTATTCTAATAGCCCTAGAGCAACGTTTCTCTAATATTGGCCGTTCATGGGCCATTGCTAGCATTCCCTTACATATCTCCACTTATGAAGCCCTTTCTTCCTAAAGCGCGAAATTAATCCGAATTTACTTCCAAATTATATTCTATTACTACCAAATTATATTCTATTACTACCAAATTATATTCTTTTCTCTTCTTTGAAAATTATCCGAATTTACTTCCAAATCAGATTCTATTGCTACCAAATTATATCCTTTTCTTCTGCTTTGAAATTAATCCGAATTAACGGCCGAATTCTATTCCTAAGTTTCGATGACGAAAATCTCCCTTCGCTTAGAACAATGAACCCTGGACTCAAAATTACGACCGAATTCAAGAAAGTGACGAAGTCTAAAACTTTAGTTTTAAAATGCGAATAGCAAACAGCCAGCCCAAGAATAACATGAAGAACAGAAAATATTGATAGCAAACTTGCTTACTTTTTTTTTGTTTTACGGCTCAAAGACTACAGTGGTCATGCTGCGCCGGGACCTACTGTTTTCCGAGGAATCCGAACCTCTTAAGGCCTAGGGAACCAAACCCCGGACTACAGTGAGCAGTGCGATCTTTATGAGATCTCTGAGTAAGCGTTCTTTGCACTGTTGGGAGTCGAACCCGGATTAGCGGCGCACTAGGAGAACGCGTTACCACACTGCGCCACCGCAGGGCGATAGCAAACTTAAAGAAGGCAAAACGTGGGGAGGCATCAAGAGACTAGTAGGCAACCGAGGAAAATGGGATTTTTTGTCAGCGTCTATGCTCCACTAGAGGGCAGTGGGGTAGCGTGGGGGTTGGCTACCGGGACAAGAGCCCCGGCGCAAAATTTTATTATTGGACTGGTGGAAGAGGGCGCTAATGTGTTTTAGCGAGTACAATACTTCACTTGCCCCAGGCGTTGGCATTCCACCCTGCTAGGGGCTAAAGGAAAAAATAAATAGTACGCAAGCAAAGTCAGCTATAACATGGTAAACTCCGTGATATATCATCGTGATTTATTTCCAATGGTAATTTTATCTGAACATTTTGCATATCTCCACGACGTAACACAAATGTTGCACGAAATCTTATACCTTCTTTTAAATCGCGTAATTAAGATAAGGTAATAAGAAGATATTATAACATTTAGTGATTATCATACAACAGTCGTCTTTTGGGCACACTTGGCTGATGTTACAACTATGAACTTCACCATCAACAAATTTTATTTTTGTTGAGCACTTAACTACACAGAGGAATACTCGCCAGTCAAAATAACATCGTATCAGCCTTAGAGATTTAGCACGATAGCCCAATGGCG
>QLNU02015270.1:95767675-95779730 GCA_006491805.2 Dysdera silvatica | reverse complement strand
TGCTGAGCTCTTATCAGGAGGTTCCTGTAAGTGTTTCTTTAATAATATTTTTTGTGATATTCAGTATCGTTGATATAGGGAGCATTCAAATATTTCATAAGCAATATTTCGGCCATCTGAGCCCCCCCCCCCTAGTAAGCAAAAATTAACATTGGCTAACATAGGAAAATAAGACCAACGGCAACCTCCTCCTCAAGGTGCTTTCATAATACTTGAACGCTCTCATATTTGCAAATAGAAAGACTTACCAGCAAGTTCCAGTGATTACAGTGCTTCAATTACTGCACATGTTGATTTCCTAATCCTTGCTTAGGCATGTTCATTGCTTTTATTACATTCTTAAACTCAAAATTTCTTTCCTCTTATCCAGTTGTATTTTTTTCTGTGAGTTGGTTCCCTAAGCCTTAAGAGGTTAGGATTCATTGGAAAACTGTGGGTCTTGGCACAGCATGACTCTTGCTATCCGTGTTGCCGCAAAACTCACAGACATTTTCCTGAGGGAAAGGAGAGAACAGCATCGTGAAGGTAACGCCGTTTCTGTACCATGTAGAAAATGCAGGTTTGAATCCCTTTGATATTAAATGCCTGCTATGTTTTTCCTGCCGATCCATAGTCCAGGGTTTGGTTTTCCAGACGAAAGAAGCGTTACGTTGTGTTCTATTACTCCTGAAAGTTTGTTCCATTACTTTCAAAACACCCTGTATATGGTGAAAAAAGCAAATGGGCAATAAAAGTTGGGAACCACAGATATGTCATATACAATTTTAATACGGAAAATGTATAATTTCATACTTGAAAACAGTTAAGAGTTACGTATGCTTTTTGTTTAGCCTGTCCCGTTAAAGCGAAACAGTTGTGCTCTTGGGAGCGAAAATGCTTCACGAGAGAGCCTGTTGCACTTGAAAAAACTGGAGTGTGACCATTTTATGGTACGAAGCTGCAGGTACAGGACCTCCGCTGTGCAGCACATCTACACCCATGGTAAGTATTCATCCTCAGAAAATTACTAATTTTGATTATCCATGTCATGTGTTTTTTTGGGGGTTTTTTTTTTACGCAGGAAGTAAAGGTAGTAGTAGTACATTTCTTGCAAAGACAGTGCATTTCTTTGTACAACGGCAACCCTGTAGTATAGGCTTATAGTTATATAAGTCCGAGCCCTCCCCACCAAATAATGTGAAATAATTTGCAATTTTGAATGTCCATAATATGTGCTTGGACACCCCACCCCAATAATTTTGCAAGCCTACATTGATCATGTAGTTATGATAATTGTCCATACACAGTTGATGGGGTTACAACCCCAAATGGAGTAAAAATTTCGTATGTATGTAATTTGTAGCTCTGTAACCCCAATTGGAGTTACCTTATATGAACTTTCTGTGTATGCTTATGGCAGTGGGCAATGCATTCACCTAGCATACTGTTAATCAGCGTTTGATTGCTAACAGTGACAGAGAAAGACAGTGGGCTAAGGGATGCTTACCCCCACTGCCTACCATAGTCTGAGGTTTGGTTCTTCAGAAAATTATAGGTTCTGACACAGCGTGACCTTTGTTGTTCTTGTATCATAAAGATATGAACAACTATCTTTAAATTGAACTCTGTTGTGAACAAACTTATCATGATTTGGAAGTCACGCTATGCTGTCGGTTCTGTCCCGTAGCATGTGAGGCAGTATTGATAAGGCTCCCAATCATGTAGAGAACTTGGTGTTCTCAGGGAATTTGAAATGTCAGGGGAAAAATGAGATATTTTGGTCAAACCTAGAAAAGTCAGGACCAAAAATTCCCCAATTTCGGAGTTGAATAACTAAATCTCCTACGAACGTGAAGCCATTTTCTTCATTGTCGAAGTTTAGTTGAATCCACAAAAGAAGTAAAAAAAAAAATCAGGGAATTTTACAGGAAGAATCAAGGAATTTGTTTTTGACAATGTGAGCGGGAACCTTGTATTTGGGTCTAAGATATACAAATAATCCATCGACTCTTCATTTTTCGATACTAGCCATACTACTGGCGTAAGCATCTTAACTTCTTTGATCTTGAGCTTGACTCCACAGTAGGAATGTTGGCAGGTCTTTATGCATTTTTTGTTACCTGATGATGAAATGCCATAACAGTCGATTAGTACTCTGAAGATTCTACGCAAGACTTGCAGACTTAAATTTGGAGCCTTTTTGACATGTTATTCTCACCGTAATGTGGACAAATATACAGCCGTGAATGGTGTGGATGTGAGTTAAGAACGAAGATTAATTAAGCATGATGGTTCAGAGAGCATATGAAGCCTTATATTCCGTGCCAGAGCCCTTTGGTAGTATGGTGGTAACATGTTTGCTCAGCATATATTGCCAATTCAGGGTTGACTGGCAACAGTTCAGGAATGGCATGTGTCACACGCTGTCATGTGAAATTAGTTAGCTTACTGTGCAGTGATTTCTCTGGTTAGATCTGTCATTCATGATCAGCGTTATTGTAGTTAACAATGAGTTACAAATTTTGTGAATAATCAAATTATTTTTCTGTGAATTACTTTAATTCATTAGCAAATTGTTTGTGAGTGGTGCTGCTCACGTATAGTGCAAGATTAAGGGGGTGGGTGGGCTGACTAGGCATCCATTCCCTTAATTGTATCATAAGTTGAAAAGCAAGGGGTGTTTTCTTCATTGAATCAAGAAAAGGGTGAAATCATCTTTCTGCACAGTGTGCGAGGAACCTTAGTCAAACCCTGAACAAATCTGCGTGATTTTTTTTTTTTAAAACTAAGTTTTTGGGTTATCCCTAAGGTGTCAAAATTCTTCGTCAAGAAATGTCAAAGTTGTTCTTTTGATCAATGGGAGAAATCGTTTTCGACGGGTTGTTAATAATTGAAAGGAATCTGAGTTTATCAATTTCCACCAAAAGTACAACGCTCTAAGTGTCTAAGATGCAGTTGCTCAAAAAACGTCTTGCAAAAAAAATATTTCTGAAAAGCGAAATCTGTTTTTGCCTTACATATGTGCTCTCTACGGTGGCATAATGGTAATGCATCCGTCTATTCCTATTGCACTGTTAAGACCAGGTTTGATTTCAACAATATCATTGCACACATACCGCTTTTTTTTACCCACCGTAGTCTGGACTCTGGTTCCTTAGAAAACAGAGATTTAAATTCCTCGGAAAGCTGTAGAACCCAGTGCATCATGGCTCTTGCTGTCATTGCACCTTAGAACATAAACATTTACATACGCACATTTTGAAGTGAAAGAGATCTTTGTTTTATTTTCCATTTTTCTATGCCTTTTAAAGGGTACTTTTCTACTAAAAGGCCCTGTTGTAGCGCAGTGTGGTAACGTGTTCGCACTGTTAACTTGAGTTTGACTCCCAATGGTGCAAAGAACGCTTACTCAGAGATCTCGTAAAAGATCGCACTGCTCACTGGGTTTGGTTCCCTAGGCCTTAAGAGGTTTGGATTCCTCGGAAAATTGTAGGTCCAGAGGTTCAAATTCCTCGGAAAACAGTAGGTCCTAGTGCAGCATGACCATTGTAGTCCTTGAGCCGTAAAACCACAAACAAACAAACTAAAAGGTGCTTTTCTACTAAAAAAGCTAAAACACATGATAGAAATGTATAATTAATTCATTGTCACTGTTTGTTTGGCTTTTTTATGGCGCAAGAGCATCTGGGCTATACTGCGCCAAACATGGTAAAATCAAAGACTGTAGTAAAAGCCAGTTCTTTTTAAAAATTTAAAACGTGCGTATGGTCAGCATGGTCATTTAAAATGTCAGACAGTGATGAAGAGTTAAAAGTAAGAGTGCGGGCAAGTCTATAATAGGGGCATTGAGTTAAAATGTGTAAAACACTCATGGGTTCATTGCACACTTGGCAAATTGGTGCTGGTTTTCCTTCCAACAGATGTCTATGGGTGAGATGGGAATGCCCAATGCGAAGTCTAGCAAGGAGAACCTCCTCTTTCCGATTTTTACGGTATGAGGAGGGCCAGTTACCAATTGTATGTTTAATATTATTCAATTTGTTATTGGTTTGATGATCCCATTCTTCTTGCCACTTTTGATTCACACAAGTCTTGATAATTGGCTTCAGGTCAGAGAAAGGAAGAAGTTGGCTAGAAGCAAGTGGTGAGTTCGTTGCCTTCGCAGCTGCATCAGCAGCCTCATTCCCTTTGATACCAATGTGAGCAGGGATCCAGCAGAATTTAATATTGGAATGATTGTGCAGGTGCTGCAGTTGTGAATGGATTTTGGATAAAATAGGATGAGGTGAATATTTAAAGGATTCCGGTGCTTTTAAAAAGCCCTGAGAATCGGTACAAATGATGCAATGTGTTAAGCCACGAATTAAAATATATTTAAGAGTCATTGAAATGGCATAAAGTTCTGCTGTGAAAATGGAGTATGATAGGAGTCATTGTCACTATATTTGCTTTGTTGCAACAGTCGCTTAATTATTACTTTCTTTGTTGCAGACTTGGTTGAACAGCAAAAAAATGGAGGGCATTTACAATAGGGCATTGAGCGATTATTGGAACTAATTATGTAAAAATTAATATGAACTAATTATATTAATTAACTAATTAAGGTTCAGTAATATAACGTTCAGACGACCAAACACTTTAATACATTAAATAAAATGAAACACATTAACACAGTTTAAATAAATACAATGGTTATTATACCCTAACATGGACCACGTTAGTGTAACTAGGGTTCTGAAGAAGGAAGCCTAAACGCGCTTCCGAAATAGCTATAAACCATCGTATTTATTTTAACTGTGTTAATGTGTTTTATTTTATTTAATATTTTGCGCAGTGTGTCGTTTCATCTTTACTTTAATAGATGTTAGGCGAATAACCAAAAAAAAAAATGCAGAAGAAACAAAGTTCATATTTATTTTTTTCTTGAAGTTATGCATTATTTATTAAGTGATACATTAAGTGAATTCGTAACACATGTTTCAGATTTTTTTTTTTAAATATCGAATTACTTTTATGATGTTTCTCAATGTTAAAATTGATATTGATAACCCATAATTCCAATGATGAATGTTCAACTGTTGAGTACCTTTTATGTGTTTTTCAGACTCTGTTCAAACGGACTGGAGACGCAATACAGTTTACACTCCTCAACAACGAGTGATAACAAGACAACGATCAAAGCAAAAAACCGTTTTCGAAAAAGAAAAAAATTCTCCCATTGTTGAAGTTTACGACTGTCTTCCATCATCATGTTATTGTGATTGTTTGCGGAAAAACAGCCTTATTTTAAAAAAGTGGAAAGCTTTTCGTCACCGTATCGCACGTATCGTCAAAAGCAAATATTTCTTTGGTTTTGTCTTGTTTGTTGTCATACTCAGCAGCGCCTTTCTTGTAAGTGGGTTTTGAATACTCTGCTGGCAATTGTTTTAATGCAAATCATTTACAATGGACATTTTAAACTTGAAATTTTTTTTTTTTACTGTAGAGGTTTGCAGAATTTACTATTATTAATTTCAAATTTCGGCACCTGCATTTTTGGCTCTGACCAGACCTGAATGACCTATATGTTACAAAATTGAATATTACTGCTATTTTCAGAGTCAGCACAATTGCCATAAAAATAGATAGTCCTACGATGGAATATTGCTAATGCATTTATCTGTGTTTCCCTTAACCTTGGTTTGATTCCAATGGTATTGCAGAACGCATACCTATTTCACAACCAATGTGGTTTAGAATGTGGTTCCTTACAGCGATTCGGATTTCTCTGAAAGATATAGGTTCCGGTGCAACACGACCTTAGATGTCCTAGCACCATAAAACACAAGCATGCAATGAAAGTACAGTGTTGCCTCCCAATAGGGAACACACTTGGGACGAGGTGTTCTGTCCCTTAAATAGGTGTCCCTTCTTCAGAGTTAAATGTGTCATTATTCAAAGGACTAGGGAGTGGAGGAATGGCCTCTTAAATAGAGGTGTCCCATATGGGAGGTAACACTGTAGTTGGTAATTAGCCCCATACGCAAGTCCTCAAGGAGCTGTGGGTCAGAAAAAATTGAAAAAAGATTTGCTACATGCTGGGCTTGAGTGAGCCACTTCTTGGTTCATATTCAAGCTCTGAGGACATGGAGGAATTAATCATTACGATTGAGTATGGCTTTCTACTTTTTTTTTTATAAAATTTCCTTGGAACTGTTTAAGGAGATCTCTTTGGTTAGTATATATATATATATATATCCATAGCTTTCCTTCTCCAAGAATACTGGCACTCGACAGAGTCATGTTAGCGGTCACCCTGTGAGAGGGTGACATAACGAGTCCTGTCTTGGTGCAATGACTTTGGCTGTGGTGACCAAAGTTCGTAATCTTAGCTGAACTGTAGGTCCAGCTTGCCAACCTGTCTGGCCATTGTAGTAAGCTTAAGGCTGCTCCCTCTGTATTTCTTCCACCATACTATGTGCATGTGTGATAACAAAGAGACCATCCTGCAGTGGATTGAAAATGGTCATTGGTGATGACGATATATATATATATGTGTGTGTGTGTGTGTGTGTGTGTGTGAACTACCTATTCAATTTTTGCCAAATTGGTCACTGGCGCAAGAATGACCTACATTTAGAAACAGTGGACTGCAGATTATTTCTTCATTTTCCATGAAAGGTATCAAACCCTTGGTACAAGTGAAAATAATGCGAAATTAGAAAATAATTTCTAAAAGAAAAAGTTGGTTTTACCATAATAAATTCAATACCTCAGACTCACAAACTGGTATTCAACAATAAAAAATGCTCATACACATGTGCCGCATACACACACACACACATGCAAAATCATGCCAACAATGCACATTCGAGAAAAAGACTTTGCAGGCCTGCACTCAGTGGCTTGGTGGTTAAAACGGTAGCTCTGAGGGTTAGCCAGTTCGAGTGCTGCCTGAGTTGTGTGCATGTATAGACCAAATTTTTTCTCCGGCTGTTATGAGTCGAGAGAAGGTTCTGGTATCAGAGTTTCCATGCACCTAGAAGACCTAGTCAGGGAATTTGAAACCATCCCTAAAGCTCAGGGGAAAATGAGATTCTTTGGTCAGATCTGGAAAAGTAAGAGAAAACCTTCTTAACTTCTGTTTTGAATTTCTAAATCTCCCATGCATGTGAAGCCATTTTCCCATCAACCGTAGTTCAGTTGAAAGTTTTGTTTGTGATTGGTCAGTGAATAATGCTGGAAAAGTTCGGGGGGGTTCTCCAGTATGAGTGTGAACCCTGTATGGTATGAACCATGAGAAGAGAATAGTGAAAAGTTCTAGAACCATTATTCTTACGGTTCATTCTAGATTTTTCTGAAATTCTGATGGCTCATGCTAGAAGGTTCTAATATGGACCATAAGAATAGTAGGGAATATGACTTAGTCATACACTGCCTTAAATTGTTTATGGAGATCTCTTTTGTTAATGTCACTTGAATTTGTGTTGACTATATATTTGTTCACTGTTACATTATCATACTCAGTTTTCCCTACTTGCCACAGTTACGGTTAATTGGCATTCTACTGTAAATACAATGAATTCTACTTACTTTTACTGCGAAACTTGCAACACTGTACACATGCTTTCTTTGTGTTTTCAGATCTTTGAAATCTTGGGGGTCTTAAGCAGTGCGATCATCACCCAAATAGCATTCTATGCAGACAAATCATTTGCCGCATTATTCTTGTTCATCATGGTGCTCAAGTGGCTTGGAATCGGCTGGAAGCAATACTTCTCACGTCCTTGGTGTTTGTTAGAGTTCATTGTAACCACTGTGAGTTGTATACGTTGAATTACACAGCATGTTAATGTGCTTTGCATGTGCTTATAAAAGTGTATGTGCATTTGACACGTTTAATGTGCACCGACTTACTTCATTATGTGCAATGCATCTGGAGAGTCGTGTTTGGATTTCGGATATCTATATCATTGAAACTCCATCATGGCTTGCAAACACACTGTATATGAAATGAAATACTTGTTTGTTTTTTCTTCTGTTGTGTGCATTATGAATTAGAATAATTCCATGATGGGTCTTAAAGATAGCATGTTTGATACCATACAGAAAACCCAACTTTGAATTCAAATGGTAACAAATGCCAGTGGGTTTTTTCCTACTGATCCGTAGTTTGGGGGTTTGTTAACCTATAGGACGGGGACCCACTAGATGGCTCCCCATCTCATCGTATGAACATGTTTTCCAAATTTTAAATTCACTTAAAGTGAAAAACAGTTGAGCGGGAATATAAAGAATTTTTAACAGTAATTTTTGTTTTCAATTCCATTAAAAAATTTTATTGGATGATTTTATCATTCAATATTGGATCAATAATATTGTCACCACAAAGAAACTTATTGCTTTTGTTGTAATTCTGCACAGAAGTAATGTGTTTGCCTACTATACTGAAATCATAATAATAATATAATCATAATTAATAATAGTTTGAATCATGTTAGTGCCAAACATATAACTTTTTTCTTTCTTTTCTTTTTTTTTTCTTTTTTGTAAACGCTGATTTCCTTGACAACAGCAGTTTACTGATACCTGGGAAAATTGCAGGTCTTGACACAGTAAGACCTTGGCTGCCATAAAAACGCAAACTGTGTGAAAACAAAGGGCAACGGCTGCCAAGCAGAAACTGTTGTAGAGTAAGGATGCATTGATACAGTAATACGGAGGTAGTGGATCTGACTTACCCTCATCACTGGATTGGCAGAGTTGAACCTGTTACATGGCCATCATGATTCCCCGACATCACCCTCTGGATTTTTTCCTGTGAAGATACATGAAGTTCCTGGTATACATGACCATGGGTGCTGTTAGTGGTGGGGGAGACACATGGGGGACTCGTCCTCCCAATGTTGGCATTAAGGTTCCATATCCCCCTTCAATTTCAAACAAAATGCCTTTTAATGGTATATTGTCACCCCCAATATTTTCATGCCATCAGCACAGATGTACATAATACACGTAGCAACGGACACTGACTTCGTTGCCAGGGTTATTGAAATGGCGGCATATGTCCATGACACACTTGGCCAATTTGAACATGTCTGAGATTCCATGCATTGACCTTATGAAACCTGTATTGCACTGAATGGAAGGCATTTTCAATATATCCCGTAATGACACAATGATCTTTTGCCAAATGTGCATCACTGTGTTTTTTACGTTATTAAAATCAGGTTTAACACCGCTATTTACTTTTCTTTCTTATGTTGTTGCAGCACTGTATGGTCGCATTTCTGGATACCACTTCCATTGTAAAGATCGTTCATGATGGTCTGATAGACCAACATAAAGTTTGTACACAACCTTTTCGGGACACACTGTATATATATATATATATATCTCACCTTGTTTGGCACAGAATGGCCCTTGTTGTCCTTGTGCCATAAAAATACAACCAACCAATATATATATATACACACACACACACATAATATTGGCATACATCTATGTTAATAGGTGTGATGGTATTTTTGAATCTTGCACTGCATGGACCCGTTTTACTGCATTTTGTTTCTGCATGCAAGTTTTTAATTTTGTTCTTTTTTTTTTAGTTAAAATTACTCAGTTTTGTTATTAAGAAAGCTTGTATTTTTCTTTTCTTGATAGGTTTAAGCTGCCATTATTTTTTGTTGAACCGCTGGAAGTTATTTGCCTTTGTTTATAATTTCAGAATAAAGTTTGCTTCGTACATTATGTTGCATGAAAAGTGGCTTAATTAAGGTAAAATTCTGATTGTATATATATATGTAGCGCATATGACTTGAAGAATTAATAATATAGTGAACATTTCAATAACTGTGGTTTTAAATAGGATTATTTATCTATATACAATAGTATTCCCATATTCGCAGGTAATATGTTCCAAGGCCAACTGCTGATACTCGAAACCACAGCTAGTAGCAAACGCCTGTATTAGCCATTTTTCATTTATATACATATTTATAACAACGTTTAATTGATAAATTATGCAGGCCCTGCGGTGCTTTAGTGATAATGCGTTTGCATAGCGTACGGCTATCCCAGGTTCGACTCCCAACTGTACCAGAAAATGGAACACTTGCCGACTAACTGTTCACTGTAGCCCAGAGTTTAGCTCTCAAAAACCTAAACTCTTTGAATTTCTTGAAAAACTGTAGATTCCGATGCAGCATGACCCTTGCTATGCTTACGCCGTAAAACTCAAAGCAAAGATACACTTTGAACGATAAGGCATTGTGTCTGTGATAAGGCATTGCATCTATTTGTGACGGTTATATAAAGAAATACCACAAAGACTATGTGAATATGTAAATAAAACCATAAGTAATCACCTTTTGCACTTAAATCTCAGTCACTCAGTCTTGCACTAAGGCGTTGCATCGGTCTGTGATGGTTGTTTAAAGAAATACCACAAAAACTATTTGAATATGTATATAAGGCCATAAGTAATTCTTTTTTTTTTTTTTTGTCTATCAGGTATCCTTAACATACGTGGTTTTAAAGTCAGCCAATATCGCCAACATCCCTGCCTTGAAAATCACCAGAATCATTTACTTGTTGATCATCACCAAAGCGCTAAAATTCAATAAACAGTCGCAGGTACGATTGAATTAATTTTTGGAATGAATCAAGTAATATGTTATGTAGTAATCTATGTATATATATATATAGCATCATGATCTTAGCATCATGAATTCATTTTTTAAGAAGAAACCGCAAAGAAAATGGACATGGAAACACCCAAATGGGGGAACTAGTGAAATTGACTATATCCTGGCAAACAAGAAATCAATTATTGAAGATTGCAGTGTACTGAACAGATTTAATACTGGAAGTGATCATCGAATGGTGAGATGTAAAGTGCACTTAAATACTAAATTAGAACGACAGAAGCTCATTAGGAAACAAGTAAGTAAGAGGGTGGATCTAATGAAACTGAAAGTAAATACCGAGGCATTCAAGTTGGAATTAAAAAATCGCTTTTCTGCACTGGAAGGACTTATTGAAGAAATTGATATCTCAGAAGCAAATGAAAACATTGTTAAGACAATAATTGAAACTGCTGGGGAAATTGGTGGTGTAACCTGTAAAAAGCACAATAGCAAATTATCTGAGAAGACGAAACAGCTCATGAAAAGGCGAAGAGATATGAAGGTGGACAATCGAAATACCAGTTCCAGGATTGAGTACATAGAACTTTGTAAAACTCTGCGCAAAAGCATGAAAGAAGACATAAGAAAATTCAACTGTGAGCTAGTAAGGAAAGCCATTGAAAATAACAAGAGCCTTAGGGTTGTTAAAGGAAGTTTATCTGTTGGGAAGAAATACTTAGAAGAGTTGAAGAATTCTACAGAAAGCTGTATGAGGGTAACAGTGGATTAAACGAAGACTCTGAGATAGTCGAAGGAACAGCTCCTAAAATCTTAAAAGAAGAAGTAGCATTTGCAATAAAAAGTATGAAGAAAGGAAGATCCCCTGGCGATGATGGCATTACATTAGATATCTTAAAAGAAGCTGGAGAACATGTAGAAGACATACTCGCAAAATTCTTTACCAAATGCCTCAACAGTGGTAACATACCAAACCAATGGGATTCTGCAACAGTAATTCTTTTGCATAAAAAAGGTGATAAAGAGGATTTGAAAAATTACCGACCAATTAGCTTGTTACCTGCTATTTATAAAATCTTCACAAAAGTGCTAACACATCGCCTGCAGAAAAAATTAGATGCAGCTCAACCAAGAGAACAAGCTGGATTTCGAAGTGGATTCAGTACAGTGGACCATATTCAAGTATTAAGAGAATTAATTGAAAGAACACATGAATATGAACTTCCATTGTGTGTGGCATTTATTGACTATGAGAAGGCCTTTGACTCTATTAAAACATCAGCAGTCATCAACTCTTTAAGATCAACAGACATTGAGGATGTGTACATTGACATGGTGAAACGTGTGTATAAAAATGCAAGTGCAAAATTTCGGTTACATAAAGATACCAAAACTATCAAAATTGGTAAAGGTGTGAGGCAGGGAGATACCATTTCTCCAAAACTTTTTAC
>QLNU02015270.1:95750409-95766504 GCA_006491805.2 Dysdera silvatica | reverse complement strand
GCTTCTGCACCATGTCTTGGAGTTCTGATGGGTTCGTTGAAAAAATAACAATGTCATCAGCAAACCGCAAATGATTTAAATATTCACCATTTATTTTTATTCCCCTGTTATTCCAATTTATCTGCTGAAAAATCATCTGTAAAGCTGAAGTAAAAAGTTTTGGAGAAATGGTATCTCCCTGCCTCACACCTTTACCAATTTTAATAGTTTTGGTATCTTTATGTAACCGAAATTTTGCACTTGCATTTTTATACACACGTTTCACCATGTCAATGTACACATCCTCAATGTCTGTTGATCTTAAAGAGTTGATGACTGCTGATGTTTTTATAGAGTCAAAGGCCTTCTCATAGTCAATAAATGCAACACACAATGGAAGTTCATATTCATGTGTTCTTTCAATTAATTCTCTTAATACTTGAATATGGTCCACTGTACTGAATCCACTTCGAAATCCAGCTTGTTCTCTTGGTTGAGCTGCATCTAATTTTTTCTGCAGGCGATGTGTTAGCACTTTTGTGAAGATTTTATAAATAGCAGGTAACAAGCTAATTGGTCGGTAATTTTTCAAATCCTCTTTATCACCTTTTTTATGCAAAAGAATTACTGTTGCAGAATCCCATTGGTTTGGTATGTTACCGCTGTTAAGACATTTGGTAAAGAATTTTGCAAGTATGTCTTCTACATATTCTCCAGCTTCTTTTAGGATATCTAATGTAATACCATCATCACCAGGGGCTCTTCCTTTCTTCATATTTTTTATTGCAAATGAAACTTCTTCTTTTAAGATTTTAGGAGCTGTTCCTTCGACTATTTCAATGTCTTCGTTTAATCCACTGTTACTTTCGTATAGATTTTTGTAGAATTCTTCAACTCTTCTAAGTATTTCTTCCCTATTTCTTGTTACGGTGCCATCCTCTCCTTTTAATGCAATGATGTGTTTCTTCCCAATAGACAAACTCCCTTTAACAACCCTAAGGCTCTTGTTGCTTTCAATGGCCTTCCTTACTAACTCACAATTGAATTTTCTTATATCTTCTTTCATGTTTTTGCGCAAAGTTTTGCAAAGTTCTACATACTCGATCTTGCGACTGGTATTTTGATTGTCCACCTTCATAAGTCTTCGCCTTTTCATGAGTTGTTTCGTCTTCTCAGATAATTTGCTATTCTGCTTTTTACATATTACACCACCAATTTCCCCAGCAGTTTCAATTATTGTCTTAACAATGTTTTCATTTGCTTCTGAGATGTCAACTTCTTCAATAAGTCCTTCCAGTGCAGAAAAGCGATTTTTTAATTCCAACTTGAATGCCTCGGTATTTTCTTTTAATTTCTTTAAATCCACCCTCTTACATACTTGTTTCCTAATGAGCTTCTGCCTTTCTAGTTTAGTATTTAAGTGCATTTTACATCTCACCATTCGATGATCACTTCCAGTATTAAATCTGTTCAGTATGCTGCAATCTTCAATAATTGATTTCTTGTTTGCCAGTATATAGTCAATTTCGCTGGTTCCTCCATTGGGGTGTTTCCATGTCCATTTTCTTTGCGGTTTCTTCTTAAAAAATGAATTCATGATGCTAAGATTTTCAGCTTCTGCAAATTCGATGAGTTGATCGCCACGTTCATTCCTTTCCCCATATCCGTATTTACCAACCGATGTCTCTCCTTGTTCCTGTTGTCCAATTCTTGCATTGAAATCCCCCATGATGAGCTTGATATGTTGTTTCCCTTTGGTGTGTAACTCTTTGATTTCTTCATAGAATTCTTCAACCTCCTCGTCGGTATGGCTTGATGTTGGTGCATATACCTGTACTATTTGAAGTTGGTATCGCTGGGTTAGTTGAACAACGAGCCTCGCTGCTCGATCTGACGTGCTTTCGACTTCAAGAAGGTAGTCTTTAATTCTTTTGTTGATTAAGAAGCCAACACCACTTGTTCTTCCAGTTTCCGTTCCTCTATAATAAAACAAATGTCCACTTTTAAGTTCCACCAACTCTTCACCTTTTCTTCTAACTTCACTGAGTCCTACAATGTCCCATTTGATCTTGTCAAGTTCTTCTTCCAATTCCTGAAGTTTTGCTTCAGAAGCAAGGGATCGTCCATTAAACGTAGCCAAGGTCAATAACAAACGGCAGCCTGGGCCATTCCAGTGATTCTTAGCACCCCCTGCTTTCATGCCACACTGACCGCTGCCTTGATCAGGAGCACTCCAGCACCTGGAGACTAGGGGCCATGGTTTCTGGTGTGTCAACATAATGGAGGAATTAGCCATAATTTCACCACGCTGGCTAGACGGGTTGGTGAATTAGCCCTCCCCTTCCGCCTTTCTATCCGTGTAGCAAATATTAATTTGCCACATAAATAGAAAGCTCAGCCTGCACCACTTGAAGGCGGGGTAGGACACTAGGTTACTGGCCTGGCCGGTTCCACACATCGTCACATACGTTCAGCGTGTGGGTCTCCTTCCAGTTAGATACCAGCAACCCTTTTGCAGGCCACATTTAGCAGATACCGATTCGTTAATGATGAGATAGAGACTGAAGATTTCTATCGTGACATGTCTGTGGATTTAGAAAAATTCGACACTTCCGACTGTCCACAAACCCATTTTCCCTATAGTGTTCATAATAAAAAAAGTAATCGGGAAAATGAAAGACGAAACAGCAGGTGACCCCATAGTAGAATTTGTAGAATTACTCTCTAAACTTTACAGTTTCATAACCGAAACTCAGCAAAAACACGCCCTTAAAGTTATCTCTAAGAATACTGCTAAAAAGAAATTGAAGCATGTTTTAAGGAGTCCTTGTTTGATAATGAGGTTTTTTATACAGACATGAATCAAATAAAAGTGACATAGTTTGTTTAGTGTAAATAAATGGAAAAAAAAGCGTATGTCTTGTAGATGATGAGCGTTTTATTTGAAATAACGCGTGTGACGCTTTAGCCTACGAACATTATAAAATAACGGAAAATGAATTTTAAATTCATTTATTTGTTACATCCATCTGATTTTTTGAAAAGTCTTTGAATTGCGTATGTTTCATACGCACGGTAATGTAAATTTATGTAATTTTATAATGTTTTATGAGAAAAAAAAGGATGTAAAGTATGAATATACATATATACACCAGGAATGAATGGAATGATGAACGAATTAATTTGAAAAACATCTATAATATTTTTGTGTAAAATTACTTGTTTATTCGATATATTGTTGTAAATGATATATATATAATACGAACTTCTCAGAATCTTGTAGACAGAGCGAAAGTCACAGTTCATATGTATGTGCATGTGTGCATGCTATGGAGGGTCTCCTTCAACTTTCATGAAAGCGGAAGAAACCGTCAATGTGTGAATGCTATTGAGGGACCCCTTCAACCCTCATAACGAGAACGGAGGGAAACCATTAATATGTGTATGTTTCTGAGGGACCACTTCAACTCTCATAAGGAGAACGAAGGAAACTAACAATATGTGGATGTAACTGAGGGACCCCCTCAACTCTTATAGAGAGAACGAGGGAAACTATCAATACACGTTCAATTTAAAATTTTTGAAGGCAACGTCTTGACACAAATAATAATATAAAAAGCATGCAGAATAATATGTGTATGTGTGTGTGAATACGGAAGGGAAAGAAAGTTATGAAGGTGTATGTATATTCATATTTTACAAAAGCTTTACAGAAATAGAGGTCGAAATGGTGTAAACAGCTACATAGAGCACCCTTAATGGGGTGGAGCTCGACTTAAATACTCAGTTTCCTGCTGAAGATCCGACGTAGTTGTTAAAATCATAAATAAGTAGGGTTAAAAAAATGAAAATCTATAGAAATAATAAAACCTAAAAGAAATTTAAAAATCTTAAATATATTCGTAACGGTAATAAGATTAAAAACATCTATAAAGTAGAAATGATAAAATTTAAATATTAAAAGTGATAATTTAAAATAAATCAAATTTAAATTTCTACAAAAAAATTAAAACGGAAAAATTCGGAAAAAGTTATTAAAAAAATTAAAAATTTAGAAAAAATTAGATGAAAAGGATACTCTACATGACAATAATTCAACGTCACACTGATGTGGTTGGACAGAACCGGTTCTGGTTAACCACCACTGGCATGGCGGTGGTTAACAAAATCTCCATAGGATTAACATGGGAGGAAGTTAACCGCCACTGGACCAGAGCCGGCCTTTTATATTCTACTGAACTGTTAAATAGTTTAGGTAAATGTTGTTATATTACTAGCCTTCCTTTATATTCACCAAAATATTTAATTTACTACAATGAATTAAAGTTTATCTTTTTTAATATTTATATATTATATTATAATTCTTTAATTATTAAACTATATGGTTTAAGGCATATTGTAGTCAAGTATGACAGAAGGATAACTTAGTAAAGGAGACATATACAATAACCAAAACGATAATTTACAATGTAATTAATAGAACAAGTTTAAATTTAAACTACAAAAACATCGTAATTATTTTACTTTTTTTTTTAACAAGCAACTTTTTAAAAAATTTGAAGTTTATAGTGCAAAGTCGAGCCATCTTGGTTTCTTTGAAAATTTGTCAATCACTTTATTTACATCAATATGAATGTCTCTGTGGGTGTGTATTAAAAGTCTCTTCTGTCATCCGCGTTCGAAGCCAAGTTTGACGGCGCTTCGAGGATAAAAAACTACGTTCTGCTGAAGCAAGACTTACTGAAAACGTAGTTTAACGAACCGAAAACTTGTAGATTCGTGGAAAAACGTCTGGATCGCATTTCTCCAAGATTTGGAGACTTTAGTGTAAGACTTTTGTTTATTACAGTTGTAACAAACAACACATAAAATATTCTTCATCGTCTTTAATTTTTTTTCTTATTTAACCCTGAGGGGGGGGATCGCCCCCTCCGCCCCTCGCTGGATCCGCCCTTGTATATATAGGATCCCGTTGTAGGAGATCAGTGAATCCTTGGCCTCTGCTCCCTCCTCCAATGAATTATGCTGTCACATATCCACGATAATGCAAATAAAAAAAAAAAATTGTATTGTTCGTTGCACTAGTCCCACAGGTACGTGTTCAATTGTTCGAAAACGTGAAAATAAAATAGTAAACAACAGGTGACAAAATCATTCATTTTATTAAATACAATCTTTTGAATGAACGTAATTTCCCCAGTGGTCTAGTAGCTATGATCACTTCCTTCTGGTCCACTGTGAGCTAGATTCAACTCCTAATGAGATTGGATGTGTGTAAGTGTACCGTATTTCGGAGGTCTCATTAAATCTACGATCCCATCTCAGACAGCTCACAGCGCAGCCTTAAGACACAAATAAACGAAAGCAAGCCTTCTTTCCATCTCACTCCTTTAAAGGAATGTATTTTTAGGGTCATTTTCTTAAGCCATTTGTTGAATGAAGAGGGACATTTTATGAGTGAATGAGTCGTTCTTTTAAACAGGTCATATTTATCGGTCATCGTACACTTTTACAATAAACAATGCAGCATGGAAAATTGTCGTTGTGTTCAAATATTGATAATTGCAATAAATAAAAATTCAGAAATAGCTGCATGCATCTAACGAATATGGAATGTATCAGCATGAAAGATAATCATTAGGGATTTTGAAACTGGTGATGACGATGGTCTATTCAAATCATTGGCGTACGCAAGGGGGGGGGGTTTCTCTGGTCATAACCCTCCTCATTACGATGCAAGTTTGTATGTATACATATGAATATGGAGTTGTAGCTCTGTAACCCCCACCCCCTTACGAAGTTTCTACACACCCCAGTAATTCAAATGTTGCAATGTGTGTATTATTCAGCTAAGTGGTATTGAATTCCACGTGTAGCTAAATTGATGGGATTTCTCTCTCCCCCCCTCTCTTCCTATCTGCGCCACTATCTGAAGCTGTAATGCCGTAAACCAAGTTTGTAGAAAATGCTGGATTTCTGACTCCGCAAATATTTTAAAACCCTAATTTATAAAGAAAAATGAGATTTTCTTGCATATTCCTTCTTTCCTTGCCTCTTGCCCTCAGGGTCCACCCGTGCATCATTCCGGGAATGCATTCCATAAGAAGATGTTTTGGAAAAACATTTGGGTTTTCTGCATCCTTCGCATATATAACCGAAGTGCCAAGTAAATGACTACGCGGCCGCTTCTCGAATCGGGTGATTTCGAAATTGCAAAGTCCTAATCCTGTTTTCCAAGACGAGTCCAAGCAAGTTCCAAATATCGCTGTAGTTTTGTATGCACTCAAGCAAGTATCCACGGTTTCTCTAAAACTCATCTCTGGCAGTGTTTCCACCCCTCTTTTTCCTTGCTTCCCTACTCCCCTGTTCCCTCGTTTCCATTTAGAACGGCCTTTTTGACGAGGGTGACGCTTGGGACCCGAGTACTAAACGAAGGAGTAAATTCGAACAGCAGCTCTATTTCCATATAAATAGGGCGCTATCAACCATATATCAAAGCCTCGCACCCCCACTGCAACAGCCCCTCCTAATGATACATTTATATGAGATCTCCGGTTCAAATAGCCCGCCCTGTTCTATCCTTCCTTTCCACCACAGTCTGAAGCAAGCTGCCTTCTTCCCAAAACGCATAATTTATTAAAAACTTACCTCCACCAAAGATCTGAGAGACGCTCGGAAAATTGAAACTAGGAGCGGAGAAGTGGATATCGAACATTTGAGCATTTCTCTGCAATATTTTGATTTAAATGTAATAAGACTAGGAAGGAAGTGGCAGGGGGAGTTTAGCGTCGCATTTCGTGTTGCATAATGGGTACAAATCTTAAAATCACTTGTCTGTCTATCCATCTATCCATCCGTTAGTCCATCCATCCATCCATCCATCCATCAGCAATTATATTAATATACTTTTACTCGGAAAAAAAGAGTTCACAACTCCACTTGTGTACGGGAGTTGTTGATGGGGGTTGTGACCCCCCCCTATTGCGATGGAACTTTGTATGTATAACATATGGATATATGAAGTTGCAGACCTGTAGCCTTCCCCACTCATCAATGAACCTGTGACCGCCCTTTATGAACTTTCTGCTTACGCTTATTCACAACTCAAAGAGTAAACTGCTCCAGTGGAGCAATGCTTGTGACAAAGTCAAAAGTTCGAATTGGTGGTAAATGTATCCACTTTTATTTTTTAAAGGTTTAATTTTTAGTGACGTGATACTATATATATTTTTATGGTTTTACGAACCCTTTTAATCTTCGGAAATCTTCTTAAACTTCAAAAATATTTTTACAATTTCCATTTTATAACTTTCATCATCGATTAAAATCATGGACGCCCATATAAATACTTTTAGGGGGGGTCTGAGAAAAATTATTACAACGTTTTCACGGCTGCCAAACATTTTAGTGAATGTGGAAGATATTAAAATGGCACAAAAAATGATTGGTATTGCCAGACCATTAGTAATGAGCTAAAAAGTACCTTATTTTAAAATGTGACTGTAAAACTTTTGAAAGTAAATGCATAGCAGAATCGGGCAAATCAAATTTTTGAACGGCTAGGTGGGAGGGGGGCTGGAGCCCCCGTCTGCCCCCCCATATGAACGCCCATGGTTAAAAGTAATATCGGGCGTAGTCAGTAGAAGAAAGGCAGGTGACCATCTAGAAACGTCAAGTTGTGTTGACTGTGAACTAACATGAACCGCCCACCATCGTATCCTGGATGGCGATAATAGTTAGTTGAAATAACCTGCAACTTGACCCCTAGTTACCGCATGGTTGAAAAATGAGAGCACAGTAAAAACCTTTCCAATATAATCGAATCGGAAAATATGCTTTAAATACGTTCGTAGGGAATTGAGTGTTTGGTCGTCTGTAGCTCAGTTAGTGATAGCACCTTCCCGGATTGTAGAAGGTCGTGGGACCCCACCAGACGCAAAACACATTTCTTTTCCTTACGAACGTTTCACCATCTAACCACGCCATGACATCGGCGTTACTATTACTACGCCTAAAAAAGTTGATAAAAATTGTTTTTTGATTTAAGTCCTGCGGTGGCGCAGTGTGGTAACGCGTTCTCCTATTGCGCGGCTAATCCGGGTTCGACTCCCAGCAGTGCAAAAAGAACGCTTACTCAGAGATCTCATAAAGATCGCACTGCTCACTGTAGTCCGGGGTTTGGTTCCCCAGGCCTTAAGAGGTTCGGATTCCTCGGAAAACAGTAGGTCCCGGCGCAGCATGACCACTGTAGTCTTTGAGCCGTAAAACCAAAAAGCAAAGCCAAAAGTTTCTTAATTTAATCTGCGTAGTGTTCGACTTGTATAAACAATTGAATCTTATTAATGCGAATACTCAACGGATCAACGATTCGTTCGTGTTAAAAGTAATTCGTGGTATCCGGAAAGGGTTGGCTTGTGTTACTGAGTTGTTCATTTTGGTGGGGACTCAGGAAACAGTTCGTGCTAAGAGTAATTCGCTTTAACAAGGTTCGATTGTAATTATAGAATAAAATATGTAACTTCCTCACATCAAAATATTGATTGTAGTAAAGAATTATGACAATGATTATAGAGAAATTAGACAGAGGCGGATACAGAAAGGAATTTGGGGGATGTAAGAGTAGGACACGCTTATAATGATCATGCATTTAGCGAGTTTCTGGATACAGCGAGGAAAATATGGATTTTGTTTGGTATAATGATTAAGCTCAATATAATTTAACCGCTTTTAGCGAATAAGTCTTTTTTTGGACCCCGAAATTAACGAGCAATTTAAAAAATAAAATAAGCAATCAAACTTTTTGTAAAAATTCCTTCGTTATATGAAGGTGGTCGTTATAAAAGGCGCTCGTTATAACCATTTCTATGGATTTGGGAAGGGAAATTTCCCTAATTACCCCCCCCACCTGGATTCGCCACTGTATTAAAATATACACAAAAGAATAAAATAAAATAGAACAGAGTTTTTGTTTCATTAGGGACAGCTAAAGATGCAATTAAAGTAGCCAAAAAGTTTTTTGATAAAGGTTCCTTACGCAAAATTCTGAAGGAAATAGGCATTCTCTATTATAGCGAATTTCAGCAAATACAAAACCAGTTGTATGTATTTATATTTAATTATAATCGCAAAGTTTCGTTTGTTTGTTTGTTTGGCTTTTTTATGGCGCAAGAGCATCTGGGCTATACTGCGCCAATAATCGCCAAGTGTTTCCATGCTTTGCTTAATGATGGCGATACCAAATAATCAAAAACACAAGATCCATGACATTTCGCGGGAGCAGTCGTGTTTGGCATATTATAGGAAAATGCTATAACGTTTGCGTTGCCGTTGAAAGAGTGCATTTGGAGCATTTACCTTCGGGTATCTTTACCGAATGTTTTAGAAATAGTTATGAAATTGTTCTTACCAAATGCTTACAGGATTTGACGTGACACTTTGTTGTGTTAAAAATTTCTTTGCCTTTTTCCTTGTGCGTGTCTTCCTGATATAGAACGTCAGGTTGTCTGTGAATCGCTAAATGGCATCATCTGCAAACTATTTCACAGTATCGTGTATGTATCTCTACGAATTTCAAAGCAATACCATCAGCACAGTATTACTAGTTTGTAGAGCACAAGGGTGTAGTAGAGAGCTAGCGGCGCTAGGGCAAAATTTTAGGAAATTATACGTTTTACAAACAACATTCTGTTCAAGTTGTAAATAAAAAAAAATGAGGATTCTACAATTCTGTTAAGAAAAAAAATTTTTTAGAGCAATAAACCTAAAATTTTGAATAAATCAACTAAGAATCGAGGGAATTTAAACGAAACTATAGTTTGGAACACGTATCACAAACTGTGTTCCGCAAATAGAAAAAGCTACAATGCATTGTTTGTTGACACAACGAAATGCAATAAGGGCGAAAAGATGGTCTTTTTCAATTGTTTTCTTTATTTTATTAGTTACTTCAGAGGTCATTCCTGGTTTACTTCGGCTTAGGCACATGCGTTTGAATCACATTATTATTATTATTATTATTATCTTACGCTTATATGCACAGAAGCTACATGTTGTAGGCAGTGTGGGATCCAGAGGGGCATGGGGGGTCTTGCAATGCCAGCTCAACAACCCATACATAATAATAATTTCTGTCCCTATCAGATTAATGGGCTATTGACTGGTTAGGGGGGTTCTCTGACCCCCACCGTGTCATCCCCACCACCTCATTTAGACGAGCGCTAGGCTACTTTATTTTTAGGACTACACCACTACTTTTACCCGAGTATCTTCAGTCTGTACTTATCCGTCTCAGTGTCTTCTGCAAAGTACTAAGTAATATCTGCTTAGTTTTCAAAGTGTCACTCGCTATCGTCTGAGAAGCATTATGCTTTGTGTATTATTATTGTTTGTGAAGTACTAATTAGTATTTTTATGTAGTACTAAGCAGTATTTTTATGAAGCATTAAGCAATCTTTTTATGGAGTATAGAAAAGTACTTTTTAGGAAGTACTAAGCAATATTTTCTCATACAGTGCTATTTAGTATTGTCCTCAAATATTCTTAGTTTTTGAAGATGAATTTGAGAATTTTTAGTTAATCGAAAATCTGGTGGAAAATATTAGTTGTTGAATTGAGCAAAATATCTGCCTGAATACGTAATATAGAATTTTTTTTTCAAGTAAACTCCAAACCTTCTATTTCTACTTTATTTTCTAGTTTTTTTAACTTTCTTTTGCCCCATGTTTTCAGCAAGAAAGCAAACTTTCAGTCTTTAGCTTTTTTGTATAATGCGATAATTGTTTACTATACGTTTCGAAATGCGTGTCTCACACTTCATCTGGTCCCCCCATATAATGAGCATATATTCACTGACCTACGTTGGATGGTGTTGATAGAAGTTGTAATCCCTACATTGAAATGAGAATTTGTTTATATATGCAGGATGGTCTCTACCGGCAAAATAAGAGAGGCTGTTGGGGACACTAAACAATACATATTTGCCCATATCCCCGTGTCCGCAAGGGGGCCGGTTTGGCTGTAGAGAGTAACTACTGTTCACGATCATGTCGTTGCTACGTAGCCAATTACATGCATTAAATACAATTTTGGATACATAATTTAAGTGATTGAGCTAATAATATAGTAGAGACAAAAAAATCCGGAATTCAGTTTTCTGATCTGTGTTACTATATAGTGAAAATAAGCCTAAAACTGCCTTTTTTAACACACTAGAAAAGAGTTGTAAGATATATTATTACTTTTCTCAGGGACAACACAATTGCCCAAATAATGGTAAACGCACGAAGTCACAGAGGCGAGGTTTTTGTGAGTTCTCGTGGGGGGAATTTATTATACAAGAAGTTTTGCCACCCACGTATGTACATGTAGCCCAAACTAGAGCAAACTTGTTTTAGGAGAAAAAGATACGCTTTCCCCATCCTGGATTCGAACCAGGGTCCCTCCGTTGTACCCAGAGTGTCTCAACTGCTAGATGAAAGAGTACAAGAACAACGCTCTCTTTCTCCGTATATAAGGATGTAAGATATTATTACCCTTCTCAGGGATAACACAATTGCCAAATAATGGTCAACATAAAAATCTACAGCGGTCAAGACACGCCCGACTCAACGGAGGAACCCCGTATCGAATCCAGGATGGGGACCGCGGCTTTTTTTCTCGTAAAAAAAAAAATTACGTATACTTGGTTGGCAAAAAAAAAAAAGTATAGAAAAGAGTTAGGAACGGCCAAGTATGTGCAACAATTGAAAGACGTCGAAATAAACATTTTTTATTTTTTTCAGCGAATTTATTTCAAAAATTAGCCGTTCAGGCACTACAGTGAATTTAGTGTTTGCATCCATCACAGTCAAGGTTTTCACAAATGGCTACAATGCGCCATTTTAAAAATTTTTCAAATTATTTAATGTCAACAGACATCGGGCTCTCTCTGGCGATTTTTTAAAATCAGTTAAATTCACCAGAATTGTATGTGTAGAATTCATGGTCGCAACTGAGGCAGCTGATTCTACACATACAATTCCTATATATATATATATATATATATATATCCTCTTCTTTTAAACTTTTAGCCCCTTCTTATGAACTTTCTGCCTACGCCTATGATTATATGCAATAAACAACATCAGCAACCAGTCTCAAAGGAGTTATACAAATCAATGACCTAAAAGCAACAATACAAATCTCAAGTCATCGTCTTCCTTAATGAAAACTAATTATTTTAGCTAGCTTTTTCCTCATTTACACTTAGGAGTGTGATTAGAATTTAGAAAAAATGTTTGAATTAATTTTTCAGAGGCCTGTGTCTTATTAATATATGTCATTAATTGCCATCAATTATTATTAAGTACTATTGAGTACTAATTATTATTAAGTATCATTAACTGTCGTTAATATTTGTTATTAATTAATATTAATTATATCGTCTATTGCTAATAAGTGAGCAGGCTCACAAATTTCTATATAAATTTAGTAATATGTTTATCTTGTAATTTTGCTACTATTTATTTACCGGAATAAACTTCCAAGTTATTAATAAAATTATTTCTTTTTCTTCTCTATTAAGGAAGATAATTTGTCCACTATTTTTTTCAATCAATTGCTATTTTCTCCTTGTGGGTGGATTTTCAGATATTTATGAAAACCCTGAGGAATTGAAAAACTCTATCGTTTGGTGTATTCTTTGTAAATTAAACCATTGCAATATATTCTTTCAAGTTTTCACTTTTTTCTTTAATTTATATAAAAATTTCGCATGTCCATATTTTCTCGTTCCCATTAAAGTGAGGTTTAGATTTCTCAGAATCTTCAGTTTTCAACTGTAGCCATGTACTTTTCCCAGTTGTTTATTAGGAAGTATTTCAACTATTTGTGGATTCAATTGTGCGTAGTGCACCATGAGGTCGAGTTGAATTGATGAACATGCTGAGTGAGAAGCAGGGTTTAGACATTATGTTTTGAGACCACAAACTTTCACGAGTAGTTCATTAATTGGACAAAATGCATTAGGGCATCCGTGTGTTTCTTCTTATTGATACAAACGAATGAGTTCTTACCAAACTCCAGACAAGAGAGCCCACCACTCGCTCTTGTAACGTCCGTCCAGAAGATGGATGACTGCAAAACGGGGCCTTATGGCTCTGAACAACAAAAATCAAGAAGGCCCAATTCCGGCGTGTGGTTTGGAAGGAAATCTGTTTGGATCTAAACCTCTAGGGGGCGTGGGTGAGGTTGGAAGCCAAGAAGGGGTTAACTGTCAGATGGCTACCGGAGTTCTTGAGCAATGACCGCCCAAATTGCACGCTGACCAGTCCATAATCAGATTATTAGACGGAAAAGATCCCTCGAACTGGCAAGCGGTCGTGTCTATGATCTATTAGAAGAGGGATTCGTATAAATGTTTCACAGCAATCGGTTAGCGTTTACCTCAAACCGTAGGGAGAAATCCCTCTAATTCCGATCCATGTAAACACTGCCCGTGAGTAATTCCCTGTCCGAAAAATCTTAGGTTGTTTCCATCTAACAAAAGACAAAGCTACCTTACCGTAGTGTGATGAACAATGAATGCTTCTATCCTTAGGAGATAAACTGAAAATTTATGCAATGGCGCCCTCTTTTATTTCAATTCCATTTTTGATTTCACATGTGTTTAAGAGTTTTTCTGTTGGGGAAAATGAATCAGGATAGTAGTTTTACTTTAAGAAAGTTTAATAATTTTGGTAACCATTTTTTTTTTTTTTAAAGCTCAAACTAGAGTTTTTTGACCCGCATATTGAAAATGTGGATATTATTGTCTTTACTAGGTTCAGCAAAGTTGTCCGGAAAGTACTCGGCAATGGGCCACGAAATCGTTCACCATGTGAAGCTTCAGGGGATAGTATATTATTGTTTGTTGTCCTTCGATTGATTTTAGAGCGAGAATCTCTTCTGCCAAGCAGAAAATTTTGGTTTAATTCTCGACGTGCTGCAGAGCGTTGATGAAGCAGATGCTTGTTTACAGTCCCATTATAGCATGTTTGACTTCAGTGGTAGAGTATGCTGGCGAACTTCCAGATTCCTTTCCTTCTCAATTCGTAAGTCCTCTCAGCGTGAGATCAACAACTTCATCCTAAAAAAGATTGATATTCACTGTTAGAAGAATCCGGAATAATAGGCCAATGTCCTTCAGGAACTATGATATATATATTCGACATCTGTTGATCTTAAAGAGTTGATGATTGCTGACATTTTAATGGAGTCAAAGGCCTTTCCATAGTCAATAAATGCCACACACAATGGAAGTTTAGACACACACGCACACACATTGGAACCTGGTAAAGTGACCACTTGAATAAAATGATTATTTTTTTTACGAGAGAACTGACAGGGACTTAGTCCTACTCATACCAAAGTCTGTCGTGTATAGCGACTACCTGTCAATGGTGACCTTTGCAGTCGTCCAAAAGGTGGTTACTTTAGGCAAGTTTTACTGTATTTATTTATTTTTCCATTTTAAAGTGCCCATGTCTTTATTGCATCTCAAACAAGTCACGTGACGGCTTTTGCACCGGTGGCACTTTTTCTACATAGGTCAGGGGCCCATATATATATATATATATAGTCAGGGTGTGCTGGATGTGCGGTGCACAAACGTGGGACAGCAATATCATCGATATCATATTTTTCGCATTTAATGATTTATATTGTTTGCCCCATTGTTTGCTGATTTCGCTTGATGTTTAAAATTAAACACGATATACTAATGCTTCATGAAATGGCGTTTCAACACTCAAACATTGTATCGGTTTGGTTTTCAATGACATAGGATAGGTGGTTGGTGGATTCAGAACCCCATTGGATATTAAAGCCTAATCTTCACTTTAACATCAAATCACGTTTTTTAAAAAATACTTGAGCCCCTCCCCCTATAATTTTTGAACTGCTACATCCTTATTTGCGTTATAAACTTTAGGTGTGCTGTCACACACACCATCTTTCAGCCCTTTAAACAGGCGTGCAAATTACGAGTGTTCCAAGTCGTTCACTGAACGAGATCAATGGATGATTTTGCCCATCTATCATAAACGAGAAAACCTTTCCTATGGTTCAATTTGGAAAAACATTATTTTCTAACTACAGTGCCGTCTTAATGGGGCCCTGGCCCAAACAAGGGCAGCAAATTAGGAAAATTTATTTATTGAAAAGGGCCCAAACAAATGATCGAGCCCGGGGGACCCCCGAATATATTAAGACAACCTTGACAAAATGATTGCTTTTTCAAGTTTCTGCTTGTATTATTTGGTTGTATCCAAAAAACAATAAATAATACTATAAATAAAAATGCAATCATACCGTCAAATTAACGTGAATTTGTCAGCGTGGGTCATGTATGACATACACGAAAGCTCAATCAACAAAACTAGACATGCAATAACACTCAAACTAATTTTTTTGAGGGGAATCCTCAAGAGACGAGTTGGGTTTCCGAGCGTGGAACCCTGAAAATTACTTTAAGGGTTTCACTTGTACAAATAACGAGAAACACTTACCCGTGCACTCGTTGCCTCTAAGTCGAAGGTTTTTACTTGACTTAAACCTACAAAATTTGGTACGGCAATTCGTGACACTTTTCCAACATTTTTATTTGTGTGCCAAATGTCGCCAACTTGGCAAACGTGGAGAATAAAATAACATCTTCAAAGTTAATGTGTTTTGAAATTTATGAACGCTTAAGCTTTATTTATTTAATTGGTGAGGGGGGGAATTGTATAAGCCTTAAATCGGCAGTTTTGCGCAACAAACATAATCGCATCAGAATATAAGTTTTAAAAGCCTAAAGAGGTATATTATATGGCAATAATAGCAAAATGAAACAAAACTAGTTTTGGTTTAATATTTATATTCCATATAAAATATTTTTTTCGGAACACCCGATATCTTATATTTTCGTTATGTAATTTACTTACTTTAAAAAAATCATATTTTCTTAACTTAAATTTTAAAATTCCAGGCTTGTACATAAATATATATTTTTAATTCATAAAATGTTCCATAAAGAAATTATGCAAGGTTAAATAACCGTATCATATGTACTACGTAACATTATTATGAACAATATAATAGTGTTTTAATATTAATAAT
>QLNU02015270.1:95719578-95750309 GCA_006491805.2 Dysdera silvatica | reverse complement strand
TAAATAATTTATATATATATAATACACGTAGCATGTACGAAATACGTGTGGAAATAGCAAGACATTTTCGAATGTTTGTAAGTTAGTGTACGTAATTTTGTTCTATAACACCATTTAAAATTTTTAAGAAGATTAAAATTTGAGAGAAAAAATTTAATTTAATTCTATTTTTTAAAGAATGGTTCTTTTCTTCGTTTCGTGTAATCGGTTTGAGAAATGTAAGACCAAAACAAAGGGAGAGAGAAAGAAAAAACAGTTTAACTGATTTTTATTCGTCGATACCTTGTCTACTGAGTTCTGGTGGCAGCGAATGAAAAAGTATTTGCAATTTAAGGTTGATTTTTGAGAATAACTTGTCAGAAGACAAACCAACCGGCAAATATGGCAGCTGACGGCGAAGAACCTGATTGGTCGTCTCGAAGGAGCAAATGCTCTTCAGCGATTGGCTCATACGTCATCACTCTACCAACGTCACAATTTGGCTTTCGCTTTCCGGTGGCTCCAATTCCGACGATGACACTTTATAGCCCACCTAAGAATCATGTGTTTATTCGTAAAACTGAATTATGATCGTCTCTGGCTATTATCTCCCTCTCCTTTAGCTATAAAAAAAAGCGCAATTTCAAAATATGGAAAGAAATGGTCCCTAAAAGTGAAAGCATATTTATTACGGAGTCTTCTAAAATTTTATTTTCTCTTGTGTCGACGGCGCAGAGACTTCTTTGCGCAACAAAGGCGCAACTGCGCCATTCGATTGTTGGCGAATAACCCAAATTTTGCAATAAATAATTTACCCCAAACAAATCTTTGACAAAATTTTTATTTGCATTCGATTAGGTTTATTTTAAATAATGAAACATGATTCAATCAACTATGATTTAAATGGTATAGTTACAGGTTTATTGCTTGTTCTGATGCTTGAACAGCTTGCATTTCGTTGACAAACGTTTCAAATATTGGTTTTTATTTACCACTTCCCATTGGTATATGTATTTTTTTTTTTTTTAAATTTTCATGACAGCAGATTGCCTGAGATTAGACCGAAGACCTGAACAAACCCTCAGACCACGATGTGTCTACGAACTATTGAACTTACGGAGAACTGAACCATTTCTAACTCCATTAGAAAAAGTGTTATGAATATTCTATGATGGAAACGGCATGTACGACACATTAGATATGTAAAAGCAAGCAACAGTAACTTGTCATCGTCTTTCACCAGATTTTACTAATTTAAAAGTTACAATGAAAACACATATCGTAATAGTTTACACTATCTATTCTTTGTGTATCTTTAGTTATGTTCTTGTTCCGTGTGTCCACATATTATTTAATTTATAATTATTACCAGCAGTAGCATAGCTAGAAAAATTGTCTGTCAACGCAAAGTTTTTAAAATATTGTTTTGATAAACAATAAAAATTAAAAATTCAACACAACCGGGTGTTTAAAATCCTTATGAACGTAAAAATAAAATAATGTTAATTCTTTGAGTATGGAATTGAAAACAAACATCAAAATTTAAACGAGGTAATAGATATATTAAATTTTAAAATATTCGCTTTAAATCAAATGTTGAACATTGGCCAACCTTTCCAGGTCTTTATAATAGTGAATATCGATTTCATTTCTTCAATGAGGTTGTTAATCTCACTCTAAGAGGACCAATAGTTAAAAGAGGAATTCCAATCTTCAAAATGGTATTTTAATGTAAGATATTATTACCCTTCACAGGGATAACACAATTGCCAAATAATGGTCAACACAGAAAAGCCTCCGGGGCGAGATTTTTGTGAGTTTTTCGTGGGGGAATTTATTATACAATAATTTTTGCCACCCACGTATATTTAGCTCAAACTAGAGCTTTTTTGTTTTTGGAGAAAAAAAGGCGCGGTCCTCATCCTGGGCTCTAACCAGGGTCCCCGCGTTGAGCCCGCGGTGTCTTGACCTACTAGACGAATGAGGACAAGAACAAACGCATTTTTCTCCGTATATGAGGATGTAAGATATTATTACCCTTCACAGGGATAACACAATTGCCAAATAATGGTCAACACAGAAAAGCCTCCGGGGCGAAATTTAGATATTTTAATTCTGCGTAATTCAGAATTGTCTTCGTCCGAATTCGTCCAGAAATTTTATGAACACCAGCTATACTCGCGGCAAAGCTAACCTGGTACACTGTTAAGGCTGCGACGACTTATTCACGCCCGTGCAACAAGTATTCATTCGCAAGTGGATGAAAAATGAGGTAGCCCTCAACGTTATTAGGCTATTTATCGCCTAATTTGGAATGCAGAAAAACGCGGTTGCCAAAATTCCAGGCGCCAAATTTCCTGCCAAGCAAACGAAGTCCTCTGAGTGGTCAGTTACTTGAATGACGTCATCGTTCGCTATAATGAGTCTTTTTCTTAATAAATACCAGATTTTATTTGCACACACATGCCTATGTTTTATGTATTTTAGCATAATTTTAATGTTTTATGTACGAAATGTATCTTCTATTAACTCTCTTAACGTAAGAAAGGGCGAACTATATTGCACTGGCGAAATCATACTGCTCTGCGCTTTGTTTATGTACCAGGGTTTGCCGCGTGTATGAAGGATTTGCATTTTTACTCAATTCTTTTATTATTTTTTTTCTTGTTTCGGGTAGAAAAGTGGTTGCCTGTAAACTTCTGACCTAGCTATGCCATTGACGGTAGTTAATTAAACAATGGTAGTGATTAATCGATTATTGATTATTAATCGATTAGTGATGATGATTAATTGATTAATGGTGATGGTTAATTAATTCATGATGAGTGATTGATTTAAACCAAAAAGACCTGTTCCTTCAAATCCTGGACGGAAAAGCGTATAGAGAGGAGCAGTCCAACCGAATTAACTGGTAATAGTTACACTATACGTAACTATAGTTAGCGGTTAACTCTTAAAAATACAGTGGAAATTGCTTATAAAGATGTCGATTATGACGACCGACGGTGTAGTGCAGCGTTTTTTAACCTTTTTTACACGTGTAGAAAATGATATTTATGTTCAAGAAAATCCCAACATAAAACTATTATATATAATTATTAATATCTTTCTTTGTTGTTTATAAACCTAAGGCCCACAAGGAAAACACACAATATATTTTTTTCTGATAGTTGGTTTAACAATAAGCAAGCAGTTTCTTTAAGAAACCTCTTACAGAGGTTTTCACTTACATAGCAAAATATTCTTATATGTAAGTGAAAAATACATGAGAAATATGCAGTACCATTGCCAGAGTTTAGTTATTTGGTTAGGGGTGCTGCAGTTTCGCAGTATTCAGGGGTGAACTGGGCCGCCGGTCCCTGGGCAGGTGCCCCCATGGACGATAGGACTCATCCTTCTGAATAGGCAAGGACTCCGAATCTTCAAGATATATAAGCCCTTTGAGAGGACCCAGTTCGCCTCTGGCAGGACTGATAAACTGGCGCCCGCGTTTATGACAACCGAAAAGGCTGGCTCCAAAATTGGAATCATCAGAATTGGAACATCCAAAGTTGGTCAGGTCCTGGTGCTCCCCATAGACGATGGGACTCGTCCTTCTGAATAGGCAGGACTCCGAAGATCTTCAAGATATGCGCCCTTTGAGGATGGTTCGTCTCTGGCAGGACTGATAAACTGGCGCCGGCGTTTATGACAGCCGAAGGCTGGCTCAAAATTGGAATCATCAGAATTGGAGCGCTCAAAGTTGGTCAGGTCCCTGGAGCGGGTGTTCCCCATGGACGATAGAACTCATCCTTTACGAATGAGGCGGGACTCCGAATCTTCAAGATGTGAGCGCGGGACAGTTCGTCTCTGGCAGGACTGATAAACTGGCGCCCGCGTTTATGACAACCGAAAAGGCTGGCTCCAAAATTGGAATCATCAGAATTGGAACATCCAAAGTTGGCTGTGGGTCCCTGGGCAGGTGCCCCCATGGACGATAGGACTCATCCTTCTGAATAGGCAAGGACTCCGAATCTTCAAGATATATAAGCCCTTTGAGAGGACCCAGTTCGTCTCTGGCAGGACTGATAAACTGGCGCCCGCGTTTATGACAACCGAAAAGGCTGGCTCCAAAATTGGAATCATCAGAATTGGAACATCCAAAGTTGGCCAAGATTGCCTGGCATCAGAGGCGGGGCCAGAAAGGTATTTGGTGGGGTTAACACATAGTAGGACCCAATTATAACGAGCCCACTTTTAATGAGTTGCCAGATATAAAGCGAGAAAAGTATAAATTTTGTTTGAAATAATGATTAAGCACAACACAATTTAGCCATTTTTAGTGAACAAGTCTTTTTTTGGACCCCGGATTCAAAGACCAATTTAAAAAAATAAAATAGGAAATCAAACTTTTTGTAAAAATTTCGTCGTTATATGCGGTTGGTCGTTTTAAGCGGCGCTCGTTATAACCGATTTCCACCGCATTTCTATGGATTTGGGAGGGAAAACTCCTCTAACCCCCCTCCCCGTGGATCTATCACTACCTAGCACAGTTACTTTCAAAAAAACCGGGTGTGTTCACATTTAAAAATTCAACCTTATATACTCGCATGAATTCAATTAAGTATGCATATATACATATATATCATTGTTGTAATTAACCGTTCTTTAAATTCAATAGCGGTTTATTACGTGCGTACATAGAGCGATCAGGAACATGATGCCCGCTTACTCGAGGACGCCAAATTGCCATAACTCATCGAATTACAATGATACGGAGCCCGAAACTCCAAACGCAGGCATTAAAAATCCACTAACGAAAACCGCAAGGCGTGCATGAGTGCGCATATATTTCATGCTCGCTCTTTTATGTTGATGGTTGGTTCCTATTCCGCTGATTCGGCAACTTCAGTTGCCACTTCGATCACCTTCAATCCCGGATAGTAATTCTTTTAAATCTGCAATTAGCGATTGGTGCCGCTGGAGGATTGCCGAATGCAATTCAAATTTCATGGACCAGCAGACCAATTTTCTTTCGCGCGGCCTGCCCACAAACACCTGCACGCGAAGCATCAAATATTCAAATGGCGTTACGTGCCGGACTTTCGTTCATTAATTCCTAAATTAAACAGTGACAGTAGTCGTTCTTTTCAGCGCCCTGATGAAACCCGGAGTGATGTACACTCATCATCAAAGTAAGGCCATTTCTGTTAACGTCCGTGACGTCACAGGAGAAGGCCGGTTTTAAACCAATTTGAAAATTATCACCTGCACCAATCAAAAAGCATTTGAGATGCCGAAATTATGGATTTTTTTTATAATCAGGAGCCGTTTTGGAACATCACACTTTTGCTAAATATTGAACATTCATTTTTAAAAACAAATGCTTTTATTTATGCAGAAAATAAATGGCAATAGACAAAATAATTATATGGAAAACCTATTACCTAATTCTCCGTTGAGGGAAGATATCTTGTAATAAGGCAAATCTTTCTAATTCGCGTCCTTTGAAACCTGTCAACAACACGCCAAAAATTTTAATAATTCTTCGTCATTATATGTAATTTAATAATTATTTCCATATATATTTTTTGTCTTAATCATATAAAGTTTTCGACATTTGCCAAATTTCATTCGCAATGTGTTTCAGGTTTAATTAAATGATTATTTTTTTTATTATATCATAGAACCCCAAGCAAACTGTAGGTAGAATTCGCAATTATTTCCTGTGTAGTTTCTTTGTATCCAATCTGTGTTATACAAATGTCCCCCCCCCCACCACTGACTTGTGTTCGTTTGTTTGGCTTTTTTATGGCGCAAGAGCATCTGGGCTATACTGCGCCAATTCCTGACTTGTGTGTAAACCTTAATACGAGAAGGATTGAGCATGGACAATAGGTCAAGTGTTAGAACATTTGACATGTAGTTGAAAGGTTTCGAGGTCGTGTTCCAGTCGTCTTTTCTGTGATGTTTGTATGTAATTTTCCAATTACTTAACAAACTGACTGACTGGCTTGCTTGCTTATTTTATTGATTGATTGATTGATTGATTGATTGATTGAAGAACTATGCAAAGAAATATTAATTTTTGTTTTTCTAAATATACTTGTAGCTAAAAAGGATGCAACAACTTTGTGGGAAAATATAATTATGAAAATACCATAGTGTTTTATTAGTTCATGAAAAAACGTACTCTCCCGTTTTCTTCTAAAAGCTGCTGCATCAAAAATCATACTCCTTGTAAGTGAAACAATTTTTTATAGAAATGTAAGATGAATTTAAATTTGATAGAACATCATTGAAATTATTTTTGAGAGGATAAAGATATCCCAATTTACATCTCTTTGAAGACTTGTTCTACATCTTTGGATGATATACTCTGTATTCAGACTGTTCACTTTGTCCTGCTAATATTTACTCTATCCTTAGACCATTTACTCTGTCCTTAGACCATTTACTCTGTCCTTAGACCATTTACTCTGTCCTTAGACCATTTACTCTGTCCTGAGACCATTTACTCTGTCCTGAGACCATTTACTATGTCCTTAGACCATTTACTCTGTCCTTAGACCATTTACTCTGTCCTGAGACCATTTACTCTGTCCTGAGACCATTTACTATGTCCTGAAACCATTTACTCTGTCCGGAGACTATTTACTCGATTTTTAAACTAATTACTCTGTTTTGTGACTATTTACTTTGTTTTGTGACTATTTACTCTATTTTGTGACTATTTACTCTGCTTTATAACTATGTACTCCATTTTATGACTATGTACTCTATTTTTAAGCTAGTTACTCTATTTTGAGACTATTTGCTCTGTTTTGTGACTGCTTACTCTCTTATGTGACTGCTTACTCTCTTATGTGACAATTCATTATGTTTTTAAACAACGAGTTACTCTGTTCTGAGACTATTTACTCTGTTCTGAGACTATATGTTCTGTTCTGAGACTATTTACTCTGTTCTGAGACTATTTACTCTGTTCTGAGACTATATGTTCTGTTCTGAGACTATATGTTCTGTTCTGAGACTATATGTTCTGTTCTGAGACTATTTACTCTGTTCTGAGACTATATGTTCTGTTCTGAGACTATTTACTCTGTTCTGAGACTATTTACCTGGTACTGAGAATATTTACTCGGTTTTCAAACTAATTACTCTGTTCTGAGACTATTTACCTTGTACCGAGACTGTTTACTAGATTTTCAAACTAGTTACTATGTTTTGTGACATTTACTTTGCTTTTTGACTGTTTACTCTATTTTAAAATACAATACAATTTTTATTTCCATGCTAAAATTACATTTCAGTGCACAGAGGAAGCATAGCAAAACAAAAGTTATTATTCTAGTTCCCGTTATGGCCAGTATGACCATTATATTTTTGTTTTTCTACTAAGTAAATTCTTAATTTCCTTTTAAACTCTTTCTCTTAAACGATTTTTTATATGGTCTGGTAATTTAATCCATTTATCAATTCCATAATAATTTATATATTTTCCCCACATTTGTTCTTATTTTTTCTGTTTTTAAAATGTTACCTGATCTTATGTTCCTTGTGTTTGAATTTTTCTAGGTATTTATAGTTTCATATTTACCTGTTGTAATTTTTAAATATATCATTATTCATATTTTGTATGTGTTTACTTCTATATTCATTATATTATTTTCTATTTTTATTTGTTTTATAATTTCTGTTAGTTTTATATCCTATTCTTTTTAATAATCTATCAATTATTGATTGTAATTTTTTTAGATTAACCTTGTTTACCCTACTCCACACACTATTTCCATAAATTATGTGACTATGTATCAATAAATAGTATAGCGTTATTTTACAGTGGCAGGGTATTAAGTCATTTAATCTTGTAATTATACCTGCATTTTTTTAACAAATTTCCTGTATGTGTTTATTACAAGTTAAATGCTCGTTTATTTCAATTTCTAGGAATTTTTATTTCATTTGTTCTACCTATAATTTTATTGTCTAGTTTCAACGTTTCATCGATATCAATGTTTTTGTTTATATTATGAAGTATATTTATTTTTGTCAGTATTTAAAATTAGACCATTTTCCTTAAACCATTTTCCCAAATTTAGTAATTTGTTTCTTGCCGTTTCATATAAATCCTGTTGTTTGTTCTCCAAAAATCAATCCAATATCATCAGCCAATAGATTTATGTCACTATCTAATTCTACTATATCGTTTATGTATAGAATGAATAAGAGTGGGCCCAGAATTGACCCTGAGGGACCCCATAATTATTTTGTAGTTCTTGTGAATATTGTGGTTTTTATATATATGTAGTTTTTACTCTGTTTTATGACTATGTGCTCTACTTTTACACTAGTTACTCTGTTCTGAGACCATTTGCTGTGTTTTCTGACTATTTACTCTGTTTTGTGACTACTTACACTCTTTTATGACAATTCATTCTGTTTTTAAACGCGTTACTGTGTTCTGAGACTATTTACTCTGTTTTGTGACTTTTTACTCTGTTCTGTTATTGTTTACTCTCTCCAGAGCTTATGTTATATATCCGAATTGCTTTTTTCTATTTCAGAACTACGAACTTCCCTTTTAGTGAAAACGTTATATGCTATTATAAGAGCCAAGGCTATCCACAAAAGTAGAAGGTTTGAGGTTTATCCCCCCCACACCCCATTTAAATGATGATAATTAACAGTAAAATAAAATCTCTCATGGAAGGAAATTGTGTTTACCTCTATCACCACCTCTCCTCATCTTCATCAGAACACGCACCGTTTTAAAACCCTGTACAAAGGACTATCAGGAATTATCAAACATTATTTTAAAATCCATCATTTTTCGCAAATTTGATTTGTTTAACCTTCCCATTTTTCTTGAAAATGTCTTCTAATTTTTTTTTCCCAACATCTACCATTTTTGTTTATCTGATCATTTTGCAGTCTGAAAATTAAACTGACAGATAAAGGCGGATGGTTATCGGGCGTTTGACATGGGGCACAGTGATAGGCATCTGGAATCACCCCACGATATATTTACATTCAATCACGCTTACTTGTGAGTCGAATCCAAATACGATGAGCCCGAAGCCAATGGAGATGCTCACTGGGACACATTTTCCAATAAAATGTCACAATTAAGAATTTATATCAGAAATGGTTTTTCAGTAAATATTACCACTGTGATCACAACTAGAAATATTGAAATATTTACAAGCATGAACCCAGGCCTGTTGCCAAGATGAAGAGGCAACTGGGGCAAGATAAGGTCATATGGAGCCACGTCCCTGATGGCCCCGGTTTGGCTACAAGCGTGGATGAACCTACTCAATATAATAATAACCTAGCAAACATAGGGATGAAGAAGCTCCAATCAAATGCGGTAAATTAAAAGAAAAAAAAAAAAAAAAACTACCACAAAGAGAGCGAGAAAGAGAGAGTAGAAAAAAAGGAAACGCGTCATTTGCCTTTTTTTGGAGTGAGCGTTCAATTTGCCATCATTTTAAAATTAAAAATATTAATTATTATTAAACAGAATCAATTGTTAGAAATATGTGTAATGTTCAGTGTATGTCAATTTCCAAGAACTGATGACGCGCAGATAAATGTCGCATTTATTCTAATTCGTTTACATACAAAGAAATTTAAGCCCCCTAAAAATATATCATCACTTCCTCAGAGTGCGCTGGTGTATATTCGGTCCATAAAACATTACTCTCCCAACAATTCTGAGTCCTCCCCCCCACGACGCGAGCCATTTTCAGTAACCGGTGCGTTTTCTATTGCCAATTGTGGCGTATCCAGCCCGCTCTTTAATTATTAAAAGCCCATTTGGCTAAATTCAGCCGCTAATTTAGAGGGCGGAACGGCTCGTGGCAGTAGATACTACGCCACTTCAACACTAGCACCGCTCGAATGACTGCGCCACACGCCACCTCGCATACTAATCTCGTCGCCAGTTTTGGTTACCCCAAGGGTGTCGTCCTCAAGGAAATAGCTTCCACTCCGGCAAAGAGATTGCAATTGTATGTCTTGAGGCCCTCCCCCACCATGGTGTCACCCCTCTCACTTAAAAGCGAGAAGAGTTGCTCGAGAATAACTCTAGTATGCTATTAGGGAGGCAAATTAGGAAAGATGGCCATCTCTTCAGCACCTCAAGCAACGACTTGGTGGTAATTTTCTCCTGGCCTCCCAGCGAGGGAAGAAAATACAGGAGTCTCTTATTTTCTCCTTCATGCTCTTCATCCACAGTGCAAATTCCACCGTTCTGTCTTTCTGCAAAGAATTTAGAGCTTGTGGAAGGCGTAGGCGCTCTATGCATTTGGAAACGTTTGAGTTCCATCCGTTGACGATGACATCGTTTGTTTGAGACCTGTTTTCGAGTTCTTGAGAAAAATTGCTGTTCTGGGTAAACAACGGCTGCTGTCTTGTGACACTGAGCAGACACAAGTTTAGCAACGAACGAACTTAGGAAATTTACACAAGTTCTGTTCGCGTAACTCATTTACTGTACGTGGTAGAGAGCAATTAGTTTCTTTTGTCTTTGACATTTGTTTGTTTGTTGTACGTGCAAGCACAGCACAGGCCATGCTGCGCCAGTACCTATAGTGTTCTGAGGAATGCAAACTCCTATCTCCTATGAAGTCAAACCCTTGACCACGAATGGGATGAAAAAATGGCAAGCTCCGCGGGATTTGAATCCAGGTTTTCTGCATGAGACAAGCAAACATGTTACGTCTACGCTATTGCACGACACTTTCAGTACAACATCCTTTTGATTACCTAGGGCCTATGTTAGAAGGAAGAGCTTGTAAAAAAAACAGGACCTTCGACGACTGACGAGAATCGTTAAACGAGATAGACGTGCAACACTTCCTCAAATTGCCGCGGATTTCAATGCTGGGGCATCAACAAGTGTCAGCGTGCGAACTGTTCAACGAACCATCATTGATATGGGCTTTCGGAGCCGAAGGCCCACTCGTGTACCATTGTTGACTGCACGGCACAAAGCTTTACGCCTCGTCTGGGTCCGCCAACACCGCCATTGGACTGTTGATGACTGGAAACACGTTGCCTGGTCTGACGAGTCTCGTTTCCAATTGCATCAGGCGGATGGACGCAGTAGCGGCCCTGGACTTTGCGGGGCCCTGGACCATTCACGTTTGCGGGACTCTAATATTTTGGAAAGGGGCCTTATCAGGAAGCCTGTGGGTATGGAATCGAACCCAGAGAAAAGGGGATTCTGGGGCCCTCCCCCGAAAAAATTTGAAAAGTGAACTCATTAAAAGAAGGTTTTTAAGCCATTTGATGGGAGATGGTAAATAGTTTTGTCTTCTTCTGATCCGTTGTTAATAACAATAATCTTAATTTGATAAAAGTATAACAAATGAATTGTAAGAACAATAAATATCATTTTAGCGTTATTGAAATTCGAATAAATTACATTTATGTTTATACTGAATAGGGGTCTACAATGTAATGACAAACATTTTACATTGCAAGTAGGCCAATAATAAAAGGGCCGGCGCGGGGCCCTGGGCGGTTGCCCGGATTGCCCGTCCCTGGAGCCGCCTCTGAGTGGACGTGTACGGGTATGGAGACAACCTCATGAATCCATGGACCCTACATGTCAACAGGGGACTGTTCAAGCTGGTGGAGCTTCTGTGATGGTATGGGGCGTGTGCAGTTGGCGTGATATGGGACCCCTGATACGTCTAGAGACAACTCTGACAGGTGACAGGTACGTAAGCATCATGTCCGATCACCTACACCCATTCATGTCCATTGTGCATTCCGACGGACTTGGACAATTTCAGCATGATAATGCGACACCCCACACATCGAGAGTTGCTACCGAGTGGCTCCAGGAACACTCTTCTGACTTTAGACACTTCCATTGGCCACCTAAATCGCCAGACATGAACATTATCGAGCATATCTGGGATGCCTTGCAACGTGCTGTTCAGAAGAGATCTCTACCTCCTTGCACTCCTATGGATTTGTGGACTGCCCTGCAGGATTCCTGGTGTGAATTGTCTCCAGGATACCTTCAGACATTAGTCGAGTCCACACCACGTCGTGTTCTGGGGGCTACACGATGTGGTTAGGTGTACCAGTTTTTCTGGCACTTCAGTGTATAATTGCTTGATAGTAGACGTGTGTAACAAGTAGCATGTAACAACAGACAACAGATGATAAGGAAAATCCCCCCAAGGGAAATTTTAATTAGTTGGCAACATACGCTGTGCTGTTTGTTTCCGTCTTGTCAGTTGGCTGCAACGACAGCCAACTGAAAAACAATCGGATTAACCGGATATTTCGATTAACGTAGTTCGGATTAGCGAGACTTTATCTTATTTCTTAGCAAAGATATGTTTTGTTAACTATTATTTTGTAATGGATAACAAAAACAAACTACTCTAAATAACAGCATTATGCAACTCTTATAATTGGATTCTTATTTCTATATATGAAATTGATTGGTAGTAGCCAGGGCTTAAATTGGGCATGAGCCCACTGGAGCCCGGCTCCGGTACTTCTTCATTTTTGGCGATTATTTAAATATTAGCCGGAACCCCTAAATAGACGCTGTCATGAAAAAGTAATAAATTTGAGATTAAGGTCAAGCATTTTGTTGTCCAGAAAAATGGACATAAACAATTCGCATGATTTATCGATTCTTTTGCAGCCATTCAATTTTTTAATCGATTTATCATAATATTAGGGCTCCTTCACTTTTTTTTTGTTAGAAATTAAGCCCTGGTAGTAGCAATAACGATATATGTTTACTGGGGAATTTAGTGAACAAACATGCAGGTGCATTTAAGATTAAAAACGACGGTTAAAATATAATTACATATTTTTAACGCTTTAATCGAAAAAATTACTCCAAAGATACGTCAACGTTGAAGAGAATAATGCGTTCTTTCGTGGTCGTACGTGTTCCATCATGGAATGGAAAGAAAAATGTCTATTTCTGTATCTGTCCTTTAAAAGGATGGGAGCTGGCTAAAATGTCCACTTGCTCGTTATCTAAAGCCATTTTCCACAGCTCGCTGGCTATCGTTTCCGCTTGATCATTGACAATTCCTCACCCTTTATACGATAAATGTCCGTAATGCTACATGAACGTTTGACGGTGCAACCGGAACAGCCGATTGTTCATCATCCGGAACAGTTTTCTAGCTATAGAATTAAGAAAATATTACTTCGAAACAGACCAAAAATAATGGTCTGTCAGGTAATTATATCTTTGCTAAAATTAAAGAAAGAATTTTAAATATGATTACTATGGGGAAGGGCCGTAGCCAGGTATTAATTTTGGGGGGTTCAAAAATTTTTTCAGCATGTATCGATACAATCATAGCATGCAAGGCCGTAGCCAAGTCCCATTAAAAATTTAGTTTCGGGGGGGGGACTGGTCCCTAAGATCCCCCCTCTGGATACGGGAATACTATGGGGCGCTAAACTACAGTAGAACTCGAATATAACGAACAAACGATTTAGCTTTAACTTTATTTTAAAATTTTTAAAATTTTAAAATTTAACTTTATTTAGTGCATAATACATACGGTTAGATAGAACAATGGTTATGTATACTCATGTTTGTAAAAATTGCAACACCATGAAAGACTCGTGTGAATTGAATGAAATTTAATGTACAAACGACCTGTGTTGATACAAATAAACGATTAAAATTACAAAGCAAAAAAATAATATTGCATGTCGAAAATCAGTATTTGGTGAAGCCACCACGCGCTGCAATAAGTGATGCTATACGACGTGGCATGGAATCAAACAGATGTTGAATGTGTGCCTGAGGAAGAGCATTCCAGATTGCTTGTATGCGACCCCAAAGTTCATCTGTAGTAGCTATGGGACGAGGATCACGAGCGAGACGCCGACCAACGAAATCCCACACATGTTCAATCGGCGACATATCCGGCGAATAGGCAGGCCAAGGAAGAAGCTGTATCTGTTGTGATGAAAAGAAGTCTTGAACATTCCTGGCAATATGTGGGCGGGCATTGTCCTGTTGAAATACAGCTCCGGGAATGCCTTGAAGGAAGGGAACAACTTCGGGCTCCAGAACTTCATTGATGTACCGGTTGCTGTTAAGATTACCCACAATTCGTAGCAGCTGAGATCGTCCATGATACGCAATCGCACCCCAGACCATAACGCTGGGGGTTCGTCCATTATGACGTTGGATAATGCACTCCGGAAGGTGGCGTTCACCGGTATAGCGTCTAACACGGATGCGGCCATCACTGTACCCCAAATTAAAGCGGGATTCATCAGAAAACACCACTTGTTGCCAATCAGCACGCCAGTCTCTATGTCCATGAGCCCATTGTAGCCGCAGGCGCCGATGGTTTTGCGTCAGGAGGATCCTGTATAAAGGAACTCTTGCACGCAGTCCACGGTGCAGTAGACGCCGACGAATTGATGAAGCACACAATGATACACCTGTAGCAGTGCACCAACATTCTGCCAACTGTCCAGATGAAGCAAAACGGTCCGTCACCGCCATGCGGACCAGGTGTCTATCATCCCGTGCTGACGTCACCTTTCGGCGTCCACTCCCGGATTTCTGAGTTGTCTGGTTCTCTTGAACCCACTGCTTCCACACTCGCATCACTGTGCTGCTGTTACGCCCCATACGAGCTGCTATTGCACGATAAGAAAACCCTCCTTCACGAAGGCCGATCATTCGTCCCCGTTCAAACTCCGTAACTTGCTGAAATGTCGCCCTCTTTCGTCGTAGAGGCATAGTGACGTCTCATGTAACGTTTACTATGAGCAAATAACAATGCGCGCCCCGCTAGAGCGCATGACGACTCGATCCGCGATACAGAGCCGAGTAGGGGTCAGTCTAAGGGGACGCCAAGCATGAAAAGCGCCTCCATAAGTTTGATGCTTATAAAATGTTTGACAAAAAGTATCTCTCGTAAATTTTCAATATTGGGGGACACTATTGATGGTAAATTTAGTGGTGTTTATTATAACAGGAAAATGGAAAATTGAGAATTATTGGTAAGAATATGGTTAATTTATGCATTATCTTACAATTCGGTCTTTTGTTTTTGTTGTAAGATTTTACTTATTCTATGCTAATAGCATTAGTCTCATTAAAGGATATGATGATTGGGGGAAACATCCAAAATAGGGCTTTTTTTTGTAAAGTTTTGGATGTTTCCCCAATCATCATAATAATGGCAATAACATTTTACAATCATATATACGGAGAAAGGGAGGCTTCGTTCCCGTCCTCGATGGCCTAGTGGTTCAGGTGCTCCGGGTTCAACGGAGAGACTTTAGTTCGAATTTAGATCTGCGGCGATGTTTCTTTTTCTCTTATATCTAAAATAACTCCAGTCTGAGCTACAACATGGGTCACAAAATTGTTGAGTATAAAACTTTATGTAAGACGCATAAATTATTTTTTTTTTAAATGGAATGAATCTCAAAAGAATCCGAAAAACAGATCAACTGTTGACTTTCAAACTCATGACATATACGAAATGGATAAAAAGCATTAGTCACATGTTTTAGAAAGATTAGTTGAAATTGTCAAATTTCTCAGAGGACAGAATATGGCATTTCGAGGGACATCAGATACGTTGTATCAAAAAGAAAACGAAAAGTTTCTAAAACTAATGGAACTTTTTTGGTAAGTTTGACCCTGTCATGGTAACTCATGTCGAAAGAGTTCTGCGACAAAAAGGTTGCCTTCACTGTTTATTAAATATAGCTTATCAAATATTGATAATTCAATCCTACGAAAAATTTACAGTGATTCAAAAATCCTTTTTAACATGCGATAACAACGAAAATATAAATGGTATAGAGCTCTATGATGAGATATATGTACTTTTAAGGTCATTTTCGGTGAAGATAACGTTCTTCAGCTTATTTCGTCTAATGGTTTATCCTTTTCTAATTTAACAATTGTATTTAAAATACTATTGACCATTCCCGTAACTGTAGCAAGTAGTGACAGCTTATTTCCAAAATTGAAAATAATTAATACATATTTAAGAGCAAACATTTCAGAGGAGTGACTTGTAAATCTTACATTAGTAACAATAGCAAATGAGTATATGCTGTAATAGATATTAAGAGTGTTATTTCTGATTTTGTAAATATAAAAGCAAGAAAGATAATTTTGTGAATAAAACTGTAAAAAATTCAATGTTTTCTTGTTTGCTTGACTGTTTGTTCGAACGAACGTTCGATCGTTTGTTCATTCATTCATTCGTTCGTTCGTTCGCTCTTATTATCTTCATATTACTCTAAAATGTGGCCAGTATAATTTTCGACGATTTTTATTTTTCGGTTGGGGAAAAGCTGCTCAAATCTAACTTGCAGGCGTCGCCAAAGAGCCTCCCGCAAACCCCGCATGAGTGTATATAACGAAGAAAGTCTTCCTGTCCATTTAGTGTTTATTATTACCGAGTTCGAGTGTAATAGTAATACATTTCATTAAAATGTTATAATTCAAAGAAAAGAGATATAACAAATAGTAAAGTGACACATGGAAAGGTAATTAGTAAAAGAATGAGTACGAAATTATGTAATAAAATGATAAATTAAAACATAAATAGAGGTAAAACGTTTTTTCATCTCCACTTATCGTTTTGAGATATATGTAGTGAAATGGTTGTCAATATATATACATATATATATATACACGGTTGAACCTTCCAAAAGTGACCACTTTTGGGACTGGACTGCAATGGCCACCATGGACAGGTGGTCACCATACAAGACAGACTTTGGCATAGCCATGATGACTACGTCCCTAGTTCTCTTTTATAAAAAAGTGTTCACTTTATTCAGGTGGTTACCTCACCAGGTTCCATTATTTACAAATATCATCATCATATTCAACCATTATCTATCCACTGCTGGATGAAGGTCTCTCCAAATGCTTTCCACACAAGTCTATCCTGAGCAATTCGCTTCCACGTCACCCCAACCTGTTTTCTTATTTCATCCACCCATCTAGTTTGAGGACGTTTTCTAGGTCTTCGGTGGTCTCTTGGAATCCAGTTGAGAATTTGCGTTGTCCATCGTTGATCAGTTCTTCTTGCGATATGCCCAGCCCATTGCCATTTAAGTCTTTTTACTTTAACAATAATATCCTCTACTCCAGTTTGCTCTCTCACCCAAGTGTTTCGTTTTCGATCTCTACTATTTATTCCAAGCATGCACCTCTCCATGCTCCTTTGGGTTGTTTGTAAGTTACTTCCGTATTGCTCCAACTGCTAGACTCCATATCTCTGATTCACAAGAGAGGACTGGCAATACACACTTGTTGAAGACCTTTATTTTTAGACACAAAGGCAATTTTCCCCCTCAGGATAAAACTGTTTCTTCCAAAAGCGCTCCAGCCATGTCTTGGAGTTCTGACGGGTTCGTTAAAAAAATTACAATGTCACCAAGAAACCGCAGATGATTGAAATATTCACCATTTATTTTTATTCCACTGTTATTCCAATTTATTTGATGAAAAATCATCTTTAAAGCTGAAGTAAAAAGTTTTGGAGAAATGGTATCTACCTGCCTCACACCTTTACCAATTTTAATAGTTTTGGTATTTTTATGTAACCGAATTTTTGCGCTTCCATTTTTATACACACGTTTTACCATGTCAGTGTACATATTCTCGACATCTGTTGATCTTAAAGAGGTGATGACTGCTGATGCTTTAACAGCTTCAAAAGTCTTCTCATAGTCAATAAATGACACACACAATGGAAGTTCATGGTCACGTGTTCTTTCAATTAGTTCTTTTAATACTTGAATATGGTCTACTGTACTGAATCCACTTCGAAATCTAGCTGGTTCTCTTGGTTGAGTTGCGTCTAATTCTTTTCTGCAGGCGATGTATTAGTACTTTTGTGAAGATTTTATAAATAGCAGGTAAGAAGCTAATTGATCGGTATTTTTTCAAATGCTGTTTATCACCTTTTTTATGCAAAAGAATTACTGTTGCAGAATCCCATTGGTTTGGTATGTTACCGCTGTTAAGACATTTGGTAAAGAATTTTGCAAGTATGTCTTCTACATATTCTCCAGCTTCTTTTAGGATATCTAATGTAATACCATCATCACCATGGGCTCTTCCTTTGTTCATATTTTTTATTGCAAATGCTACTTCCTCTTTTTTAAGATTTTAGGAGCTGTTCCTTCGACTATTTCAGTGTCTTCGTTTAATTCACTGTTACTTTCGTATAGTTTTCTGTAGAATTCTTCAACTCTTCTAAGTATTTCTTCCCTATTTCTTGTTACAGTGCCATCCTCTCCTTTTAATGCAATGATGTGTTTTTTCCCAATAGAAAAACTTCCTTTTACAACACCCTAAGGCTCTTGTTGTTTTCAATGGCTTTCCTTACTAACTCACAGTTGAATTTTTTTATGCCTTTCATGTTTTTTGCGTAAAGATTTGCAAAATGCTGCATACTCAATCCTGGAACTGGTATTTCGATTGTCCACCTTCATATCTCTTCGCCTTTTCATGAGCTGTTTCGTCTTCTCAGATAATTTGCTATTGTGCTTTTTACATATTGCACCAACAATTTTCCCAGAAATTTCAATTATTGCCTTAGCAATGTTTTCATTTGCTTCTGAGATATCAACTTCTTCAATAAGTCCTTCCAGTGCAGAAAAGTGATTTTTTTTAATTCCAACTTGAACGCCTCGATATTTTCTTTCAGTTTCTTTAAATTCACCTTCTTATATACTTGTTTCCTAACGAGGTTCGGTGTTTCTAATTTAGTATTTAAGTACAGTTTAGATCTAACCATTCGGTGATCACTTCTGATATTAAATCTATTCAGAACGCTGCAATCTTCAATAATTAATTTCTTGATACCGTCAATTTCGTTGGTTGCTCCATTGGGGTGTTTCCATGTCCATTTTCTTTGTGCTTTCTTCTTAAAAAGTGGATTCATTATGCCAAGAATTTAAGCTTTTGAAAATTCGACGACTTGATCCCCACGTTCGTTCTTTACCCCGTATCTCTATTTACACACACACATATATGTATATATATATATATGTGTGTGTGTGTGTGCTTTACTTAATATGAAATATTTGTGGCATCAGGGGCGTTTTCATTTGCAATTAAGTAAAGATAACAAAACTTACGTATACCCACACACATACATACATGGAAAGAAAGGCGTGGGGGTAGGGGGGAAGAGAGACACCACACAAAAGCGAAAGATGTTTTTAAATGCGATTGCATATGCATGTAAATCTATTGGAATGATTTAATGGCATCCATATGAGTAATTCAATAATATTCATCGAAGTCATTTAATAGCACTTATATCAATCTTTTAATAACATATAGGAACCATTTAATAGCTTCTATGTGGAAATCGGGAGTTTACTGTAAATAAAAACAATTCATAGATAAAGTAATTTTGAACTTGATTGTATGTATACAATAATTTTTGCCACCCACGTATTAATTACAGCTCAAACTAGAGCTTATTAATTTTGGAGAAAAAGAGACGCTTTCCCCATCCTGGATTCGAACCAGGGTCCCTCCGTTTAGTTAGTGAATTATGCAAGAAGTGTAATGGGAAAGGTGGCCGCCGAATGGGGCAGCGCTGTATTCCCAGACAGGCTTTTGTCACATAAAATGACGACCAGTGGACCGAGAAGGGACACTGGGGGGGAGGGGGCATTGCAGGGGATTGTCGATCGAAACAGGCGTACAGAGACGCACAGCTCACATGATTGTCGTCATTCAACGTCGACCGGAGACCACCCACGATCAGTCCGCCCCGAAGAGCGGCCGAAATAGATGGATGGCGCGGAAGAACACCCCGGGCCGGCCGGTACTCCTACAGGAGACCACCGGACACCGTTGAGTGGGTGAGGTGCCGCGAGCGGCAGCGAACAGGCGTAAAACATTCCCCGCAACCAGGGCGCACGAGACCAGAACAATCCGGACAGGCATTACATACCAAATTATCATCCACTGTTTGCGAAAGCTGGCCCCCAAGCGATCGCAGCGGACGAAGACAATGACGAACGCCCGTCATGGACAGAAGGCCAAGCACGGCCCTAGCGACGAAGTCCGAATTACGAGGGAGGGCGGAGTCCGGTCCCAGAATAGCAGAAGCAGGCATCCATCCAACTCCGCCCGGCGGCCAAAGTGAATATCCCAAGCACTCCGTCTTAAGCGAGCTGGAACCAACACCCGCCAGCCCGGACAGACATCCGCACGCCACCAGAGCTGAGACCGAACTCCGGTCCCTCCGTTTAGCCCGGAGTGTCTTGGACCGCTAGACGAATGAGGACAGGAAACAACGCTCTCTTTCTCCGTATGTAAAGATGTTAAGGTATTATTACCCTCCGCAGGGATAACACAATTGCCAAATATGGTCAACACAAGAAAGCCTCCGGGGCGAGAATTTTGTGAGTTTTCGTGGGGGAATTTATTATACTATAATTTTTGCCACCCACGTTTTAATTACAGCTCAAACTAGAGCTTGTGTAATTTTGGAGAAAAAGAGACGCTTTCCCCATCCTGATTTATTTTACCATTTATGATGATTTTATGTATAGCTAATCCTCTAATATAAGATGTGAATAATGAAATAAAAAAGTACAGCTCATAATAGGTATGCTTCTAAGAAATTTAGAGAAATCTTCATGCAGGAATAAAATGCGATCAGAAATGAAAAAAAAAATACAATTCAGAATATATAATATAATGCATATTCTCTTCTAAATATGCATATTTCTTAGCTAGCATATTTTTTTCGTTTGGACGTATTTGCAGAAAGTGCGGAGATATCTGCATTGGGAATTTCGTGGAAATATTGTCTCCCTCGCTCTCTTTCTTTATCCCTATTTTTAATATACTCTGGAGGACTGACATCTGTAAAAGAATTCGTTATTTATTCCATAGTGCTTCGACTGTCATCTTCAATCATACTGCATCTAAATTCAAATCGTTTAAGGATAGCAAGGCTGTGACGGTCATGGGAAGACTTGGGGATAAAATGAGAAATTTGACGCCCGTTGTTTTAAACGATTCCCGAAACGACCCAGATACAACGACAACAACAACTTAGGAAATAACGGAGATTCGAACTCGTATCTTACTCCAAATAGGGAAGAAACTTCCACTTTTTCCCCTCAGGGGAAAATTCTCCCGATACCTATCTCCCAAATCGAAATTGGAGATGATATTTCCTATAATGAAATTCTGTCTCTTTAGCTATAAAAAGAAAGAAAAAAGAAAGTATACAGCGAGATTCTCCCTCCTCAGCTCCTGCCTTTTTTTATATATATATATATGTGGAAATGGAAGAAGAGTTGTTTCTTTTCGTTGGACTGTGCTTCGAATTTTTCGTTCCCAGGGGGCGTGAGAGAAGGAAATGAAAAGACATGGCACACAGAGACTGAAATACGTCAGATTTTCTCTTATGCAGAGCGTATTGGCAGAAAGAGAAAAGTTTTTGTTTTTCATCCTCTCCCACTCAAACAGATCGAGAGGAGAGTTCAAGAGAGAGGTGGGGGAGGGGATTTTTCCCTTTTTATTTTCCCTTTTATCTCGTTTTTCCCTCCGCTGTTGAAGCCTCGAAGCACAGGAAGAGATCAAACGTTAAATCTACATGGGACCACAAATTTTAATGACAAACGTTTTTCCATATTTCGATAATTTCGATTTCAAGTTTAGTTGTACTATTCCCGCGTCCATTTCTAAATAATAATTGCCAATTATGTAACAATAACAAAATTATTACATTATTGTGATATAATGGCATAGTCCATCTTGAATTTGACAAATGGGTATACCCTTTATTGTTTGGCCCATACCCAGGGCCTGAGATGGTGAAGCTATCTTCAGAGGATGTGAGCCACTTCAAATATGGCGGCTACTTTTGTCAATTCCTCTTATACTTAGATGCTTTTCAAGATTTGGTGGGATTGTACCGAATGCTCCAATTGCTATGAAGATGACATCTTTTTTCAATTTGCATTTCATTATGCTTGATGATTTTGTCAAATTCTTTATCCTTAATTCTTGAGTCACCAGGGACTGCCACACCTATTACCCAAACTTGCTTCTTCTCCATTATTGTTAAGTTGGGTGTATTATGCGTAAGGTGTTTATCAGTTTGGATACGAAAGCCCCACAGGATCTTGACTTCGTTATCTTCAGCGATCTTAATTATTATTATTATTATGATACATACGCATAACCCATCTTGAACTTCTCGACTGCTGTTATCCTCTAATGTCGGGCCTTTTCCAAAGACCTGGGATAGCATAAGTACTTTCATACGATGTGGAAAGTAACAAGCAAGACAGCCTTTTGAAGTTGGTGCATTCTAATTTTGTCTATTCCTATAGTATTCAGGTGTTTTTCAAGATTTAATGAGAGTATACCTAATTCTCCTATCATTATAGGGATGACAACTGACTTTTCCCCTTAAACTATCGATTTCAAGGTGCAGATTTTTGTGCTTGGTGATTTTATCAAATTCCTTATCCATAAATCCTGGATTTTATCAAATTCCTTATCCATTGAATCCTGTATTTTATCAAATTCCTTATCCATGTGAATCCTGGAGTTTATCAAATTCTTTATCCATGCGAATCCTGTATTTTATCAAATTCCTTATCCATGTGAATCTTGGATTTTATCAAATTCCTTATCCATGCGAATCCTGAATTTTATCAAATTCCTTATCCAGGATTCATTCTTGAGACAGCCATATTTATTATTCACGCTTACTCCTTTTCCACTATTCTCAAATCAGGTGTATTATATATAAGGTGTTTGTTAGTTCGAATACGGAAGTCCTACATGATCTTGATTCAGCCATTTTCAACTATCTTATAAGCTTTGTGGTCCCAGTTTTTGTTGACTGCTATTTTATATTTTTGGCACAGGTTTCAATGGATCATCAACACTATTTTATTGTGGTGTTCCCAGTAGTTTGTGCATGCGATCCTTTTGCATCCACAGATAAGGTGGTTTACTGTCTTTCTTAAATTCCTCTAGTTTCGATAGTTTTGCTTTACTTGTTACCTTCCGCATTCTCTATGAGCTTTGATTGTCGTGTTCTCCCCTCCCCCTTTTCTACTAATTACTTGGCTTGTACCAATTCTCAGCCACCGATGTTTCTTGGCAGACAAAGTCTGTCCACGTCACTACGAGTGTAAAAGACTCGATTTATTATCATTAGCTTGCTAGATATCTGATATGTAATGTCCACTTCTGTTTACATTTAGTCCATACTTCCTGCGGCATACCTGATAACAGGAGTTGCCCAAGAATTAATGCATTGAATGATATTACTATCCTTAAGATTTGACGTCAAACATTTTCTAACTCATTTTCGGTATTCAGACCTTGTTTTCTTCTTTCCTTCTGCACAGGGGCGGACTGGGCCGATGCGCCCTCCGAAAATCCAAGATATGCCCCCTTTGAAAGGACCCAGTCCGCCCCTGCTTCTGCATATAATGCTGTTCTCAAGTACTCTAAAGTTTTGCAGTTTTCTTCAGTTGCGAAACCTTTTACCATGATCCCATTTGCAAAAATGATTCTCTCGGATTGTGTAAACTTTCCCTTTTTAAAATTACTATGGCATATTTTCCTAAACCAGAATTCATCCTGATATCATTACTGAAAATTCTAACTGTGTTAGTAAGAGAGTCTAAACCTTTTGAGGACCTTGCAAATAAGTTCAGGTCTTCCATATAGATGGGAAATTTTTCTTTGAAACTTTTTATCCCCACTGAAGTTTAGGATATTTGTTAGTGCAATTAATGTCATGGTAAACATCAGTAGTGAGAGTGAATCCCTTTGAAAAATGTATCTTCTCGTGGTGCTTCATCTCAGCCTTTGTCCGCTTACTAATAATCTTTTTTTCCACAGTACCGTAGTGTCACCTAAAAATATCCAATGTTTTTTCTGCTACTGAGACTTTTGAGACATTTTTGGATCCAGATACTTTGTAGATCTGATTTTCATGACAGATATTGTGTATTTCATATTTATAACAGAAGCTTAAGCATCCATCTAATCTATGGTAAGGAAAAGGGGAATATTATAGTTTTTTTTTTTCTTTGCCTCTATTCAAATTTTCAATGCAATGTTTTCGGGTTAAAAATTTTATTCGTTGATGTTGAATAGATTAGTTTGATCTTATTGCCAACAATGACTTCTTTACATAAATAATTTTGAATATTAATTACATATTTCATACGTATAGTTAGTTATATGTGTTTATATTTTGTCGATGAATATAGTCTATATTAAGAATTAATTTTATTAGAACATTTTATACCTATATTGCAGATAATTAGCATTATATTTTTGAAGAATACTAATACTGAAATGCATCAAAATATCAACAAATTCTAATTAAGCCCCCCTGTAAAAAGAGCTATCTACTGTATGAGTCTTTAGAGCCCCCCTTTAAAAAGCTTCAGGATACGGCTCTAATAGAAACAATGCATATAACTTAAGCAGTTAATTTGTAAACGTCCCCAGCATTTGCAGTTCACCTTTTTCCCTAAAAAAAAGGAGAAAAATAAAGGGGGTAGGGGAGAGAAAATGAAATTCCTTGGTGTGGGTTTTTTCCTTTTCGGCTGTTCTTTTTCTCCGTATTAACTTTCGGAAGTGAACCCCCTTCATGGAAAAAAAAAACGTGGGGGGGGGGGGGTCGTACAATATGCGGCAGAACAGCCTTTCGAACCCCCCCCTCTTTCTCTTTGCCAATTTTTTATTTTTTTGTTTCGAAAACGCCTTTCGAATAAATGAAATTTTTCTTCCTATTAGCTCGCGTCACCTTCAGGGAATTAATAGCAACGTCAGGAGTTGCGAAACGAAGAAGCGGTGGGGGCGAACGCCCCCTCCCACTCGTGTGTGCGCCACTTCAGGTCTTTGGAAAATAAACCAATACCCCAGAGAGTTCCCCCTCACCCCCAGACTAAGCACGGCAATTATGGTGAGATTCCGGAAACCGTAAAATTTTAGAACACTTCACCCCCACCTTTTGGGGCGCCCGTTGCGCCCCTATTGCCTCCGCTTCGAATAAGGGGGAAGTGCAAGCCGTCCGTGAAATTGAATTGTCTGCTTGAACGTCAACGAGACGCTCCACCCCTCAGCCCCAGCTCCCGATTCCTCCAAATGTGGGTGCTACTGCCCCATCCCCCACTCCTGTCGGAAAACTTGGGCCTCCAAAATTCGTTTTTAGATTCCGAGGCGTCCCAGTCCCACCAGGGCAAGACAAGAGGGGGGATTGTCAAGTTTAAAGCGGGTGGGTTGGAGCTACAATAGACAGTATTGCTTTTTTCTTCTTTCTTCCTCCTCCAGAAAAGCCTGAGCTTGGAATCGTTGTCCCGTCTGTTTGTTGTTATGGCTGGACTCAGAGCAGAGTCAACATTGCCAGTACTACAATATTGAATTTGGTGGACACTGGTCATATTGGACACCACTGTTTTATATGATACTTTAGGGGAATGTTACCATATGTCGTGGAGGGCTCTGGGTTTTGCAATACGTCTTCCAGAAATAAGACATTGAATTTTGTTTCATATCCTCCGTTGTCAAGCAAATAAAGTCGACAGCACGAAGTAATGGTCAAAATTTCTGTAAAGAACGGGAATGTCCAATATCAGAAGTTGGAAATGTGGTCATAGTAAATCGGTCAGCATATAGTAAAATTTTATGATTCAATTTTATGGCACAAGTACGCCATTTATTGCATTGAAAGTCAGGAGGTTTTATTTCGATTATTTCATTAAGTAGAAATAATGTTGACTTTAAATGTGGGCCAGTTTATTTCTCCTAATTATGAAGCACTATGGTTTCGCGGAGAAACGCAACTTAAGGCTGATGTAGACTTTGAACCACGACAGATTTTTAGTGGAGTGATTTCACCGCGAAGAAGTAATGAAGCAAAATCCATACGTTTCTTTTAACAAGAGCGATGGAAACAACTTCTCGCACACACTGAAATACTGATTCTAATAATAGTTGGCTAAAAAATGTTTACGAAATACCGATTCGTAATCCAACTTAGGATTATATTTATTTACACAAGCAAGCACACTAAACGAAGTCAAACAGTTAGTTTTTTGTGGACCGTGCTTAGACCCAGTAGATTGCTGTCTGCATCACAATGCATATATTCGGTCCGAAAATAATTTAAACTCTTAAAAAATAATATGCACAAATAGGTTTGAATTTACTTGATATGTTGATCCATTTTGCGAGGGAAACACCTCATTTTTTCCCGGTATACGTATTGCCCATATCAGGGAATTGCGTCCTCAAAAATGGCCCCCTTCCCCCCTATCCGAGGGGCTAATATTTTCCCCATTATGGACAGTGGAACATAAAAGCCATCTAACGCAATAAATTACTTCTGAAAGAACATCAGGGTAATTTGTTTGACAGTAATCTTTTTACCCTCCTCTATGGAAATCTCCCAAAAGCGCGGGGGATTACAACAGGGTGGGGAAAGGAGAGGGAAAATTGAGAGGTTAGATGTCGACTAATTGTTTCGATTTAGGGAATTTTAAGGATGCGAAAGTCATCAGAAGAGTATTAGTGTCTTCGTTTTTTACCCTTCTCCAAACGTTTTTTCCAATTTAATTTAACTACACATCCTTTGATCCTTTCATAATTAATACACAACGGCATTTTCAATATCGAAATTTCACGTTTTCGTCCATGAGGCCCTCTCGTCTTTTCATAATCTCGTCCCCGAGAAAGCACTAATCATATTGATATTGATTTTTATATTAAATAATTCTAAATGATAAATTTCTTATAACCATCATTTTCAAATTATATTGTGATACAATTCCCAAATATCAGCAGCCATATACCACTTTGTATATAAATTACACAATTAAATAAATGCAATAATTTTAATATCTACAGTATTTTAATTAAAACTTTGAAAATGACTTAGTTTTTACGTTTGCCTAAATGAGAACATAAAAATAATATTTCGTTATTTTAAGTGGCCGAAATAAACCAACAATTTCAAATGTATAATTTTTTTGCAGTAAAACAAATGACAATGGTTCTCCCCGATTTAACAAAAATGTTAATATATTAGATAATTTAACTGCATTTAATCAATAGGCGGCCAATCGAAGGAAAGTGGGGGGGGGGGGGACTTTTGCTCCTCCCTAAAAAGTATACATTGGTTATGGTTATCATTGTTGATATTAGGCAGTTAAACATAAGAAAGGTGGCAGTCCTAAGCAGCGCTTTCTTCTCATTGGTTATTCTTCCGTTGCCCTTTTTAGGATATTAACCAATCAGTGTTCTTTTCCTTACTTTAATCTTTGTTAAAGCATATATGAACCCCTGTGTTTAAAAGTATTTTGCAACTTATAAATCATACTATTTGTTTTCGCATTCTTATATGAAAAATTAAAAATATTGTTGTTCATATCCCTAAGAAATAAACCTCATTTTTAAAAACTTTTTAGCTATTATATATAAAATTCTCTAAAATCGAAAACGTTCACAATATGCGTCTATATTCTCGAAACAATTGAGTCATTTGGAAATGTAAATTCCCTATAATTTTCCTCATATATACAATATACATATATATTAAATACATGTATTAAAGCGGAAAAAAAATAAATTTTGAATTGAAAATCCCAATCGTGCTAAATTTTTTTTGTGTGAAAAAAATCTTTCCTCAAGCATATCTTTGCTCCCATACACATCAATAAGCGTGTATGCTTACCTACCTACTTAACTACCTGCATGCATACACACACACATGTCTACATACGTACAGATACACACACATAATCTGACGGGGGCAAGGGGGAGCTTGCCCCCAAGCTTTTTACAAAAAAGGAAAAATCGTGCTTTCTCCCATAAAATTTTGTTTTTGTTTTTTGCCCTCCAGTTTGCAATATTTAACCCCCAAGTTACACCTCTGAACACACACAATATTTAAGAAATGGGGGACCTGTGGCGACAAACAAAGAACGGCAGCGTTAGACAAAGGTATTTTTACCAACTGTCAAAGATAGGATGAATGCAAACAATCTAAACTTACAAGTTACAATCTCTCTTCAAATGTAACCCTGTTGCTAATTGGTCATAGAATGTTTGGCCAATATTTCCAACGATTCGGCCTGTGTGAATCTTTTTTTTTGTGACGAAACTGTTGAGAAAACTGTGTAGCATGTTAGTCTGCGCTGTCCGACACTGGAAGCTGTTAGAATCGGAATCCTTAGAAAAGCGACAATCTGGGGTGAACGATGACCACTGGCATTTGAGGAAATGGTTTCTAAACGAGCTTTCGGCGATTTTTTTCATTTTTCAATTTCGCTGGATCTCCTTACTAATCTCCCCACTATTGTGCGCTTATCGAATCCCATTGATCAACTGGACTCTTATAAAATACTCCATTGAGTGTTACAACCATCTAGTATCAATTCAACTGTCTCTTTTGTACATATTTGTATAAATACGTATAAAATATATATTACTTGCGGGTTTTTTTTGTGGTTTTACGGCTCAAGGTCTACAATGGTCATGCTGTGCCGGGACCTACTATTTTCTGAGGAATTCGAACCTCTGAACCTACAAGTTTTCCGAGGAATCCGCACCTTTTAAGTCCTAGGGAACCAAATCCTGGACTACGGTGAGCAGTGCGAGCTTTATGAAATCTCTGAGTAAGCGTCCTTTGCACCGTTGAGAGTCGAACCTGAGTTAACGGCGCACTAGGCGAACGCGTTACCACACTGCGCCACCGCAGGGATTGCAGTTTTGTAAAAGTGCCATACAAGCTGTAAAATGTGAACATCAAAACATGTAATGATATGAATGTAATGATATGAATGTAATGATATGAATGTAATGATATGTATGTAATGATGTGAATGATATGAATGTAATGATGTGAATGATATGAATGATATGTATGTAATGATGTGAATGATATGAATGTAATGATGTGAATGATATGAATGATATGAATGTAATGATGTGAATGATATGAATGATATGAATGTAATGATGTGAATGATATGAATGATATGAATGTAATGATGTGAATGATATGAATGTAATGATGTGAATGATATGAATGATATGAATGTAATGATGTGAATGATATGAATGATATGAATGTAATGATGTGAATGATATGAATGATATGACGATATGTAATGATATGAATATATGAATATATGATATGATAGAATGATATGAATGATATGATATGATATGATATGAATGTATGATATGAATGATAGCAATGATGTGAATGATATGAATATGATATGAATAGTATGATATATGAATTTAATGATATGAATGATATGATATGAATTTAATGATGTGAATGATAACAGATGTAATAGTATGGGCCATTATGATATGAATGTAATGATGTGAATGATATGAGATGTAGTATGAATGATATGATATGAATGTATTACAGATGATATGATGAATGTAATGAATGATATGAATGTAATGATGTGAATGATATGAATGTAATGATATGAATGTAATGATATGAATGATATGAATGTAATGATATGAATGTAATGATATGAATGATATGAATGTAATGATATGAATGATATGAATGTAATGATATGAATGTAATGATATGAATGATATGAATGATATGATATGAATGTAATGATGTGAATGATATGAATGTAATGATACGAATGTAATGATACGAATGAATGTAATCATTTAATGATAAGCCTGTAATCAGAATGAAGGAGTAACTGAGACAAGATAAGCATATGGGCCACAGGGAACTCAGGGATTGGTCTATATATATATATATAAATAACTCAATGGGACAATTGACGCCGCGCCCCAGCAGGCCCCGGTTTGTCTGCAGCCCTGATGATTCATATTGAATTAATACTTTTTCTTTTTGGAAAACACAGACGTGCATGCACATACATACATCCAGCGGCTGCCCTGGAGTTTGCGAGGCCCAGGGCAAGGTATATTGCGAGAGGCTGTATGCAAGAGGGTACGTATATAACGAGGAGCTCGGAACCAGAGAATATGTTCGTCATATTCGACCCACATAAATCCTGTTCCCTAAAAACGACTGTATTTTATTGTGAATCATATCAAACAAAACCTGCATTTTTCTTTCTAAATGTGTGCTCGTTATACGGGTCTCACTATATTTGAAACTTTTTCTAAATGTTTTTGATTGAGAGGAGAGGAAAGGGCGATGGGGGCTGAGAAACAAACTGATAAAAGAAAATGAAATATATATTTAAATACTGATCATATTTAATCAGTGACTCAAGTGTCTCTAACACAAGATATACTAATATTTAATTTGAACACTATGACTTACTTTTGCGGACATACTTGGGTTTCATATACTTGAGTTTCATACCTAAAGTATTGCTCAAATCACGATATTCTCGTTTGATAAACGTTTTCATACCAAAAACTGTTCGTAAATGCTTCACACTATTTGCTTATTTTTTAAGTCTGTACTATGGTAGCTACTTTGAGATGGGATCGGTGGCTAAACAAGACCTCCAAAGAAATTTCGCCTACCGTGGGTCTTAGCTAAATTAATCTAGATATCTTATAACTGCTAAGGTTCACTTTATTAAGTATGAAAAGTGTTTCCTAAACAATTATCTCCTTTTCAACCACATTCCCGCCACAGTTACGATTTCTTTCCCCTTTTCATGTTAACTGTCAGATTTCCTTCTTATTTGTCGGCTATAAATTAAACTTTGTTTTTTACTACAGA
>QLNU02015270.1:95697747-95719478 GCA_006491805.2 Dysdera silvatica | reverse complement strand
ATATATATATATATATATATCATCATCATCATATTCAACCATTATCTATCCACTGCTGGATGAAGGTCTCTCCAAATGCTTTCCACACAAGTCTATCCTGAGCAATTCGCTTCCACGTCACCCCAACCTGTTTTCTTATTTCATCCACCCATCTAGTTTGAGGACGTTTTCTAGGTCTTCGGTGGTCTCTTGGAATCCAGTTCAGAATTTCTGTTGTCCATCGTTGATCAGTTCTTCTTGCAATATGCCCAGCCCATCGCCATTTCAGCCCTTTTACTTTAACAATGATGTCCTCTACTCTAGTTTGCTCTCTCACCCAAGTGTTTCTTTTTCGATCTCTCCTAGTTATTCCAAGCATGCACCTCTCCATGCTCCTTTGCGTTGTCTGTAACTTTCGTATTGCTCCAACTGTTAGACTCCATGTCTCTGATCCATAAGAGAGGACTGGCAATACACACTGGTTGAAGACCTTTCTTTTTAGACACAAAGGCAATTTCCCCTTCAGGATAAAACTGTTTCTTCCAAATGCACTCCAGCCAAGTTTAATACGTCTGTTGAGTTCTTTCATAATGTTGCCATCCATTGAAATCAGCTGGCCAAGGTAAATATATGAATCAGCAATTTCTAGCTCAGTGTTGTCAACTTGTATTTTTGTTTCCTCTACAAAATTATTGAACATGATCTTAGTTTTTTGTAGGTTCATCTTGAGTCCAACTTCTTCACTTCTAGTTGAGAGCTCTTGTACCATGTCTTGGAGTTCTAATGGGTCCGTTGAAAAAATAACAATGTCATCAGCAAACCGCAGATGATTTAAATATTCACCATTTATTTTTATTCCCTTGTTATTCCAATTTATCAGCTGAAAAATCATCTGTAAAGCAGAAGTAAAAAGTTTTGGAGAAATGGTATCTCCCTGCCTCACACCTTTACCAATTTTGATAGTTTTGGTATCTTTATGTAACCGAAATTTTGCACTTGCATTTTTATACACACATTTCACCATGTCAATGTACACATCCTCGATGTCTGTTGATCTTAAAGAGTTGATGACTGCTGATGTTTTAATAGAGTCAAAGGCCTTCTCATAGTCAATAAATGCCACACACAATGGAAGTTCATATTCATGTGTTCTTTCAATTAATTCTCTTAATACTTGAATATGGTCCACTGTACTGAATCCACTTCGAAATCCAGCTTGTTCTCTTGGTTGAGCTGCATCTAATTTTTTCTGCAGGCGATGTGTTAGCACTTTTGTGAAGATTTTATAAATAGCAGGTAACAAGCTAATTGGTCGGTAATTTTTTAAATCCTCTTTATCACCTTTTTTATGCAAAAGAATTACTGTTGCAGAATCCCATTGGTTTGGTATGTTACCACTGTTGAGGCATTTGGTAAAGAATTTTGCGAGTATGTCTTCTACATGTTCTCCAGCTTCTTTTAAGATATCTAATGTAATGCCATCATCGCCAGGGGATCTTCCTTTCTTCATACTTTTTATTGCAAATGCTACTTCTTCTTTTAAGATTTTAGGAGCTGTTCCTTCGACTATCTCAGAGTCTTCGTTTAATCCACTGTTTCCCTCATACAGCTTTCTGTAGAATTCTTCAACTCTTCTAAGTATTTCTTCCCTATTTCTTGTTACAGTGCCATCCTCTCCTTTTAATGCAATGATGTGTTTCTTCCCAATAGACAAACTCCCTTTAACAACCCTAAGGCTCTTGTTGCTTTCAATGGCCTTCCTTACTAACTCACAATTGAATTTTCTTATATCTTCTTTCATGTTTTTGCGCAAAGTTTTGCAAAGTTCTACATACTCGATCTTGCAACTGGTATTTTGATTGTCCACCTTCATAAGTCTTCGCCTTTTCATGAGTTGTTTCGTCTTCTCAGATAATTTGCTATTCTGCTTTTTACATATTACACCACCAATTTCCCCAGCAGTTTCAATTATTGTCTTAACAATGTTTTCATTTGCTTCTGAGATGTCAACTTCTTCAATAAGTCCTTCCAGTGCAGAAAAGCGATTTTTTAATTCCAACTTGAATGCCTCGGTATTTTCTTTTAATTTCTTTAAATCCACCCTCTTACATACTTGTTTCCTAATGAGCTTCTGCCTTTCTAGTTTAGTATTTAAGTGCATTTTACATCTCACCATTCGATGATCACTTCCAGTATTAAATCTGTTCAGTACGCTGCAATCTTCAATAATTGATTTCTTGTTTGCCAGTATATAGTCAATTTCGCTGGTTCCTCCATTGGGGTGTTTCCATGTCCATTTTCTTTGTAGTTTCTTCTTAAAAAATGAATTCATGATGCTAAGATTTTCAGCTTCGGCAAATTCTATGAGTTGATCGCCACGTTCATTCCTTTCCCCGTATCCGTATTTACCAACCGATGTCTCTCCTTGTTCCTGTTGTCCAATTCTTGAAAAAAATCCAAAATCCTCCATGATTCGCTTGATGTGTTGTTTCCGTTTGGCGTGTAACTGTTTGATTTCTTCATAAAATTCCTCAAGCTCCCCGTCGGTATTGCTTGATGTTGATGCATTTGTCTGTACTATCTGAAGGTGGTATCGTGGGTTAGTTGAATAACGAGCCTCGCTGCTCGATCTAACGTGCTTTTAACTTCAAGAAGGTAGTCTTTAATTCTTTTGTTTATTAAGAAGCCAACTTCACTTGTTCTTCCAGTTTCCTTTCCTCTGTAACAAAACGAATGTCCGCTTTTAAGTTTTACCAACTCTTCACCTTTTCTTCTAACTTCACTGAGTCCTCAATGTCCCATTTGATCTTGTCAAGTTCTTCCAATTCATGATTCGCTTGATATGTTGTTTCCCTTTTGTGTGTAATTCTTTGATTTCTTCAACCTCCTCGTCGGTATGGCTTGACGTTGGTGCATATGCCTGTACTATCTGAAGTTGGTATCGCTGGGTTAGTTGAACAACGAGCCTCGCTGCTCGATCTGACGTGCTTTCGACTTCAAGAAGGTAGTCTTTAATTCTTTTGTTGATTAAGAAGCCAACACCACTTGTTCTTCCAGTTTCCGTTCCTCTATAATAAAACAAATGTCCACTTTTAAGTTCCACCAACTCTTCACCTTTTCTTCTAACTTCACTGAGTCCTACAATGTCCCATTTGATCTTGTCAAGTTCTTCTTCCAATTCTTGAAGTTTTGCTTCAGAAGCAAGGGATCGTCCATTATACGTTGCCAAGGTCAATAACAAACGGCAGCCTGGGCCATTCCAGTGATTCTTAGCACCCCCTGCTTTCATGCCACGCTGACCGCTGCCTTGATCAGGAGCACTCCAGCACCTGGAGACTAGGGGCCATGGTTTTTGGTGTATTAGCATATTGGAGGAATTAGCCATCATTTCACCACGCTGGCTAGACGGGTTGGTGAATTAGCCCTCCCCTTCCGCCTTTCCATCTGTGCAGCAAATATTAATTTGCTGTTTGTTTAATTATATAATATTATATGCATCACTCTTTGTCTATAATAATTTCACATTACCTTTATTTAAAAATTTTGTATATACATAAATATATTTTTTTCATCATAAGTACAGAGCGCACAAAATAGGTACCTACTACTTACAAATGCAAGGGTCTACTATACGTATAGAATTGAGTGACTTTATTGACATTGTTCAGTCAGGAACTGGTTTTATTGTTATGACCTATAAGTTTGATCAGATTTTTCTCTCAGACGATGTGGTGTCGATTTCAAAATTTGTTTATTGCCTTGGGAAACGACTATTATGTTGTAATCCCGGAATAGCGTTAACAAGTGCGTGTTACAGTGGCAAAATATCTCCCCTCATTAGCGGCTTCTTAGTGAAAAGGTTTCTTTTGGAGATGTTCCCCACCCGTGGGACGAACATCGCCAAAAGGAACGTTTCCACGAACTGGGGGTCACCCCTCCAATTCCCATAAGGTGGCCTCGTTGCTATGTTGAACACTGTATAGCTTAGGAAATAAGTCTCTTTGTGTTTTCCTATCCTCTCAAAATCTACCCGCCCCCTGAAAACTGAATTTTTTTGAAAGGATTGAAATCATCCATTTTCTAATAATCGCTCAAATTCAAATTCTTAAATCATGGCAAAAACTTTTTATTTAGTTTTTAATAAGCAAATATTTTTATTTATTTATTTATTTACATTATTATTATTCTTTTGAAAATTCAATTGATAAATGGCAAAAGAGAGGATAATGATATAAAATTACAATTGACTAGAGGAAGGGAGGGGCCCGAGCCCCTCCCCTAAATCCGCCTATGGAACACCATCATCGAATCTGAGGGAATTAAGAGCTGCCATTTTTTTAATATTAGCTAATGTTCCTCCTTAGGCTTTAGCAACTTGTAGAGTTCATGCCTAGAATATCTGCTGTCATCAAATCCAGTGTGGGCGGGGGAGGTCAACACGATATTAGTACTATAGCAGGATGTTCCTAATTGTTGGCCGCTCTTTACTTATATAATATATATATGCGGGATTTTGCATTACTTGTGACACGCGTTTACCTTATAATTTTAATTTTATATTTGCCCTTTTCATGTCACATGATGAAAGATAAATATTCTATATAAGACTGTATATATATCGGGATTATATGTGAACATAAAATATAAAGGTATTTGTATATTTGTATTTTGTACGTATAATGAAAATTTTCTTTGTTGAATGGCAACAAGTTTTAATTTTTGTAATAATCACTGTAATATTTAGAAATTCATTAAAATTACAATAAGCTCCAATTTATTTTTATATAATGACGGATACGAAACAAAAAATTTTTATATTTAATATAAAAAAATACTTCTAGATATAATACTAACTACATAGTTAATTCACAACTATTTTTAAATTATTTCTACGGATAATTATAGAATTAATTTATTTGAAACTGGCCCATTCACACTCATTGCGGCACCAAGGAAATGTTAATGTCCAGACTGTTGCCATCGCAAAAGACATTTTAAAATAATAAACGGGGGAAAAGTCGTTTGGTGCTCTGAGGTTCGTTTTTCATTTCGTAATGGTCATAAGCAGAAACTTTTAGGTGAAGAACGCAAACTCTCTCTTCCCACGCATCGCCGGGTTTTCGCGAAAAATCAGTGCTACCATCATCGTAATAATCCAGTGCTGCCGAAAGCCGACATTTCTGGGTTCGTGCTTTTTGGACCATCATTTGCCTTCGTTAATAAGCCGGGCACGTACTAGTTGGAAAGGGGGTAAAAAAGTATGAAGGGCGGTTTTGGTGGCCATTTTTCGAGACGCCCATCATGGAAACTCCTCTCCTTCTTCTTATTAGTTTACCTCCATGGCTGAATGTGCCGTCACGGGTGACGTCATCAACGGCACTCGATGATTGGATGTTGTCTACGCGCCTTGCAGGTTTGCCGACACGTTTCCGACTTAAAGATGTTGTGCTGGATGTCACCAAGATCTGGCGACTTTACGTGAGCCTGTTTTAATTTAATTTTCCCAGCCACGTTTAATGTTTTAATTTGGCAATACAAAGACCCACAAAATTTAATAGTTTTGAATATTTAATATTTTTTCGCATGTGGTGGTTCTATCCTTTATATACTCATTAATAACTAAGTTATTAAAACCAAAATTTTCCAAATTATTACGGCCGAAATTACCAGGTTGTCATGACTAAAAGTTTCAAAATTATTAAAGCTGAAATTATCACGTTATTAAGATCAAAATTACCAGGTTTTTAGGACCAAATGTTTCAGAGTTATTAAAGCCGAAATTACCAGGTTATTAAGATCAAAATTACATGGTTATTAAAACCAGAAATAACCAGATTATTAAAATATAATTACCTGATTGTTAAAGCCAAAACTTACCAATAAATTAAGAATTCCCGTGAATAAATTAAAATTGGTCACTGTACATATTACAGGAGCAAGAAAAAGTGCCCAACTTATAGGCATAGGCCTAAATAAGTGAGCTAGTGATGGGTTGGTCCGCTTCCCTACTTCCCTTAGGAAAACGAAAATTAGAAATGAATTCTATATGCAGAGCATTAAGAGTTAATACATTTACAAAACCTATATTTACAAGATGTATATTTACAATATATATATATATTTAAAAAATGTTTTGATATATGTTGTGATGTATTTACAAGGTATAAATTCACAAGATGTATATTTACAAGATGTATATTTACAAGGTGTAAATTTACAAGGTGTATATTTACAAGGTGTAAATTTACAAGGTGTATATTTACAAGGTGTAAATTTACAAGGTGTATATTTACAAGGTATAATTTACAAGATGTATATTACAAGGTGTATATTTACAAGGTGTATATTTACAATCTGTATATTTATTATACCTATAATAATTATTATTATTATTTACTTTAGGAGGATTGGAAATTTTTAATATTTTTTCCACTTTTCCCATTCTCATCATCTTTAGAACATTCGATTTATTGAACTTACAAACTTTTTTCCTCACAAATTCTAAGGCAGAGGATAAACGTTATTTAACGTAAAATTCAGAGACAAATTATGGCAGGAAAAAAGAAATTCGGGAACTGGAATTTTTGGAATACAACTCAGGGACTGCAGGTTTGAGAACAGAGCTTGGAGATTAGAAGTTTGAGAAAGCAGCTACAGCTTTGTGAACGCAGCTTTAAAACTGTGTTTGAGAATACAACTTAGAAAATGCATTTCTAAGAATACAGTTTAAAAAATGAAGTTTTGACAATACAACAAAATACTACAATTTTAACAATGCAGTTTAGAAAATGCATGTTGAGAAATACAGCAACGTACTATAGTTTGAACAATACGGATTAGAAACTATAGTTTTTAGAATACAACTTATATAGAAACTGTACTTTTGAGGATACAACTTACATAGAAACTGCAGTTTTGAGGATACAACTTATATAGAAACTACAGTTTTGAGGATACAACTTATATACAGGGTGATTCAGAACTAATGGAACAAACTGAAAGGGGTGGTAAAGGACGCCAAATAAGCCATATTTGGCGAAATCATGTCCGCAAACGAGCCAGTTTGGCTGTACAGTGAAAGTATTATTTATATCCACATCGTTGCTACAAAGGCAATTACATGAACAAAAAAATTTTTTTGACGCATAATTTAAGTGATTGACCTAATAATGCAGCAGATTAAAAAAAATTAAAAAATTCCCTTCTCTGGCACTGAGTACTGTTGCCATTTAGTCATCAAAGGTATGGAAAACTGTTGTATATTATCAATAATTATATTTTATTATATATATTATTAATTATATTTTATTATATACATATAATTAATATATATATATTATTATATATTTTATATATTATTATTAATTATATTTTATTATATATATTATTAATTATATTTTATTAATATGTTATTAATTATAATTGTATTATATTTTATGTTATTAATTATTATATATTTATATTTTTAATGATATTATAATACATAATATTAATATTATTTGTTAATGTTATATTAATACTTTTCATTAATTATATATATAATGTATATTATTTGTAATGCTATATTAATAATTTTTCATTAATAAATATAATAATTATTATATCTAATTTGGGAATACTGTAATAATTGTTGATCAGACTTTGCGATAAAAGGATTTAATTGAAATATTTTTCATCTATACCCAGATTTATTTTAAAAACAGCAAAAAAGTTTAATCGTCAATTAAATTTTTAAAAATTAACATTGCAAACGTTGCATAAAATGCCCTATATATATGGCGTAATGAAAAAAAAAAGTGACGAATTTTAAGAGTTCAAAATTAAGGGGTCATCTACAAAACTATGATTCTCAATATATGGAATGAAGTCCGATTAAATTTAATTAATATGCGAATATATAAATTTTCCCCAAAACTAACCAACAATGTGTTAAATCGTGGTGAGAGCTGTATAGTTGCCAAGAACGATCATCCATCGTGTTAATGTTTCACGGGATTAATGACTTCGAAATAATGGATACGCGGGACACTGAATTTAGAATAATACATGGATATTAAATATTAATCAAAATGAGAATTATTGGAAATTAACGCGTGTCCAATTAATTGAAATGCAGAAGCATACAGGGAGTGAATACACACGAACAACATCCGCAACCTTACCCTGTTGTACGTATAGCATCCACGCTGTCTGTTGTAACCGCTTGCCTAGAAGATAGCGAAAAGCTATCGAAAAAACATTTAGAGGTATTATACAATTTTTTTTTTTTGCCACCCACGTTTAAGTAGCTCAAACTAGAGCTTTTTTATATTTGGAGAAAAAGAGGCGCCGTCCTCATCCTGGATTCGAACCAGGGTCCCCGCGTAATCTTGACGAACTAGACGAATGGAACGAAAAAACAAACGCATTTTTCTCCGTATATGAGGATGTAAGATATTATTACCCTTCACAGGGATAACACAATTGCCAAATAATGGTCAACACAGAAAAGCCTCCGGGGCGAGATTTTTGTGAGTTTTTCGTGGGGGAATTTATTATACAATAATGTTTGCCACCCACGTTTAAGTAGCTCAAACTAGAGCTTTTTCGTTTATTTGGAGAAAAAGAGGCGCCATCCTCATCCTGGACTCGAACCAGGGTCCCCGAGAGTAGCCAGAGCTATGTTAAACTGCCCTAATTATATTCTTTATTGTATTATTTATTAAAGGGTGAATGGTTTGAGAAAGCAGTGGAATTTTTATCTACCATAGGTGCACGCAGAAAGTCCATAAGGGGGGGGGTTAAAAGTTTATAATAGGGGGTTACAGGGCTACAACTCCGTATATTAATATGTATATACAAAATTTAATTGCAATGTGGGGGGAGGGGTTACCACCAAAGTCGGATTAAGGTTTCATTGGGCCCTAGACAAATTTTTTCGGGACCCTTTTAGTGTAAATTAAGCTTGTGTAATTACACTAGGACCCGCATATAACGAAGATCTTGGGACCAAAGAAAATGCTCGCTAAATCCCTTCTGGAATTTCAATTTTGAACTCTGAAAATAAAGCCGGTATAAGTAACGTATTTACATGAAACAAACAGCTCTAAAAATCGCGAAAATTCGCGCTGCGATAAAATTACCGCCCTAGTGATAAGGTCTGATTGGCGACGATTTTAAAGTAATGTCGAGGCTTCACCGAGCCGCGTCCCTAAAAAAAAGCGGGCCCTAAACATTTGTGTTCTTTGTCTATGCGATAACCCGGCCCTAGTTACAATCCCATCAACCCCTCCTGCCTACGCCAGTGGTATCTTCCAAGAATAAGAACACAGAAGGATTAAGATATAAGTGATAATGAGGAACCCAAATATCGGACAAATTTGTCGGAAGAGATTCACAGATTAAATAATTTGAAGTTATTGCGATGGAGGTTAGTGTGTGGGATTTTGGAAAACAAGAGGCTGGTGTCGGTGATGGGATGATGGGGTCCAGGGCATTTTCTCCGAACCCTCCACATAAAAGAGTGGGAGAGAGTTCAAGTATTACGTAAGCAATATTTTGGCCATTTCACCCCCACCTCAGAAAGCAAAAATTAACATTGGCTAACATAGGAAAATAAGACCAACGGCAACCCCTCCCCACAAGGTTCTTACGTAATACTTGAACGCTTCCAGTCCTATACAAGCAGGAAGGGGGGAGGGGGATTAAAATATTGTATATGATTATCACGCTGTTAATGAAAAATGTGAATGATGTGAAAAATGAATGAAATGTGAATGAATGAATGTGAAAAATGTGAATGAATATGACTATCGTAATATAGGTGATATCGGGACATAGGTGATACCGTGATATATCTATGGTATATAAAATATGATATAATATGGAGTATAAATATGATATAATATGGTATATAAAAATATGATATAATATGGTATATAAAAATATGATATAATATGGTATATAAAAATATGATATAATATGGTATATAAAAATATGATATATGGTATATAAAAATATGATATAATATGGTGTATGTAAAATATATCCAAATGATATATCTATGGTATGGTAAATAAAAAATGAATATATATATATGGTATATATGATACTTAAGTAGTAAAACCATGGACATTCTAGCTGTAAGGTTCCCTGTTCATTTAATAGTTCATTAAATTGGCTATGATAATTGTATTCCCATAGTGGCTTTTAATTAATTATTTTATTCAATTATAAGGCGAAATCCCAAATTTGTTTATTAGTTATATGTTTTGTGTGGGGGGTGAGGGGGAGCAGGAGAATTGTTGGCGCCAAATCTGGAATTTCCCGACGAAATCTGGCTCCATAATTTCCCCGGCAAGATCGGCGAGGCGCATCAGAGCTATTTCATCAGGATCCTTATTAAGCTAGTTAGTGATCTGTGGAGGTTATGATGAAGGCTCTCAAAAGTGAATATTTAAGGGTGGGCGGGAAATGAACGCCGTTGATTCTCAGCGCTAAAACCTCTAAATTATGCATAATAGTCGATTGCATAAGGCTCGTTCGGCACTAGTGCATCTCTAACAGCACATCTCTAGGAACACGTACGAAATCCCCAAATGGGGTTCTTTGAGCGCAGATGGAAAAACTCGATATTATTTTTAAAGATATAAATTAAGTAAATAAGCAATAATGACTACCAATAATTTCATTTCGCTACATTTCTTTTCTCTGCCGTGAATCCTCTCCAACCCGATCACCCCAAGAAATTGGGCATTTTGCAAGTTTGGAATGAAATGAGGAGAAAACTCTCGTTAATTTTGTGTGTATTTGATACTTAGCCACTGAAATTTTTTACCGCTTTAAGAAGTGGTCGTATTAGGGAACCATATTCAATTTTTTTTTTATTCAAGGATTTTGTTTTAATTAGATCAGGGATACCCAAATTTGCTCATCCAGTGCCACCCAATACCATATGTGTGGGGGGGGGGCGAATAACCACATATAGTACTATGGTTATACCGCGCATATGGTATTGTGGTTATGCCCCGCATATGGTATTGTGTGGCATATATGGGGGGGGGGGAATAACAATGCCATACCAATAATTTACATGCGAACAACATAACGGAAAATATTCTAAAATACAATACAGCCATATACGTAGTGTTATATAGGCACGTGGAATCCGAGCCCCCCTCCCCCCAAAAAAATAATTTAAGAATAAATTGGGTATGACTGTGTTTTGATTGGTTGATGCGCTGGTCATTTCAATGTGGGGGGATTTGATGGGATGTGCTTATGACAGATGATCAAATTATATGCAGGCTTTGTGGGTACTAATGTATGTATTATCTTGAAATAATTTTACAGAAGACACTGCGCATTATTAAGTCTTGAAAAAGGAGTAACAATTTAACACAGTTTAATAAAAGTTCAATCGTTTTGAGGCGTGATCGGGATATTGTGACCATTTCGTGTACGTCTCTGGATGAACGAGTTTCAGTTGTACAGGACATTTAGTAATGGGTATTGGGCGTTAAATAAATAATTACAAACTAAATTTAAAATTTCAACTTTGATTGCTTAAACTATTCGCAAATTAAAAATCCACAATATTTACATTTAGATAATGAGAATATTAGAAGAAATTTTATTCCTTAAATAAATGGCTCTAAAAATATATCAAATAATGAATATATGTTTGGAAGAATTTTTTGACGAAGGCAGGATGTTTCCCTTCCGAAGTAATTGTAAAAACGTCTTTCCAGCTCACAATAAACTAGGTGTTAATTTCGATTTAAATATCGACGTAGCACTGTGTGTCATTAAAGATCGAGTAGATAAATTGAAAGTCACACAAATTAACATATTGTTAAAAACCATTCTTGATTAGTATATTATTAGTATATAGTTACGTAAATTATTAAAGCAGATTAAATCTAGTTACAATTTTAGGAATTGCAGTTTCTAGTCAAATTGTATCACAGTTAGTAATTGCTCATCGCCAAAAATCATGCACTATACCTAAACTTAAATAATTTTACAATCAGCCAAACAAATTTGTAGAAAACGCAAGTTGCTTGCTTTTTGCAAAAATACTGCGAGCAAAAAGTATATGGCCAAATTAAGAACACATTGTGACATAATGTTTGTTTGTTTGGCTTTTTTATGGCGCAAGAGCATCTGGGCTATACTGCACCAACCTGTGCCAACCGTGACATAAAAAATTGCTATAATCCCTTGACATATTTAGTTTTATAGTCCAAGGTGGAGTGGGGGAGGGGTTTAAACCACCCAATTTCAGTCGTGATTTACCAATAGGCTGTGTGGGCTGAAGGTTGTTACAGCGGCAAATTTTCAAGGAAGAGTTTTGCCGCCGAGAAAAAGAAGTGCAATGGCGGAGCTGGATTTTTTGATGGTCAGCTGAATTATTAATTTTGAATTGTTGCATTCAGAGGAGCAACTAGGCATTATACAAAAGTAGAATAGTCATGGGCGCCATCTAGAGAGAGGTTCAAAAGGCGACAAATTCGTAAATACTTGCGGAAAGATGAATTTCAAGTACCCATCAGAAGCTTCAAACTGAGAATTTGACAAAAGCACCGAAATTTCTGTTATACTTCTGCTTACGTTTGGTAAGATGAGGCGGCAAAATCGTAAATCTGCCTCTGTCCACTGCAATGCTTGGCATATAGCATTAACTTGTTATTTTCGTTTTACTAGATGAGGGGGCTTAATTTTGCCTGAGGAGGAATGAACTCCCTGGTTGCGCCAATGCTATAATCACATGTGAAAGGAAATGATTCTATTTTTCATTTCTTTCGTCCGTGCGGCGCCACGGTAAGTTTGGCGTAAGAAATTTGGCACACGCGCAGCAGAAGAAGAAGACGATGACGATGGTGAAGATGATGATAACTGAAAGAACATATGTCATCGCCACCACCCTAATAATGATGATGACTACTTAACACCTCTCTGTTATAGTTCAATTTTGAGTTTTCTTCTGACTCTTTTGTTTTATCAATGTTACACAAAGCGCGGAAGGGTTTTTTTTTTAATCATGTTTTTGGAACTGATTGTTTTTCACACAAATTTGGGAAATGACAACTGCTTTTTTTCCATAGCCTTTCGACTTAGATTTGTAGATTTTTTTTATTCGTAGATTTTGTCTAATTCTTTCTACCGAATTCCTGATTCACCAGGAACAGCCATACCTACTATCCAAACTTGCTTTTTCTCATGATTGTTAAATCAGGTGTATTATGTGCAAGTTGTTTGTCAGTTTGGATACGGAAGTCTTGGTCATTTTCAATAATCCTCTCAGCTTTGTGGTCCGACCAGTGTTTGTTGACTGTAACATTATATTTTTGGGACAGGAGCCAGTGCATCATTGAAGCTATTTTATTGTGTCTTTCCAAATGATCAGTAGAAGAACTCACTGCATCCATAGATCAAGTGATCCACTTTTTCGTCTGCTGCTTTACAAAGACGAGATTTGCTATCATGAGATGATTTTTCGATTTTTGTTTTAATTACGTCCACCCATAATGTCTGTTTTTGTGCAGCCATTAATGAACCTTCTCTTTCTTTCCTTGATGTACCCTTTTAAAGCCACTGCCAAATTTGCTCCTCATTAACAACAACAACAACTTCTTCTTCTCCTCCTCCTCCACCTCCTCCTCCTTCTTCTCCTCCTCCTCATCATCTTCATCATCATCATCACCATCACTCTTCTTATTGTCAATCTTTTCTTCTTTCGCCATAGTACAAAAACATAAAATAACGATTGCAAAATGTAAATATGCAAATTGTGTTGGCCCAATGAATTCAGTACATAGTAAATACGGGAAAACAATTTTGAAGACTACATATATTTGTTATTCTCTATGGGATGTAATTATTTATACGAGTTTTGCGCAGATATAAATTATCTAGGAGTGTTTTGTTTGACATTTAGCGTTATTTGATGAGACATTATGCCTGGCCCCAAAACAGAGATTACGCTTTTCCTGCATTATAAAATAATCTCATTTAAATAATGACATTTTCTCATATGGAAAACGTCTGGAAAACGTTGGCGACATTTCTGATGAAACAGACATGAATTATTGATAGCTGCAGCATATTGTGTTTCACAAAAGTCACGTTCATTTCAAACTGTGCAAAATTGCAAATTCACGCATTTTCCTTTAATCGAGTCAGATTGTCGATTTCGATATTTGTCGACTATTCACCCTTGTCAATTCACAATGCAGATATCATTTCTAATTTCTTTATTGTGCTGCGCATCTTTGCCTCCTCCCTGCGTTTAAAAAGTTCATTATTCGGGAATTCACGCGTGAATTTCCATTGTATGGCATTGTGTGGTAGAGCCATTACGTTCATTTCTGGTGTTAGGCGTAATTGCGCTCCATTCAGCAAGACAAAGCGTAATGTGAAGTGTAATATCTAGCGTAGGAAGTAAATCACCAAATATGGATAAGTAACGCATATGAGAAAACGTTTTTACATGAAATTTTCTGTTATTATTGTGCTGGCTTTTCATTTTAACAGAGTGGGTATGAAATTTGGAGAATTCTTCGAAATGTGACTTAGAATCGCCATTAAAATTTTTAACGTTACTCCTCTAAACTATCGCATAATCGCTTAAAAACATCTAAACCTTTTCGTTGCATTCTCATTTTTATGAAATTTATTTCTTTGTGTGCTTGATATTTTTTTTTTCATTCAAACTTGCATATTTTTTTTCATCTACATAGGCCTAAAGGGAAGGGTGGAATATTGTTTAGTCATTTAGTCTTTTGTGGGATGCTTTGTCAGACATTAATTTGTTTACAACTTCCTTCCTTCCTTCCTCCATCCCCTCCTTCCTTTCTCCCTCCCCCTTCCCCTCCTCTCTCTTTCTTTCTTTTAATTCAGAATAGAACAGTAGTACCTTTTCTGTCCTTTGGCCATAAAAATCTGTCTGCCTTTTTAATCTTGGTGTTTCCCCTTGACAGATACGAGAAAAGTTTGACGAAGTGCTGTACTCAGTAGCTTAATAGTCCACATATTGAGCTGTAAAGGCAATGATTGCCGCTTTTCATTCCCGCCTGAATGCGTTTGTGGTGATTTTCTCCTTTGGTTCTTACGGAACAAATAAAGTTCTACTCTGATTGAACGAACTTGGAATGTTAGAAATTAATTTCTCTACACTTACATACAATAGATTAAACACTGGTAAAATGGCAAGTGAAATACCCAAGCTTTCGGATGCGTCAGCAGAAGTCCATCAGGAGTAAAGTCGATGTTGTGTTGCTGTCTCTTTTTATACCCGAAATTTTTGGAAAAGGCCTTTCTCGCAAAATAGAAAAACCTAACGGGAACCAATGGGAAAGCCGGAGCACCTAAAGCTTGATAATTCCCATACATTTTATAGTAAGAGTTGATAACTCTTAATCTGGAAGGCAAGAACACAACTTCAACACTACTCCTGACGAAAAGAATTGCTGTTGACGGTCCCGATATCTTGGGTATTTCATTTGCTAGTTTAGCGGCGTTTAACTTTTGGCGTGCAAAAATTTCTTCTTTAATTATCTTTTTGTTTTTGCGGAAAAAATTATATGTTCCTTTAATTTGCTCATCTTTTATCTTAACATTAATTATTTCAATAATTTTGGTCTCCTCTTTCCAATATGTTTCATAATGATGATAATGTCCAAAAATACTTTCTATTATGCTTCATATTGATGATAATGTCCACGGGCGCCGTTAGCGGGGGGGACAGGGGGGACCCGTCCCCCAATGTTGGTGTTAGGGTTCCATATCTCCCTTCAATTTCAAACAAAATGCCTTCTACTGGCACATGTCCCCCATAATATTTTTATGCCGTTGGCGCCAATGATGATGTCCAAGAATACTTCCTAACGTAATTCATAATGATGATAGTGTCCAAGAATTCTTCCTAACAATATTCATAATAATGATAATGTCCAAGAATACTTCCTAATATGTTTCATAAAGATAATAATGTCCTGGTAGCAGGCTCTTAGCTAGACGCTTGTTACGGGGGCTTTGAAAGCTACGGAAGGGGAGCCTTAAAATTCTTTAATGTTTTGATGTATTTTATTAATATATTTAATAACATAAATATCTAAGTAGACTAATATATTTAACATTAATGAATAAATTTCTTAACTTAAATTTTGCATTAAAAACTTACAGAGGTAAACTAAAATTTATAATTTCTCCTCCCCTTATTGTAGAGCAGATGAATACTCAAGCCTCTGTAGAATACATAATGTACACAAGATCTCCTGTAAAAATTTATTTTGAATATATTTGCAACTTCAGAAAACCATCTCCGTTGTTATGTACAATTTTATACAAAACAAAAAATTGAAATAAAATTCTAAAATAATTAATTTAAAAAAAAAAGCTATTTTACAGGGGGATAACTACATTTCCAGGAGGATCATCCAATGATAATGATAATCCTAAACAAAGTCATAAGGAATGATAATGAAAGAATACTTTATGATATGTTTCATGAGAATAATGATGTTCAAGAATATTTTCTTACGTATTTTCTGATGATGATAATATCCAAATATTTATTACGTATTTTATGATGATGATTACATCCAAAAATATTTTCTTGCGTATCTTATGATGATGATAACATCTAGAAATATTCTTTACTTGTTTTATGATGATGATAATATCCAAAAATACTTTCGATTATGTTTCATAGTGATGGTAGTGTTTTATATTTCGAAAAAACAATTATTTATAGAATATTCTCCTCCACTAATCGCAATTTCTATCGCAAATTAAATTACCTATATTGAAGCGCAGCATAATTTCCACAAGAAGGTTAACTATCTGTATCAAAAGTGAACATAATTTCTACAAACTAAAAAAAAAATAAAATTAATAAAAAAATAGTTTTCTGCGCCGAAAAACAAACAATATGACTTTGTTTGTTAACTCATTTTTGGAACAAAAATCGCAAATTAATGGCAATTGATAGTATCATTTGAATTAACAAACGTAATTTACATAATTTGTATTACCACTATAAAAAAAATACAATTTCTAGGGCATAAATTCGTTTTGTTGAAAAAATGAAATAAAAACATTTAGGAAAATATGATTGAGATATCAATTGATTCCGAATGTTATGTTGTAAATTAAAACAAAGGTGAAAATTCGCGTAAATAATACCTATGAAATTATTTTACATAATTTTAATGAATACAAATATGTTGTAAGACTATTATATTGTAAAAGTTTATAATGAATATACAACAGATATATTGTATGAATTTATAGTGGAAACACAGCTGTGTTGAATGAGCTTATAGTGAATATACAACTATGTTGTGTTCAGTGTCGTAGCTAGGGGATCGCGTAGACTTTTCACGCCAAAGATGCAGACGAGGAAGAACGTAAAATCGACTGAAATAATTCACAGGGGGAAAATAAGTCCACGGCAAAGGTCGGGGTGGGGGTGGGGGCGCAATCTGGACAGTTCCGCCAGAGACTGAAGATCATATTGCTATGTTGCTGGTTGTATGAGTCAGTAATGAATATACAACTACGTTGTATGAGTTAGTAATGATTATACAACTACGCTGTATGAGTTAGTAATAAATATACAACTACGTTGTATGACTTATAATGAATACAACCGACGCCAGGGCGACTTTATAATGAATATACAACGCGCAAATGACTGAGAATATACAACGCTGTATGAAGCGGTAATGACTCACAACATGCTAAAGTGAGTTAGTAAGAACAACCCCATGCTAGCGAGCAGTAATGAATATACAACTACGTTGTATGAGTTAGTAATAAATATACAACTACGTTGTATGACTTTATAATGAATATACAACTACGTTGTATTAGTTAGTAATGACTATACAACTACGTTGTATGAGTTAGTAATAAATATACAACTACAATAATGAATATACAACTATGTTGTATGAGTTAGTAATAAATATACGACTACGTTGTATTTGTTTATAATGAATATACAACTATGTTAGAAGATCAAATCAAACAACAGTATGAATCAACGTTTATGTTAGAAGAATTTAATATGCACACAGCTATATCAAATGAGATTAATATATATACAGCTATATTAAATGAACGTAATAAGTATATAGCTGTTGTAGATGAGTTTAATGAATATACATCTATGTTATATGAGTTTAATGAATATACATCTATGTTATATGAGTTTAATGAATATAAAGCTATGTTAAATGAGATCAGTGAATGTGCAACTATATTATATGCATATATTTTCACTTTTAGCCTCAGATTTTTACTTTTTTTCAAATAAAAATATAAGTTCTGATTAATGAATTAACTACCATATTTTCGCACTGTAAGTTAGAATTGAAAAGTATAAAGAATTACTAGAATTTAATGTACTCCCCCCTTTTTTTGCACCCGTAAGTACATACTTCAAAACATCTGCGAAGAGAATGATTATCTCCAGTGCTCCCCCCCTCCCCCCTAGTGTACGATTGGGGATGAAATTCGGGGATAGGGTGGTCCCTCCACTCTAATATAATTTGAGCCCGCAATCGAAAGGAGATTGCCTTTATTTATGTAGTAATTGGGGGACTCGGGGCAGCCAACTTTGTCAACAGAAGCGGCTGCGGTAAGCGATTTGGGTAGATTAACCCAAGTTGAGTTGGGGATTATTTCGAGGTGGGAGGAGTGTTTTGTTAGGGAAATTCCGGATCTTTTATTCCTGATGACTTTCACACGTGTTGTCGTGTGACGTAACTCGTGTTTTCCCCAGTGTGGTTATTGGAAACGTTGGCGATGCTCTCCTCTTACCAGTGGCTTTTAGGTATGTGCATTGGGGTATTGGAAAAGAAGAAAGAGCGCCATTGATTCAAGGAATCATTCGTTTATACATTCATTAAAAATGTGGGCCAGCGAGCGAATTAATTAGTACATGAATGATTTTATGAAAGAATAAATGAATGCATTTATCGACGTATAAATGAATTCAGAATCATATGAATGAATGAATGGTTTATTGGCGATTCACACTGCACTAATTAAATGGGAACAAAAATTACACAAAATTGGTTGGTGTGTGCAGTTCAGCAAATTCTTATTCTCCAATGCACATATTATTAAAATATTAAAAACTCAACTCGGCGCTTGACCTCAACTTCTTTAAAGTATTTCATATCCCATCAAGCATCTACGTTACGCCCACTTGAAAAAACTTTTTGTGTCTCCTTGCTAGGAACGACATTATCGATACAATTAATTCCTCATCGAAACAAACAGGTTGCTAAACGATGCAATGGCAACTCTAACCAACGTCATGGATGTAAACAGAAATCACTATGCTCTGATGATGATAGCCAGGTGCTATCGAAATATCTATTAGCAATTTTTTTATTATCACGTTTTATAAAGTAACTGTATCAACAAATTTCGTGTAACTTTTGCTTCCATCAATGAATGAATGGATTTATGGAAGTACGAATGAATTTATGACAGTATGACTGAATGAATTTATGAAATTATGAATGAATGAATTTATGAAAGCATGAATTAATGTTCACCAATGTGTAAATGAGTAAATTCGTTAACGAACGAATAGTCAGTAGTAATGTTCTCAAAGATATGGACTGCGTACGTAAATATGGGCGTTATTTGTACAGGGCAGGAGGGGTCAGTTTCCCCCCCTAGAATTGAAATATATGCAATATTTTGAATACATTAAAAGGTTAAAAATGGTTATTTGCTTCGGATTAATATTGACAAAAAAAATGTCCCTCCACCTCCATAATTTGCTTTAACAACGCCTTTCTACGTGAATGTACATTGTCTATGCTGTAAGTGCAATGTAAATTCCACTTACAGCAAAAAGAAAAAATTGACATTTTTTCACCTTTTCTCACTTCCGATTTGTTTTTTCTTCATTTAACGTTTGTTTCCTTTTTTCATTTCCATCCCCCTATAACTTTTATTGGATTAATTTTCTTATGTTTTCCTTTTCTTTATATTTCCTAATTTTCATTCACACATTTTTCTATTCTTCTTTTTTCTCCACTTTTTTTTATATATATCGGAGGCCAAACTTGAAGTTAAATTTTATACATCCGGATCACTAAATTAATTGGATACATTTTAATTAAAGGATCGAGATAGTGATGAAGATGAGGATCTATTTATTTATCGTGACATTAAACGCAATTATCCAGGAAATATTTCATAGTCCAATTATTCCAGATAAATGAAATTATTCTTTATTTATTATATGGCATAATATGTATTTCAAAATTAATATAAATGTCGGCACTTACAGACCTGAATGTTAGAATGATTGCATATATTATTAATTACGAAAGAACATAAATATTTCTGTCCGTAAATGAAAGGTTCCCGTATAAAAAAGGATTTATTGTGTCTTCCATAGCGCAACATATCAGTGAATGACTAGTACTTTATTTTACAACTTTTATGCAAAGTTATTTGTGCCTTACCCTCTTTTATTTATTATTTTGTTTGTGTTCGGTGGAGTGGCAACACGATGACGCCTAACAAATAGTTTCCTATGGTGCTTCAGTGAATAAGGTGAAACTACCTTTCAGGGGCAAAAATGGATCCCAGACGCTTCTCCTGAAACTGAATACCACATATCAAATCCCGACGTGACATAAACAGATCTCATGATTAAAATAACAAGTTTTGAATCCTAGGATTTAATTTTTGAATTTATTCTTTTTATGGAAATAGCATTTTTTTTTTAACTTTTTGAAAATTAAATTGGAGAATGCTTCCTTTGGGGAACAAATTACAGAGGCCTAATTGCGTTAAATATTTTGAAAAACTTGGAATACTTCATAGTGATGAAAAATTGTAAAATAACAATATACCCTACAAGAATAATACACATAAATTCTTGTAGAATGTATAGCAATATTTAAAACTATTTGTGCGTACGCAGATCTGTGAGTTCGAAAATAAATTCATTTCATTTCACAATTTGTTTCTTTGTTTAATTTTGATTTTTTCTGATAGCTCTGCTTGACATGATTTGTTAATTATTTATAATTTTCCCTTTTCTATAATTAATAATCGTAATATTTTGAAAAGTGTGGAAAGAAAGCAAATCTTTAGTTTTAGCTGTTAGAAAACACTGCATTCACAAATCTCACTCTGTAAATACGAACATTTAAGCACGATTCTTTTACGGAAATAAGAGGGCGTTAAAAATTACCAAATTAATATTTAGGAATAAAAACTGAGAATTAAGCAATTTGTTTCAAGCGCTCTGAAACTCTTCAACGGAGCTCGAAACGCTTCCTCACGTTTAAAATGCAGCATCTGCGCCAAACGATCTTGGGAAATAAAAGAGTCGGTGACCACAGCTGGCCATAAGGCTACAACATCAAAACGGCATAGCCATTTATCTCTCAGAAAGTCCACTTCAAATACAAATTTCCATAAAAAGGGGGAATTGATCCTCCCATTGGTCGTTCGTGGGGGAAGTGTATTTGTTTTAAAATCCTTTTTTTTGCGGGGCGGGAAGCGGCAGGACGTCCGCGGTAAGCCTATTTTACATAACTCGGCCCCAATAAAACATAACGGCTATACAAATTTTTCTTGAAAATAAATGCCGCGAGGGGATAAACAGGTTTCAAATAAACGTAGAGAGGTTTTTTATAATTTGTCTCCAATAAAAATGTACAGGAAAACGCCGAACTGAGAAGAAATAATTTTGATTTGTTGTTATAATTATAGATGGCAAATTATAT
>QLNU02015270.1:95672788-95697647 GCA_006491805.2 Dysdera silvatica | reverse complement strand
GATGGCACCGTAACAAGAAATAGGGAAGAAATACTTAGAAGAGTTGAAGAATTCTACAAAAATCTATACGAAAGTAACAGTGAATTAAACGAAGACATTGAAATAGTCGAAGGAACAGCTCCTAAAATCTTAAAAGAAGAAGTTTCATTTGCAATAAAAAATATGAAGAAAGGAAGAGCCCCTGGTGATGATGGTATTACATTAGATATCCTAAAAGAAGCTGGAGAATATGTAGAAGACATACTTGCAAAATTCTTTACCAAATGTCTTAACAGCGGTAACATACCAAACCAATGGGATTCTGCAACAGTAATTCTTTTGCATAAAAAAGGTGATAAAGAGGATTTAAAAAATTACCGACCAATTAGCTTGTTACCTGCTATTTATAAAATCTTCACAAAAGTGCTAACACATCGCCTGCAGAAAAAATTAGATGCAGCTCAACCAAGAGAACAAGCTGGATTTCGAAGTGGATTCAGTACAGTGGACCATATTCAAGTATTAAGAGAATTAATTGAAAGAACACATGAATATGAACTTCCATTGTGTGTTGCATTTATTGACTATGAGAAGGCCTTTGACTCTATTAAAACATCAGCAGTCATCAACTCTTTAAGATCAACAGACATTGAGGATGTGTACATTGACATGGTGAAACGTGTGTATAAAAATGCAAGTGCAAAATTTCGGTTACATAAAGATACCGAAGCTATCAAAATTGGTAAAGGTGTGAGGCAGGGAGATACCATTTCTCCAAAACTTTTTACTTCAGCTTTACAGATGATTTTTCAGCAGATAAATTGGAATGACAAGGGAATAAAAATAAATGGTGAATATTTAAATCATTTGCGGTTTGCTGATGACATTGTTATTTTTTCAACGAACCCATCAGAACTCCAAGACATGGTACAGGAGCTCTCAACTAGAAGTAAAGAAGTTGGACTCAAGATGAACCTACAAAAAACTAAGATCATGTTCAATAATTTCGTAGAGGAAACAAAAATACAAGTTGACAACATTGAGCTAGAAATTGCTGATTCATATATTTACCTTGGCCAGCTGATTTCAATGGATGGCAACATTATGAAAGAACTCAACAGACGTATTAAACTTGGCTGGAGTGCATTTGGAAGAAACAGTTTTATCCTGAAGGGGAAATTGCCTTTATGTCTAAAAAGAAAAGTCTTCAACCAGTGTGTATTGCCAGTCCTCTCTTATGGATCAGAGACATGGAGTCTAACAGTTGGAGCAATACGAAAGTTACAGACAACGCAAAGGAGCATGGAGAGGTGCATGCTTGGAATAACTAGGAGAGATCGAAAAAGGAACACTTGGGTGAGAGAGCAAACTAGAGTAGAGGACATCATTGTTAAAGTAAAAGGACTGAAATGGCGATGGGCTGGGCATATTGCAAGAAGAACTGATCAACGATGGACAACAGAAATTCTGAACTGGATTCCAAGAGACCACCGAAGACCTAGAAAACGTCCTCAAACTAGATGGGTGGATGAAATAAGAAAAGAGGTTGGGGTGACGTGGAAACGAATGGCCCAGGATAGACTTGTGTGGAAAGCATTTGGAGAGACCTTCATCCAGCAGTGGATAGATAATGGTTGAATATGATGATGATGATATATATATATATATATATATATATATATATATATATACATTTAAAAAAAAAAACATTTACCTGAATTTAAGAATTGAATTTGATTGGCTATCAAGGAAGGGGAGGAGCTGTTGAAACCTCGCTGTTACGTCACTATCAGCTGACAGTCTCCTTTCTCCGCAATCGTTAATTGGTTAAAGCGTTTTAAAAATAATATTCACAAAATATGGAAACAAACAAAGGTCTGAAAAAGATTATTTTAAAATTGATATTAAAGGAGAATTTACACATAAGTTACTCTAATATTCTAAATTATGGTCTTTAGAGTAATGTATATTTATTTATATCATAAGGTTAATATTGATAAAGAATCAGAAGAGTAAACTACTCGAGTTTTCGAATGTGTCGCACCACTCTTCTCGTAATAACTGGACTCCCCTTCACGGAATATATATGTCCCGGGGTTCCCTACCTTTTTCAAACGACAGTAGTATCATGCATTTTGCATTATTCTTGATGAAGAACAGTTTGATATCTTCGAAAGTTTGAGAATTTTATTGTTATTATATTTTTTTACAGCATCAACCTTTCCCTCTAGATAGATATCTTCTCTTGTGCCTTTCCTTTATCTTGATTCAAGTAATGTAAGCGACATTGAATTCCTTGAATCATTGAAGCACAAATATTTTATAAGTTTCACAATAGAGATCTTTTTCCGACCGTTAAAGACAAATTTGTCAATTTCTTTGTTTGGATTCTTGTTCGGAAACATCCTCAAATTTGATTTCAGAAAAAGAGTAAAAAAATTCAGAAAATTCGCCTTCGTTAAAAATTTTTTAAGTTGAATGCGAACATATTCCCGATACTTCTCAATCAAGCATTAATCCAGGGGCGTGAACTTCAGAGTAGCTCCCAGTTTCTTGTTCTGGTTGATGTTATCTCTATTATTCTTTGTAGAAACAGTAAAAACTACATTTATCCTATAAACTCCTACCGTAATTCAGAATCCCAAAAAAAGTCCCTCCTCGACGCACCATCTTCAAAATCTTTACATATTATATTAATTTATCTCTGCGTTATTTCACTTGGACTTATGATCTCATCTATTTGTCATTCTAAAACGTTTTCTGTTTTCACTGGCCTTGTTCTTTTAAAATTTTAGAAGTTTAATCCTCTAACAAGAGAAATTTGTGCTCTTATGCTAACAGATTGGTTGAAATTTCTTCCCAAAAGGAAATCTGAGCCATCAGAAAATTCATTTGCTTTAGAAATTTGAAGTTGTTCGGTATTGGCTAAAAGGTACCCAATGTCTATGCGACACAGTCAAAGCAACGAAGTGCACACCAACGTAGTTACGAAATTTCATGCCGTTAGGCAGTTCGTTCACCTAAACAGACTGCTTTAACTTTACAGCAGACTGCTTTACTACGTGTGAAGTACTTTTTCGCGAAATTTGTATAGTACTTTACGTTATTAAAGAACATATTCGTATTTCTATCGATTATATATATTGTTATAAACAGTTATTCATTTTTATAAATAGTTGTAAATCGTTATAAATAATTGTAAATCGTTATAAATAGTTGTAAATCGTTATAAATAATTGTAAATCGTTATAAATAGTTGTAAATCGTTATAAATAGTTGTAAATCGTTATAAATAGTTGTAAATCGTTGTAATTATAAATTGTTAAAAATAGTTGTAAAGTGTATACAATATTTATTTCAATGATTGTCAAGTACCTTTACTTTATTTGTAAAGGAACAAAGTACAACAGTGTACTTCAGTTTGATTTTAAAGGAATAAAAATCTCCAACTTTTGATCAAACTTTTTAAACAAGCAAATTTTCTCTTTCTATCTGCCATGACTAAACTAAATACGTTGTAGATATAAATGCTTAACAAACAAGGATCGTTTCTGATTAAAAACTCCTTGCAAATTAATGAAATTATAGGACAGTATAAAACACAGAAGAGTCGTAGGGCCCATTCCTATGCAATAGCCGGAATTCCGATGTGGACGCACCCAAACACTTTTGTAGAAACGTACTTGTATGCGTGATGACTTTGAAATCTCTTTGCACGCTTACCGGGTTAAAATCCCATAATAAAATACCAGTTTGACATAAAAAGTACTTTCAGTTCTGCAGTTTTTGCAATTAAAGATGTAATCAAGTGGGTTTAGATAACATTAAAAAGGTAGGAATTCTTTAAGCTTCATATTTATGCACTTATATGATATGTGCAGCTATAAGGATTTGACTAGATGTCTGATTATAGAAACCAATCGAAAAGAACATCATTATGATTTTCTTCAAATTGTGGTGTTTTTAGTTTGGTTCAATCTATCCACACCTAACTAAATTAAAGGTAACCCACGTATAACCAAACTAAATGTAACCAAAATGTAGAAAGCTGGATGTAAATGAATTTTAACCAAATTAAATATACCTAACCAAATTGTAACCAAGCTAGGTGTAGCCAAAATATAATTATACGATCTGCACTAAAAGTGTAGCTACACTAGACATAACCAAGGTGTAAGGAGTCTAGATATAACCACAGTGTAATCAAACTATATGTAACCGAATTATAACTAAACTAGATGCAACCAAAGTGTAACCAAACTAAATGCAACCAAAGCACTTCTTAGAAGCTAAGAAATGTGCTGAACAGGTGAAAAAAAAGAATAAGGAGTGAATGGTTTCGTTATCAAGTTAACGGATGATTTGGACTCCTCGACAAGGGTTTCAGTAGAAATCCCTCTTTTTTTCCTTTTTCCCCTTTTGGTATACTTTTTCCCCATTTTTTTCTCCTTCTGGTCATTAATTCAGTTGGCGAACTGGCCATTCTTGTTGTCCGTCAAGAGTTATCCTGGCGATAAAGCGTCGTTTCCAGGACAAAGAACATCGGATTGAACCGTCCACAGGGCGGCTCGGTAATCTCCAGTGGGATGGAGATTGCTTCCCCCCGTTTTCGAATCCCCTTGTCTCAGGACTTTCCTGAAAGAAAGCCCGCGAAATAGTTGGCTCTAAAAGTTACTCGACATACCCACGAGTGTTGGGGATAATGGGTAATGTAAAGAAAACTTATTGATGTAAAAACTAGAAACGCCACATTTTAAACGATTTTTTATAAACTATATACGGATAATTAAATGTTTTAATCATATATTTATGGGTTTAAACAGATATTCATGGATTTAAAACGTTTAGTTATGGATTTCAAATACATAATAATGAATTAGAAACAGATATTTAAAGATTTGTACTCCGGTAGCTCTTAGTGAAGATTACAGATCCAGTGCTTACACAGATCAGTTCATAAATGCAGTTTCTAAAATTCCATGGACTGTAATAGTGTGTACATTGGGCAAACTTCCAAGACAATAGCCTAAACGTTCCAAGAACGTTTGAAGACAATACAACCAGAGAAAACTCTTATCCATTATTTACCATGTTCTGCAGTATGCTGCAGTGCTTGACTAGGGAGTTTGCATGATTCGTAATAAAAAAAAAAAAATGTGTCTATTATCAGCGTAGATTCGACCCAGCCTCACACAAAATATGTTAAATACCAACGTCATTAAACGCAGTCTTTGATATCTGGTCGAGCGTTTCAGACAGACACTGCTGTCCTTCATCAACAATCGATTAGAATGAACTCTTCTGGTTAACACAGAGTGTTGCCATTTCAGGCTACCATTGGTTGTCGACGGCAACCAAACAGCAGAAAATAGTTTGAAAGTGTGAAATGTGGGAAAATCGAGATGGGCTGTTGATACTTTTCTGGCAATTCCTGAGGAAGGGGAACGATGTCTGTCGAAACGATCGACCACTACGCTTAATAACGTTGAGCACTATGCTTAATAACGTTGAGCACTATGCTTAATAACGTTGTTACTAATATTCAATGCGTCTAATATCAGATAATCTATTTTTGCAGAGCTGTGTGGAATCCCACAAGGTGCTTGAAAACTTTTATCGGAAAAAAAAAAATTATGATCTGTTCGCATTTTATAATCATTCTTAATAACAAGTGGATCCCGCCGTTTTCTATGGACAAAAAACTAAAATAAAAAAACCGAATACCATTGTCTTAGAAAGCGTTCAAGTATTGCGTAAGCAATATTTTGTCCATTTCACCCCCCCCCACCCCAAAGTTCTTACGTAATACTTGAACTCTCCCTTATTAGCGTACGCAGAAAGTTCATAAGGAGTTGTTGGGGGGGGTTACAGAAATACACAACTCCGCTTTATTTATTCTTCATTTGTAAAATCATAATAGCAATATACCACGTAACTATTAACAATAATACAGACAATATATGAGGCCTTGAAACCCACAATGGCACAAATCCATTTTTGCTTAAAATGAGATAAGAAAGGATTTGCGTCCATCCAGTTTCGTTTTGGCCAATAGTAACGTGGTGCTATCCCGCAGCAATTAATTATCCTATAGTGTTGCAGGCAACAAGGCAACCCCAGAGGGTACTTCCATGGACTTAACTCAAAAATTTAATTTTTGTGACTTATACCACTGTTGTTTTCAACGCCTCATACATTAAAAATACATCATATTAGACTCTACACTGAAAGGTCCCAAGAAAATATCAGCAAGAATTTAACATACCTGGGACCTTAAAATTATATTCTGATTCCAAAGATGATACATAAAGAATTGAGAATCACTCATCCTTTTAATATTTTTTTTTTTATTTTTTTTTAATTTCCATTAAGAAAATATTTGATACAGAGTAGTGTTTTTTAAATGTTTCTTTACTTTTCAATTTTTTTTTATTTCTCTGGTGACTCATTCCCAAATTTTGTACCTGTATAATTTATATTATTCCTTATTATTTCGGTTTTTATTTTTGGGAATAATAGGTCTATATATTCATATGAATATAGTAATCAAATTAATCGCAAAGGCAGTTATGACCCCATCAACCTCCCATGCGTACGTCAGTGTACTCTCATTGTTTTTTGAGAAGAAACGTCTGAAAAGGATTGAAAAATCAGAGAGCAAAAATTATTTAAAACTTACTTTTTTTTTCATTTAAATAGAAGCTCAAATAGCAACGGGCTAGTCATATTTTAAAAATGAATGACCAGTGATGGACAAATAAACTTGGCAGCTGGAATTGGAAAGGTCATCAATGAAACATTGTAATAAGACATATGTCGGAAATAAGAAAACAGGTTGAGGTAACATGGAAACGATTTGGCAAAACAAACAAGTATCCATAATATTAGGAGAAACTTTCTACAGTAGACAGATAACGATAGAAAATGGTAACGATGGCGGGACGATTTATATATAAATAAATGTTTTTTTGACTGTGCATATTCACATATACATTTATTTACAAAAGTGAGTGCATTATTATTGAATTATTATTGGCAAAAAACAAATATCCGATTAATTTTAAAACATATGAAAAGAGAAATTTTTATAATTGCAAATTAAATAAAAAAAATATAAATAATGCATATAAATGTTTACTGAATATTTTTTCGCACTTCAAAAAAATCGGTAATCACTTGTCTGATTGATTTAAATAATTTTTTGAAGAAACATCACACCACATCTTCGTGAGACTTACATAGATTGCAATAGAATTCACAGAAAAATAACGGTAAAAATGTATTGTCGGATAAAGCGGAGACAGATTAAATTAAAGACGGATAAAAGGGTGTCTTTTGTATTTATTTATTAGCATGCAATTAATGAGTATATTCCTATTTTGGCTACTTCATGTAAATAAAAAAATACCATTGAATAAAATGGAAACTTGGCCATCTAAAAAGTTGTAAAGATATTTTGTATAAAATAATTTAAACACATTCAGATCATTTATTATTATTAAATGTTTAATATTCCACTTAGATTCGATTGTTAAGATTTTAAAAAACACTTCGCCATACCCTGTTTTCCCGAACGTTCCAATGATTTAAAAAAAGTTAACTAATTCTTTCTATAAAACTGCATACTATGTTGAAAACAGCAATGTTCAATGCAGATCTCATTTTTGTGGTCCTGAACGTACGTGGAAATAGATGATAGCCACTGGGCATTGGGCCAGCAAGCCCGTTAGATCCCGTGACATATGATCTGGTCCGCAAGTGGTGACCTGTGATGAGTTATCAATACCGTAAATGACCCTCATCCGATCTCTTGCTCCTCGGGCTCCCATAGCTCTCTCTTGCTTCCTCCCCCGCATCCTCCCTTGTGATTCGGTTGGTCATTTTGTCCCGTTTCACCTCCCCTCCTCTCAATGTCCTTTTTTTCCTCCCCCTCTTACTATTCTTAAGCTCTTTTCAAACCTTCCTTTTCTACCTTCCTCTCTTTTTTTAGCATCTCAACTCCACGATACTTTTCCTAGGGGGCGTCGTAAAATTGAAGCTGCGGATGTTGATGGAACTTCTGATGACACTAGTAAAAATCGGATGAATTTCCAATATCTTTATCCTTACTTATGACAATGTCCATCTTCGTAGCCAACAGCTTAATTTACTCCCTTCCTCGTAATTTCTGAGCGTATTCTAGTTGATATGGGACCGTCCCCCCCTGTTCCTTTACTCCGACGTTGACTGCCCTTTTCCTCGGAGTGGCCAGTGGTCAGTGGCGCATGATATCCCTTCTCGCTCATCGAGTACACCCAAATGGCCGATCTGTTTTCATCCGTCTCTCTTTCCTCCCCCATTTCAGAGAAAGATGGGGTAATCCTCGACCCGCCCTCCAGAAGATTAAAGGATTTCCATAGAGACCCTAACTCCACCTCTTCCTCTTCCTTTTCTCCTGTTTTTTCCCTTTCCCAGGATATTTTTTCTCTTGTTCTTCTCCCAATAGACTCTTGAACTTCTCCCAATTCGAGTAAAATGATGTTCCTAATAAACTTAATCTCTTACACGTAAAACAGACTATTGTATTGGGAAATTTTTGAGTGTAAACTGAACAATTTATCTATTAGTAAGCACTGAGTGCAACAACTGGAGGTTAGGAAACACCGAGTAGAAGAGCAACTTAAGAGATAGCAAATACTGAATAAAGAGCATCTTAAAAATTAGCGAAAACTTAGAAAGGCAAATTAAGAGCCAGTAAACTGTAAGTAGAACAACTTATGAGTTAGGAGACTGTACGAGAAATAGAAGGTATGGAGTGAAAGCTAGTTAAATACCGAAAGTAAAATACAAATGAAATTAATTAAATTAATTTGATGCATCCATTTGTGTACAAATTTAAATTAATATACTTAAATATAGAAGATTTTTTTTTTCTATATTTATTCTTCTGGATTTAGGTTTTCAAGTGCACCTCTGAACTTAACCAATTTAGCGCCTGAGCCTAATGTTCTGGTGTTAAATATGATTTTAACTAGAAGGCGAAACCTTATATTTAGAGCCTGGATTTCTGTATACTTTTTGCACATTTCGCTTTTGTGCGCATTTTTTTTTTCATATTTTGAATATTTCTGCAAAATTTTCAAAAAGTGTGTATTTTTCTAATCCGCTTGTAATTCAATCAATTAGGTTAGTTCAATGATCCTTTTTTTTAAACAATTTTAAATAAGAATAAAAAAAATGGTACAGAATATGTTTCAAGTGTAAATGATATAATTAGATAATATTAAAGTTAGAAAAAAATAATTTTATGTGCCTTCACATTTCTGTGCCAATATTTGTCAATATGCATAATACTTTCAAAGTCAAGACCAAGTGTAATATCTTCCAGACCAAGCCATGGGCGCCGGGAGGTATGGGCAAGAGCTTATAATCAAGTCAAAAATCATTGCTTCCCCTATATTTCAATTTGCTTTGGAAAAAAAAAAAAGGTAAAATTACAAAGATGAAGTAGAACATTTCCGTTTTCAAGGCCTTTGCCCCACCCCCACCCCTACCCCCCAATTTCACCCTCCCGGCGTCCTTGGGCCAAAGCCAGTGCTCATGATGCCATATGTTCAAACATATCTCACGTTTCCATACATTGTGGTGTGTATTTTGTGTTAATTTTGTGCATACTCATATTCGAGGACGTAACAAAGTGATATTTTTTATGCATTTCAGTACATATGTTATGCAATAATTTCAAGAACACTTGCACTGTTTCAATAAATTGTCATTTTATACATTTCGAAACATCGCTTATGAGTAGGGTCCAAATTTCTATGCACTTGCATATTTCTGCGTATTTTCGTGTATGTTTTGTAATAATTTTGAGCACATTGGCATATTATTTGACCTAAATTTTATGCATGAAAATCCGGGCCTTAACTCATAATATATGAAAGAATGACCACAACACCAACTTAATTCGTTCATACATTAAACATTCGTGCCTATAGAGAAAGTAGAAACGTTGATACTGTCTGGCTAACTATGGGTATAGAAATAGTGAATGAAAAATATACTATATTTTTCATTCACTAATTGTAGTAATGCTGTAATTAGTAATGCTGTAAGAAAACGTTCAGTTTGAATGAGTGAAACACGATTATGAACAATATATTCAAAATAAGTTGTTTTTTAATATACAGGGTGATCCAGATCAAACAGGTGTTCATACCTCTCTGTTGGGAAAACTACTTGGCCAATTTCACCTAAATATCGTACACATGCTCTCCTGAGTATGCGGTTTTGATTTCTGAAAGAAAACATTGAGTTCATATTTCGGCCGCTAGGGAAGGAAATGGTGCTGCGGAGCAGGCAATTTATTAATATTAATAACAAAAAAGTGTTTTAACATGCAATAACCTTTATTGCAATCACATGAAATTAACTACAAATTACAGTATACCGTAGGACAGTAGGTATGACTAAAAAAAGATTTGTGCAATAACTTTATTGCTATCACATGTGGAACCACACTATCATCACAGATACGGCTCGGTATGTCCGCCGTCTCTTTGCTCTAGAAATTGCATTCGATGCACAACACATTCCACGGCAGAACGTAACTCATTCGCTTGGAGGTGGGATACATGTTGCGAAATTCTGTCTTTTAAGACTGCTAAGTTCGGAACATTGCCTTTATAAACGCAGCTCTTTAAATATCCCCACAGCCAAAAGTCACAAGGGTTAAGATCGGGTGACCGAGGCGGCCAAGATGTTGAAAATGACCTGCTAATCACTCTGTCATCCGAAAAGTTTTGCCGTAATAATGTTTGAACAGGCAACGCGATGTGCGGGGGTGCACCATCTTGCATGAAGATTGTAGTGTCAAGACAATTTCTCTGTTGAAGCGAAGGAATGACAAAGTTCCAGAGCATAAATGCATACCTAGAGCCAGTAACAGAACATGTCATTGGCCCCGAGGCCGTATTTTCTTCAAAGAAGTAAGGACCAATGACGAAAGATGAGGTGAAGCCACACCACACTGTCACTTTTGGAGCATGCAACGGAATTTGTTGATGAACGTGGGGATTTGTGTCAGACCAAATACGGCAGTTACGTGTGTTTACAGCGCCATTCAAGTGGAAATGGGCCTCATCACTCCACAGTATCTGCCAAGGCCATTCATCATCCACTGTCATCCGAGCAATGAACATCAAAGCAAATGTTTTCCGCACGTCATTATCACCAGAAAGCAATTGCTGAGTGTGGGCTATCTTATATGGATAAAACTTCAGGACATTTCTCATAACTCTCCACACTGTCGTATATGGCATGTCCAATTCCCGTGATATCGCACGTGCACTACTGCTACCATGTGCACTTGCTGCTTCCTGCTCCACTACTGCAGTTGCAATTTCTTCAAATTGCTGCACTCGAGTTGGTTTGCGGCCTCGTCCTGGTTTAACGGTGAATGTTCCGCTCTTTTCAAAATACAAGACCATTTTTCGAAGATTTGTAATTGTGAGAGTGCGTCTGCGTAAACCTTTTACCTGCCGAAATGCTTTAAGTGCCGCAGAAGCATTGTTATTTCGTTGATAAAAGAGCTTAACAAGTAACGCGCGATCTGGTAAAGTAAGTTTCATGACGGAGTCCTCGTATGGTGGAAAAATGCTTCACGACTCCTTATATAGGCAGAGGATGTTGCGCATGTTAAGTAATATATAAATTGCCTGCTCCGCAGCGCCATTTCCTCCTCTAGCGGCCGAAATATGAACTCAATTTTTTCTTTCAGAAATCGAAACCGCATACTCAGGGGAGCATGTGTATGAAATTTGGGTGAAATTGACAGAGTAGTTTTCTCTACAGAGAGGTCTAAACACCTCCTGTTTAATTTGGATCACCCGGTATATAAAATTGCGTAATCATATCACTTTTTTATAAATGAATTATGTTGAAGAAGGACATAAAACATATTTCTTCAAGATATGTTTAATCAATTGTCCTTATTAAAATAATACTCTCTCCGTCCAAAAATATGGTATATATTTAAAATATTTTGTTGTCCAAAAATGTGGTATAGAGTATACATTTGAATTTTTTTCATCCGAAAATGTGGTATGCATTTGAATTTTTTTCATCCGAAAATGTGGTATACATTTGAATTTTTTTCATCCGAAAATGTGGTATACATTTGAATGTTTTTGTCCGAAAATATGGTATAAGCCTACACTTAAAAGTAATTTTTGTTTTTAGTTGCACACTAAGTTTAGTTCCTTACTCAAATGTTTACTTCCTCCGTTAATCGTCAATGTTTTTTTTAAATGTATGCCATATTTTCGGACAGAGAGAGAGAGTATTTTGTAACAGCATTTTTGCTTTGGAGTAAAAGTTAAATTCACATAATTTAAAAACAATACAATCGTTATGAATAATATATAGTCTTAAAATTTCCACTATATATATATATATATATAAAATTTCCACTCTAAACTTTAAATCGTCTTCAGCTGAAATGGGGAAGTCAGAAAAAAGACATTCTATAAAAAAAATGATAGTAGAACTATTCGCCAAAAGCCATCATCAAAAAGAATAGAAAAGAAGTCATGCAGGCAAGAACTAAATTGGAATAGAAACGAATAGTGGGGGCCATGAATTTTCTATTTCATATCATTCCTCCCCCTCATAGAGCTCCACGCAAGATGCTCCACTAGTCACCAAGATGCTAGCGCCGCCTTCAAATTTACGACATCAATAGTCTCTTCGGATTCGACTTTATCATTCCGATATCGCCTAGATGCTTCCGAAATTCAGGAATGGAGACCCCGACCTTATGACCATATTTCCCACTGAGCGTCACCGATAGCGCATTCTGCGACGGAAGTATGTATTTCGCTAGAAAGTTCTCGGAAATAGAATATTTCCATAACTTCTTTCTGAACGTCATAGATTTTCCCCATCTTCGTCTTTGCACACTTCAAATACGGTCTTGGAAGTCACGCGGATTTAGCAAATGTCAATTTATTACTGTTCAGATTGTTATTCTATTCTCAAAATATTCTTTATTCCCTAGAAAAGTATCTGTACTTTGCAAATAAAAAAGAAAAAAGCGGCATTAGCATTGACTGTTTACTAAAACATGATAAGACGGGCAGACGGCTATACAGTATACGTGTATGCATATATATGCTATATGTACCATATATTTACCATATATATGGTATATAAGACCGTAGCCAGGATTTAATTTCGGGGGTTCAAAAATTTTTACAGCATGTATCGATACAATTACAGCATGCAAGGCCGTAGCCAAGTCCCATTAAAAATTTAGTTTCGGGGGGGCGGTCCATGTCCCCCCCTCTGGATACGGGCAAGGTGGTATATATGATAGCCCGCGCATAAGGAAATGCGGATATTTGCGGAAGTGGTCTTACGTTCATTAAAATATATACACATGGGATAACATATATTCAGCATAATCTGTAATAATAATTTATGAAACACGAGAAACTTCGGATGTAGTATATATATGATAAACAAAATTTGAGTTAAAATCCTGGGTTGTGAAGAATTTTCTCGCATAAATAGGTTAATAGGTTTTAAGAATTGATACTACAGATTATTTTTATTTTGAAGTTATGAATAAATAAAAGAAGGTGTAAATTGTTACTATATTAATTCTCGAATATTCCGTTCAATTTGTAAGAAGGTGAAAACGTAAAAACGTGCGGGAAAAATGCGGAATGTTCCGATGGTTTAAGGGTCTGAGTCCCTTAAACCATCAATGGTTTAAGGGACTCAGACCCCTCCCATTGGATATTAAAGGACATTTTCCCTTAAAGACAGAATTATACAATCTTTTTTAAAGCTCTTTGATCCCCTTCATAATTTATTAAATGCTACATCCCTGGTATGCATGGATATCGTTTTTACAGTGGATGTCGAAAAAAAACAAAAAACAAACGTGAATAATATTATACGATAGGTATTGTCATTTATCAAATATCGTACATATGTGAAACAACATTAGGTCCGTCCAGTGTTGCCAAATTGTGAAATATGCAGCATTTTGATTATTTAACATGATATATAGGTATAATATGATGAGAATAAAGTTTGGATTATTGATAAAATTCGGTGACCGACAAACTTAAATTATCGTAATTAAATTTATACTAAAGGGATGTTCAAATAGTACGAACGTACATTTCTGGCTATCTTATACCTCTCAACCTTACAAGAAAAAACGAGCAAATATCTGCCCCTTTCATGCTTACGTGAGACTTCAGTTCTCTAATATTTTGATGCAAGTTTTTGAAATAAGAATGTGTGATGCATATTATAATACTTATTTACATTTTTATTGTAATATTGAGCACTTATTAGTAAGATCTATTAAGTTCGTTATAATATAGGGTGTTTTTTTTAGTTGTGATAGAACTTTCATTGGCGACAGCTCTCAAATAAGCTGTTTATTTGCACGTTCTCTTTCACATTTGTAGTTAGTATAGTTCGGCAAAATAATATGGAACATTTTACGCTTTAAGAACGGCACCAAATTATTCGAATTTATTTTGAAAATCAGGTCGTCCATTCGAGCAACTTACAGACGACTTCGTAATTTTTATGGTGAACGTAACCACCCATTTGAGCAAGCCATCCGTCGAACTATGGATAGATTTAAAGCGACATATTCCCTAGATGATGCAAAGACACCAACACGTCAAAGGAATGTGCGTATTGAAGAGAATATCGACGCCGTAAACTAAGGTGTTGAACATGATCTAAATTTATGGATTCGTCGTCGGTTGGAGGAATTGGGGCTCTGTCCGTCCACTACGTGGAAAATTTTGCGCAAAGATCTTGGCCTACACCCGTATAAGATCCAGCTGGTGCAGGAATTAAAGCCACGAGACCATCTTGTGCGTTGTGCTTTCGCCGATTGGGCATTTGGAAACTGACCCGTTGTTTTATCGCAAAATTGTGTTCAGCGATGAGGCTCATTTTTGGCTTAACAGGTTTATTAATAAGCCAAAATTAACGCATATGGAGTGAGAGAAATTTACAAGAGATCCTACAGACTCCCTTATATTAAAAAAAATGTACCGTTTGGTGCGGTACCGCTGGTGGCATCATTGGACCATATTTCTTCAAAAATGAGGCCGGAGCTCACGTTACGGTCAATGGTGATCGTTACCTCACCATGGTCATTGATTTTTTGTTCGCAAATCTGCACGACATAGATCCAGCCGAGATGTGGTTTCAACAGGATGGTGCTATGTGTCATACGTCGACCGCAACCACTGATTGATTGGAAGTTAAATTTGGCGGTAAATTGATTTCCAGAAATGGACCTGTCAATTGGCTTCCTAGGTGGTGCGATTTGACACCGATGGATTATTTTCTGTGGGGTTACGTGAAGTCAATGGTTTATGCTGATAAAGCAGCAACAGTTGACGCTTTGTAAGACAACAATATCCGCGTTATTCATGACATACTGCCAGCAGTGTTGACGAAAGTGGCCGAAAATTGGACCTCCAGAATGCGCTTCGTCAAGAAGAGCCGCGGTGGCCATATGCCCCAAATAATTTTCAAATATTAATGCCATGTATTAATCTTGCGAATAAGTACAAAATTTTGATAAAAATTGCATTTTTTGTTTCACTTTTTCCATTTTCAAACTCTATTGGTATTAAAAAAATACCCTATATTAAACACTTATTTATAAGCAGGGAGTAATCACAACAAATTATTGCATTTAAAAGAGTTTTAACGCACTGTGAGTAGCTATTTTGATTGCATTATAAAGTATTGTGTTACGTTTTTGTTATTAATATTTCGTATGTTGTAAACAAATGATGTAGATGTATAATAAACAAAAAGTTGATTTAATAAAATACATTTATTAAAAATAATACATTCATTATATAATTTCAAAATGTCGGAGAGCTCCGAGCGATAACTGGTTGAAAGCCACTGGTTTAAATAATTAAGTATTTAACTGCGATTACGTGTATTTTATATCTTTCACTCGCCTTGTGTCGTAGGTATTATAGTTCTGTTAGGGCAGTTGTCAATTTGTGACTATATGCTAGTTTTATTAATTCTTATAGTTTACGTAAACATGGTTCGGACCCCCCTCTCCCTAGAGCCCCCTAGAATTATAGGCCCACGCGTTAGCCACCATTTTGTTGTACGTTACACTTCCAGTTTCATTTACCAACGTTTACTATTCGCAAATTACTGGCCCATTTTCTTCTTCTTGCATGAGCCGTTGGAAATCTGAACATTCTATGTTAATTCGTGGAATGATTTGATCGCGGCACAACCACCCATTTACCCCATTTTATCGAAAATAACACACCTGTAAATCACCTAACTGCATACAGCGATGAATGCGATCACGTGGTGCCACTGGCGTACGTAGGGGGGTGTTGATGGGATTGTAACCCCCCCACATTACGATGAAATTTTGTATGTATAACATAAGAATATATCGATTTGTAGCCCCAAACCCCCATTGAGCTTATAGCCTCTCCCTTATGCACTTTCTGCGTACGCCTATGCGTGGTACGATGGCATCAAAATGGCGGATGCGCCAGCTCTCCTTTTTTAGAAGCCTTACCTCATCCCGCTGTCAGAAAAAATAAGCAACTCTCATCTCCCCCTCCCCCAAAGATGCTTATGTAATATTTTAATAGCCCCCTAATGCATAAAAAAAAGTAATTAAAAGCAGAATATATCACAGTGAGATTCGGGAATATACATTAACCCAAAGGTCGCAGTAGATCACTGAATCTGAGTCAGAAGGTAAACGCAACGAATAACCAACGCCTTACATAAATAGGCTTTCCACAATAGCAATTTCAAAATTGTGAGAAGACTGCCCAAAACGGACTCAGGATACCGCTATACCGTATAGCAATGCTATTACGTATTGAAGTAAACAGATAGTCAGAAAAGTCACCTGGGAAAATCAAGAATCGAAATTAAAAACAGAAAAGCAAGCAAAAACACGAAATTAGTGGATACCGGCTCTTTCAGAAAGAAGCGACCCACTCGAAGAGCCGAGAAAAAATTTTAGCCAACATTAGAGACCGGCATAAAACACAGCATGGATTTCAAAGGCGAACCGATCCGATCCAGATATACATAATTATGGGGGGAGTGGGGAGGAAAACTGATGTGAATCTAATCCAAAGTTCAGTAACTTTCGGGACGAGAGGGCGTTGAGACTTAATGAAAGGGTTGGCGTCAAAAATTTGGTTTCGAAGTAGTCATTGAATAGTGTGATATTAGCGTTTTTCCGAGATATTCGAGACACTTGAAATATAATTTTCCATTGGATGCATTTAATTCAACAGATACTTCTTATGTCCGAATTTGGATAAAAATCGAGTTTGGATGTTTGTTTTGAAAGCTTTTGGAGTTCAGTTTGAGAGCTTGTTGTGTTTGTTTTCGTTCTTGATTTATTCTATTCCGTACGAAGCCCATAAGATTTTCTGGAACTAAGTTGAAGTTTTAAGTTAACTTAATTTCCGAAATAATTAGATAATTAAATCGGGTATAGGTAAAATGGAAGGGAGATTGGATGGGTTAGGTTCCTTTATAGCATTTTTCTTATATCGCACACTTGCGACGAAAGTGTTACAACTCAAAATTCGGTGAAAATGACTTGATGTTACAACCAGATATAGAAAAAAAAAATGCTGCATCATGCCGTGCAAAATGTTAGGTCATAAGTTATTCGGGTTGCCAGTAGTTGGCACATGTCATTAGATGAACGCAACGTCCCTCAATTTAGCCAGAAACAGGTTTGTTTTTTTTTGTTTTTTTTTCATTTTCTGAAAATTGGGATTTTTTGAGTTGTAACACTTTCGTCGCAAGGGTGCGATATATATTGAAAGGATCAAATAATCTTTAGCGTCAAATCCAATCTAAACACGGTTAGGGTCTAAAAAATTAAAATTAATATAATTATAAATATATCATCGAGAAAGTAAGTAAATCTAATTCCTGAAAAATGTTGATGGATTCTTCTAGACTGCCTTTCTACATAACGCCTTATAATATTTAGTAAATTAATTATTATGCCATTGGAACATGTACCTCCGTCTAATTCGAATCGCTTCTTCCCGTTCGTTATCAAAATAAGCGTACTAAAATATTATCAAAAGATCCATATTCTAATTAAATCAAAATCTACACCTATACGCCATTGATATTTTACGTAACAGTCGAATTGCTGTTATAACGAAGTTCGTTATAACAAGGTCGACTGTACTTATATATATGTCAACTGTCCTTTAAGACGGCACGTCTTACATAAAAGGGAAAAAAATTGAGACGAAGAATATTAAATAAAGGAAGAGGAGGGGAAATGAAGAACACGCAAGATAATTAGATAGAGAAAACATTTCTTAAATCTTATCTTCGTTCTTAGCTGTAATTGGCGGATGATAATAATTGTTGGCGCGTTTTCTGTTGTCCGAAATGTATGGTCTACGCCATAAGCGTGGAATTTGGCAGAAATTGCAGACCATGCTACTAAATTTTAGTATTTCCTTAAAAAGGAATGGCAGCGGTCCAAAAATAGCGGGGGTTAATGCCGTACCAAACCTGGTAACAAATGTCCCCAATCACGGGTGGTCGCATGTCTCTGACATCGTAAACGACTCCTGTTCTTCTGAACATTGTAATCATGTCAAGGTAAAGGTCTGTGCTAATGATGATGATGATGACGAGCTTATCGTCTGTCGGAGCCTTAGGGATACTGCGATGAGTCCCTATCAAAATGATAGGTTTTATAATAGTTCCAATTTTCCTTATCGAGATATTTAGAATATCAGTTTTTTGAGATGATGACGATAGTACATTTTTTTTCTTCTTCCAAAAAATTTTTTTTCGCTTTTCAAATCTAACAAAAACCTACAGAGAAGTGTTTTATATGGAAATCTATTTGTTTTGTGTCAAAATCTATTTGAAAGTGTCATAGGATATTTTACATAAACAAAATATGGATATGTTTTCCCTTAAGATTTGTTATTCTCCGTTACTCGTGATTCACAAACATATAAATACCTTCCGAAAAAATAAAAGTATGCACAAAGGCATAGTCATCAGATTCTAACATTGGTTTATTTGCATTACTATTTTTTATATTGTTATTTATTCATACTAGCATTGTTTATTTACATCCTTTTCTGCTCGCTTTAAAAAAAAATTATAACATCTGACTTTTCCTTTCAATGCAATTTTATTTTATAAGTTTTTATTGGCATTTATTATACATAGCGTGATTGATGTTGCAACTATATATAACTTGGATATAACCATGTATAATTTTAAAATATGATTATGTAACTTGGGGAGAGAGATAACTCTACATATCTGTTTTTAGAATTACCTTTTTACATAACTTCGCTCGAATCTCCATGGCAACGTCTAGTACAATCGTATAACATGCAAATGCACAGCACCAAATTCGACAACGATGAGTACAATACGTAATAATAAATCAATACGCAGTATTAAAACTTTAGCCAAGGCTGCAGGAATTCAAATCACAAGGAAGGGTTTAAGGGGATTAACCCCCCATCCCCCCCGGCATACAGGCCATTTAAACAAAATTATCGTCTGTAAAATAAAATTCATTATGAGAGAAAATGTTGTTTTCATAAAACCCACTCCCTCTTTTCTTCTAAAACACCCCCTTTTTAAAATACTGTGCACGCTCCTGACTTTAGCTATAACAACGGTTTTGCTACTCTACGATGTTAACTAAATGTAAACACAAAAGCACTAAACTAAGAAAAAAATAGTAAAGAAAGTAAAGGAAAAAAAAATCAAGACGTCAAGGTCTGATTCAAAGAAGAGTGACAGATCATCATGTCTCTCCCCAACTAGAAAGCGACAGAGAGAGAAAAGAAACCGTTTGAGTCTAGGAATTACTCCAGCCAATCAATTCCGGCCTTGAATAAACATCATGACAATAAAAATATTATATGTACGTGTGTGTGTGTGTATATATCATCATCATCATACTCAACCATTATCTGATGACAACCATTAGTTGATGACTGCTGATGTTTTTATAGAGTCAAAGGCCTTCTCATAGTCAATAAATGCAACACACAATGGAAGTTCATATTCATGTGTTCTTTCAATTAATTCTCTTAATACTTGAATATGGTCCACTGTACTGAATCCACTTCGAAATCCAGCTTGTTCTCTTGGTTGAGCTGCATCTAATTTTTTCTGCAGGCGATGTGTTAGCACTTTTGTGAAGATTTTATAAATAGCAGGTAACAAGCTAATTGGTCGGTAATTTTTCAAATCCTCTTTATCACCTTTTTTATGCAAAAGAATTACTGTTGCAGAATCCCATTGGTTTGGTATGTTACCGCTGTTAAGACATTTGGTAAAGAATTTTGCAAGTATGTCTTCTACATATTCTCCAGCTTCTTTTAGGATATCTAATGTAATACCATCATCACCAGGGGCTCTTCCTTTCTTCATATTTTTTATTGCAAATGAAACTTCTTCTTTTAAGATTTTAGGAGCTGTTCCTTCGACTATTTCAATGTCTTCGTTTAATCCACTGTTACTTTCATATACGGTGAGACCTTCAATGCAATGATGTGTTTCTTCCCAACAGATAAACTTCCTTTAACAACCCTAAGGCTCTTGTTATTTTCAATGGCTTTCCTTACTAGCTCACAGTTGAATTTTCTTATGTCTTCTTTCATGCTTTTGCGCAGAGTTTTACAAAGTTCTATGTACTCAATCCTGGAACTGGTATTTCGATTGTCCACCTTCATATCTCTTCGCCTTTTCATGAGCTGTTTCGTCTTCTCAGATAATTTGCTATTGTGCTTTTTACAGGTTACACCACCAATTTCCCCAGCAGTTTCAACTATTGTCTTAACAATGTTTTCATTTGCTTCTGAGATATCACTTTCATCAATAAGTCCTTCCAGTGCAGAAAAGCGATTTTTTAATTCCAACTTGAATGCCTCGGTATTTACTTTCAGTTTCATTAGATCCACCCTCTTACTTACTTGTTTCCTAATGAGCTTCTGTCGTTCTAATTTAGTATTTAAGTGCACTTTACATCTCACCATTCGATGATCACTTCCAGTATTAAATCTGTTCAGTACACTGCAATCTTCAATAATTGATTTCTTGTTTGCCAGGATATAGTCAATTTCACTAGTTCCCCCATTTGGGTGTTTCCATGTCCATTTTCTTTGCGGTTTCTTCTTAAAAAATGAATTCATGATGCTAAGGTTTTCAGCTTCTGCAAATTCGATGAGTTGATCGCCACGTTCATTCCTTTCCCCATATCCGTATTTACCAACCGATGTCTCTCCTTGTTCCTGTTGTCCAATTCTTGCATTGAAATCCCCCATGATGAGCTTGATATGTTGTTTCCCTTTGGTGTGTAACTCTTTGATTTCTTCATAAAATTCTTCAACCTCTTCGTCGGTATGGCTTGATGTTGGTGCATATACCTGTACTATTTGAAGTTGGTATCGCTGGGTTAGTTGAACAACAAGCCTCGCTGCTCGATCTGATGTACTTTCAACTTCCAGAAGACAGTCTTTAATTCTTTTGTTGATTAAGAAGCCAACACCACTTGTTCTTCCAGTTTCCGTTCCTCTATAATAAAACAAATGTCCGCTTTTCAGTTCCACCAACTCTTCACCTTTTCTTCTAACTTCACTGAGTCCTACAATGTCCCATTTGATCTTGTCTAGTTCCTCTTCCAATTCCTGAAGTTTTGCTTCAGAAGCAAGGGATCGTCCATTAAACGTAGCCAAGGTCAATAACAAACGGCAGCCTGGGCCATTCCAGTGATTCTTAGCACCCCCTGCTTTCATGCCACACTGACCGCTGCCTTGATCAGGAGCACTCCAGCACCTGGAGACTAGGGGCCATGGTTTCTGGTGTGTCAACATAATGGAGGAATTAGCCATAATTTCACCACGCTGGCTAGACGGGTTGGTGAATTAGCCCTCCCCTTCCGCCTTTCTATCCGTGTAGCAAATATTAATTTGCCACATAAATAGAAAGCTCAGCCTGCACCACTTGAAGGCGGGGTAGGACACTAGGTTACTGGCCTGGCCGGTTCCACACATCGTCACATACGTTCAGCGTGTGGGTCTCCTTCCAGTTAGATACCAGCAACCCATTTGAAATGTGTATATATATATACGACTAGACAGCTCCTAAAATCTTAAAAGAAGAAGTTTCATTTGCAATAAAAAGCATGAAGAAAGGAAGAGCCCCTGGTGATGATGGTATTACATTAGATATCCTAAAAGAAGCTGGAGAATATGTAGAAGACATACTTGCAAAATTCTTTACCAAATGTCTTAACAGCGGTAACATACCAAACCAATGGGATTCTGCAACAGTAATTCTTTTGCATAAAAAAGGTGATAAAGAGGATTTGAAAAATTACCGACCAATTAGCTTGTTACCTGCTATTTATAAAATCTTCACAAAAGTTCTAACACATCGCCTGCAGAAAAAATTAGATGCAGCTCAACCAAGAGAACAAGCTGGATTTCGAAGTGGATTCAGTACAGTGGACCATATTCAAGTATTAAGAGAATTAATTGAAAGAACACATGAATATGAACTTCCATTGTGTGTGGCATTTATTGACTATGAGAAGGCCTTTGACTCTATAAAAACATCAGCAGTCATCAACTCTTTAAGATCAACAGACATTGAGGATGTGTACATTGACATGGTGAAACGTGTGTATAAAAATGCAAGTGCAAAATTTCGGTTACATAAAGATACCAAAACTATCAAACTTGGCAAAGGGGTGAGGCAGGGAGATACCATTTCTCCAAAACTTTTTACTTCAGCTTTACAGATGATTTTTCAGCAGATAAATTGGAATAACAAGGGAATAAAAATAAATGGTGAATATTTAAATCATTTGCGGTTTGCTGATGACATTGTTATTTTTTCAACGAACCCATCAGAACTCCAAGACATGGTACAGGAGCTCTCAACTAGAAGTAAAGAAGTTGGACTCAAGATGAACCTACAAAAAACTAAGATCATGTTCAATAATTTCGTAGAGGAAACAAAAATACAAGTTGACAACATTGAGCTAGAAATTGCTGATTCATATATTTACCTTGGCCAGCTGATTTCAATGGATGGCAACATTATGAAAGAACTCAACAGACGTATTAAACTTGGCTGGAGTGCATTTGGAAGAAACAGTTTTATCCTGAAGGGGAAATTGCCTTTGTGTCTAAAAAGAAAGGTCTTCAACCAGTGTGTATTGCCAGTCCTCTCTTATGGATCAGAGACATGGAGTCTAACAGTTGGAGCAATACGAAAGTTACAGACAACGCAAAGGAGCATGGAGAGGTGCATGCTTGGAATAACTAGGAGAGATCGAAAAAGAAACACTTGGGTGAGAGAGCAAACTAGAGTAGAGGACATCATTGTTAAAGTAAAAGGACTGAAATGGCGATGGGCTGGGCATATTGCAAGAAGAACTGATCAACGATGGACAACAGAAATTCTGAACTGGATTCCAAGAGACCACCGAAGACCTAGAAAACGTCCTCAAACTAGATGGGTGGATGAAATAAGAAAACAGGTTGGGGTGACGTGGAAGCGAATTGCTCAGGATAGACTTGTGTGGAAAGCATTTGGAGAGACCTTCATCCAGCAGTGGATAGATAATGGTTGAATATGATGATGATGATGATTTAATATTTACAATTATAATACAAATTGGTTGTAAAAATTTAAAATTTATGACCGTTTGTGTGTGTTTTTTTACGGCCCAAGGAAAGCATAGGACATATCGGGACTGAACATATTTTCCAAATTTCTGCCCCGTTGGAACTGAACACCAGGCTATGGGAGGGATGATATACGTATTACGATATCGTTAAAACGAACGGTCACTATAAGGGGAGAATATTCAGCTTGATACTTTTGATATTGTCTGAAGACAGCCAAATTGTTGAATGACAATTTCATTTTGTCCACTTGTTTAAAATATCCACTGTTTCGTTATGAAAACAAAGGTAAGAGCCATAAAACTGTTAGCACTTTAGTTTGGTGTAAGAATTATACTAATATTCCAATATTATATGCATGCATGCATTGAATGTATTCTAATATTGCTGTTATTAAAAAAAGTATCGATAAATAATAAATAAATATATAAGATTTATAATAAATTATATTTTTATTTATTTTAATATCTTAAATAATAAATATTCAATTAGGGTACTAATAGATTGTGATATGTATGCAAAAGCTTTTATCACATTAAATATCTTGAGAAGTTGTCCACTATCTCACAAAATGACAAATTACTCATTCGTGTATAATAGAATACTCAAGTTTGAAGCAATTTAGAAATAAAGCCTATGCTAAAGTAAATTCAGTATAAATTGCAATATAACTATTTTGAATTGCTTTTCTTTGCTAATTTTTACTATCGTTTTAAAATATAATAATATAATGTAATAATATATTATAATAAAAAATATATAAAACTAACTCATAAAATTATAATTTGCAAGAAATTATTACTTACGGAACTAGCTCTATTGAAATCGTATACATAAATTAAACGCGGTTTCCTAATTGGTAATTAATTGCATTGGATTGGAAATTATATTTTATTAATATGGTATATTATAAACCACAGGAATTTCAATAACATATTTGTGAAATTCTGCGAAAATTTTATGACACTCTTTTAACTCGACTTCACCCATTAGATTAATTGGTTGCTATTTCTGTATATAAATTAAGCTTCTTAAACATATATATGTATTTAATTGCAAAATCATCGTAATATCACATCTAATTTTTGTACTTTTTACGCTGTATAATGGTTAGTGAGATGTTTCATGGCATAAAG
>QLNU02015270.1:95632398-95672688 GCA_006491805.2 Dysdera silvatica | reverse complement strand
GCCATATATATATATACACACACACATACAGTAGAGTCTCCATATAACGAACTTCCATTTAACAAAGTTTTCTATTTAACGAAATTTTCGGCGGAACCTTGACTTTGAATGGCACTAACATGTAAATTTGTCTCCATATTACGAAAAACAATTTCTATATAACGAAGTTCTTTTTATAAAGAATTTGATTTTATTTTTAAATTACCTTTTACAATTTTTCAGCGGGATGGTTAGCTAGAAGGGATAGTTGAGCATTTTAAGCAAAAAGATGGAGGTGAGGTAGCCTTCTGTATTGTGGACAGACAGCTCGTTGAATTTTCTTGTTCTAAACTGGGAACTTAGAAGCAGCGCAGCTGTAGTAAAAAATGTTATTACAGTGCAGGTGTGGCTAAGCCACGAAATTTGCTTCTCGCACATACGTGTTGATTGTTTCAAAACGGGGTTGAACTCAATGGGGAAGGGGTAGGGAGCATGCAAGGAACATCTGGAATAAGTTTTTAAGAATTATTTCTCTGTTTCAAATATATAGTATGAGGATTATACAGGTGCAAGGTAAGCCTGGTCTTTGCTTTTTGTTATTAATTTGTACGTACTTGTATACAAAAAATATTTAAATTCGTAAGAAAAGAAGAGTCTACTGAACTTAGTTTTTACTGTCCAAATTTAGCTTTTTTCATTTTATCGAAATTAAGTTTCATCATTTATGTTAATTTCTATTTAACGAATTTTCCTTATAACGAAGTTTTTCAGAGGAACGATGGCACTTCGTTAAATAGAGACTCGACTGTATATTAATACGCATCTACACAGTGGGTTCAGTAAGATGACTCGTGACACGCGTTATAAAATAATGGAGCCATAACCAATGCCTGTAAATTTTCCCCAATCCATTGATCTCGCAGCTCAAGTACTCCAAATCATTCATGTATGGCAAAAAATCTGATCACATTTGAGGCATTTAACAAGTTTTTATAGCACCATTTGTTATACAATAAATATTATTATAATTATAGTAATTATTCTTGACTATATATATATTAAAATTTAATAAATAATTGTATATCTTAAAAATAATTATAAATTTTTTCGTGATTATATATTTTAATAACAAATGACGGTTATGACCCAGAGTGTACCCTGCATTAATACCTACAATATATTCGAATCCAGGCTATGAAAAACAGCCACGTATATGGAAAAATATTATAACAGACATATACACAGATTGATATGGAAAGGCCTAAAGAAATACGATTTCTGATTTGAAGTTCTACTATCCATATATGAATAAACTATCTTCATAAGGGAAAATTTGTCTTCATTTTGCCGTATTTATTGCCAACGGAACAGTTGTTCCCCGGCTTGAAACCGATCAGAAAAATTCCCTTGACATAATATTGCTATTTCAGATGTCTCACTACAGAAGGAACAAATCGTTTGTTGATCGACACAGCATGAGATGGGGGGGGGGAGGTCTCTGGGGACGCGTAAAGAGGGAGGGAGAGAAATTAGACCAATAATTCTACCAGCGTCAGAATCACGACCTTTGGCACCCCGCCACAATGACTCAATTGTTGGAGGGGAAGCAAATGAGGGGGAAGGTTAGTATTGAAGCTAAACGTGCACCTTCTATCGGAAAACAACTCCCCACACCGTATTCGAATTAGCCGGTCTTTTCTAACTTCGTGGTCCTCTCATTAAATGAAGCTCGGGGGGAGGGAAGGGGGGTATCTATGAGGGGTGAGCTTAATCGAGGGGTTGGCGGCTCTCCATGCCATCTGCGATCTTTTGTGGCCCGCACTTTTTCTATGAATACAATATGAGGCCAAAACGTTGATGGTCAAATTGTGACATCAAAAAATATTCCGCCATCCATTTTAGCGTTAATAATCAAACTTCATTTTAGACAAAATACGCATTTTGTTTTGTGTGAAAAATACAAAATTAAGTTTACTTTAGTTGGACAACTGACAATAAAAGCTAGTAAGAGTGTCAGATCCCTTCCGGCACTAGATGTAATTATAGTGAGCATAGGCTAGACGAAAGAAAATAGTTTAAAATCATACATAAATTTTTTAAATCAAAATTTTTCATCAAATTCTATTAACTATTTTCATAAACTTTCGTCAAAAATTTTCATCAACGCTTTTCTAATTAATGAAGAAATTAGACCTCTTTATGAATTAATGAGAATTAGAACTTCCTTTTCCTTTTTTTTATTATTCTATTTTTTTTCTATATATTTTTAATTTTTTTTTAATTCTGTCTGCGGATGTTGGGAGTGGCAGTTGCGAGTTCAAAAATAATTAGTTATTATATATTGCTAGTTTATATAAAAAATATTAGTCAGACTATGTGAACTATTATTGCTATGGCTATCTGAAAAGCCATTTCAATACGTAAAGGTTCGGACTGCAACGTGAGTAATTTTGTTTACGAAAATATTCCTTCCTTTATTGTAAGGGAAGAAGGAGGTGGCAATACAGCCTGTGCATTTTTTAAATCCGTCATTCACATTTAAAAAAAAATTCTAATTGACTCGCGAAATTTTGGTCGATTTTCAAAATATTCACTGAATAAGGAGGGAAAACTAGGGAGAAGAGTTGCTCTGATTTTTAAGAGATAAGGTCACTCTGTAACTCATCTTATCTCTGGACTTCCAAGAGATAAGGATACCCAGTAACTGGATTTTTACAATCCTAGTAATCTTGACCTCGTGAAAACATATTATAGTTCGAGGGCCATTCTGTTCGATGGACCCATCTCAGGGAGCGTATCATTCAGTCTTGGGACTGACTTGTATGAAAACAAATTAAGAACAGGGGCGGAGGGGAGGCGAATAAAAATTCTCGCGACAGGTTTGTGAAATTTTATGGATTTAAATACCATGAGATGCATATTTTTCGAAGGTTTAATTCCACATTTATGGCTTATAAGCGAGATGGTAATGAGCCTAAAATTTGAGCATGTGTCGAGTGACTCCATCAGCGAAACATTTGAAACCTATGTTCGTAGTTCAGGGAAACCCATCAACAAGACTGAAAGTGATGTCTTAGACACGGAGGATGAAGGAGAAGAAGCTATGAGAAACTGAGGGTGAAACGTACAAGAGGCCAACGAGGAAAAGTGTCATTTTCGACGTTGGAGAAAGAGACAGAACGGAACCTTAATTAGAAATGCTGCGGAGGCCACCCACCAGGGAACTCCCAGAAGTCACGGAACGTCAGGAACGCTCGGAATGTCGTCAAAAAGGAACGGGGATGACATGAGAGCCATCGTTCGAAATTGTCAGCCAAACCGGGTAGAAGCTAGGATGACAAACACAAATAAAAGACTTACAAAATAAACTATAAAAAGAGGTAATGAGCAGTTCCAAACAAACCACTCAAATGCAATTATTTCCATAAGTTTTCGTTGTAGATGAAGGGAGAAAGACGGTTTATATTGTTCGAAGAGTAGTTGATCAAATTCGGTTATAAAGAATAAATTTAAAATGTCAGAGACACATGGAAGTGCCATGGGAAATTCTGGAACATGGAAAAAGTACATAATAGCATCGTGTTTATAAAACCATGTACACGCGATTAAATGTACGTTATGTATGTACGGACAGTCTTGGCACATTTGGGGCCTTGTGCTCGATAAGTTTTTGGGGCCTTTTTTTCACTAACTTTTAAATTTCCAATTTTTTTTAGTAAGAAAATAAAGAATATATAAATGCGATAATTTGTTGTGATTACTCTCTATTTATAAATAAGCGTTTAATATTATAACAAACTTACAAATGAGTATTCAGTACAACAATAAAAGCGTAAACAAGTATCATAATTTGCCTTGTACGTTGCATTCTTAATTGCCAAACTTATACCAAAAAATTAGGAAATCCAAATATTACGTAAGCAAGAGATGAAGAGGGGGAGGAGCAAGCAGCTGCTTATATTTTCTTACAAGAGAGAGGAGATATAAAATGGCCAGAAATATGCTTACGTAAAGTTTGAATGGCCCAAATAGTTTCGTTTTCAAATTCTTTGAAGGCGCTATCTTTCGATAGTATAGATATTGGACGTTAAGTTTTAAGTTTAAAAAGACAAAAAATGGAAGTTTCAAAATTTTTTCTTATTCTAAATAATTCTTTAATTATTTCACACTGTTGGTAAGCTTGTTTAATTACCATTCTAGCAAATGCCAAAACTAACGTTTTAAATTAAGTAAAACGCTAGATATCGTGAGTTGAATTTTTTAAAACTTCCAGTCTGCGAACTTTTCAATCAAGATGTGATTTGCAATTCAATATTTGAAAGGAAACTGCGCGAAAAGAAGAAGTATGTCAGAAAAAGTTGACTTTCTATATTATGCCTCATATTCTAAAATTGAAATGTAATGTTCATATTATCTATTATCAAAATATGACGCCTTCGAAAAGCTTTAAATGAGACCCTTACAAACATTTCATGTTATATTATTATAATATTATATATAATACAAAATAGCAAATGCATAGATAAGACGAATAATTCATGTTAAAAAAAAATAATAAAAAATAGGACGAGTTAGATGAATAAGGTTGAATAGAATTAAGGTAAGAGAAAAGTTTAATATTTATTATCAATCATTAATATTTATTACTAGTAATTAAAAAGATTAAGACCTTTAATTAATCTTTTGGGGATTCTTTGACTTGTAAAGAAATATTGCCAAGCCATTCTAAGAAAAATTCAACAGGGATGGAGTATTTCTGGCTCAAAATTCTCCTCAAATTTTAGGCAAAATTGAAAGAGGTCTTTCTTGAGATGCTATAGTATCCTCTTTAGATTTAGGAAGGGAACAGGACGGAAGTTAGTACCTTGTAGCATGATATTGCGTAAATCTTGGAAAAGAATTATTGATAAATCGCCGATGCAAATTTGCTTATGGTGCTCGTCAATAAACTGTTTAAATTCCGGTTTATGGCAGAGGCAGGGGTTTTGTAGAACGTCGTCTTTAAAATTTGTGCAAAAGTCCTAGTAGTTGAAAAATTTTCTACCAATGGGTTTACCAATGGGGTCGCACATTTTTCATCAGATCTCCCCCAGTTTTGGGATCTGACGCGGTTCTTGTTAATCCACGAGACAACCGATGTGGCATTGGTCTACATTTATTTTCGTACATTTCATAAATTGGATGTAAAAGCAAAAAGCCATATAATGTATTATTAATATACTAAGTGAAGAGAAGTTATGAAGTAGATGATTTAAAAAAAAAATCAACATTTATTTATATATAGCGCACATAAGCTATAGTATATATATGTAAAATAAATTAAATAGAGAGGCTTTAAATGTTGTAAATTTAGAATTGGAGAAAAGAACAATAAAGAAAAATATAAAGAAGAAATAAATGTGTAATTATTTTAATGTGTAGGGTGGTTATAATTAAAGTCAGTCTACTCAGACCCCTCTGGAAGCCGTTCTACTCATCCGATTTTGATGAAACTTGGTATACATGCTATATGGACTATGGGGAAGAGATTTCTGCAATAAAAAATAGTTCAAACTTCGACCACCAGGTGGCGATTTAAACAAAATCTATGCAAATTAGTCAGACGTATAAAAGAACATTCAGAGATAGAAAAACATTCTGCGAGTTGATTATGTTATCGTAAATCATGCCTTTACAAAAGAAAAATCGAGCTTTGCTGGTAAAACTTTTTTATATCAGAACGGCAGAAATTGTTTAGCTGCGCTGCGTGAATACCGTCGTTTAAACGGATTGCGAAAAGGACCAATGTCGAAGAATGGTTTGAAGAAGATGATTGTGAAATTTGAAGAGACTGGGGAATTGAGTGTGCTGCTAGGAACAGGACGGAGACCGACCGATTCCGAAGGAAACAGTCGAAGAAGTCGCCATTGCTGTGGTTGACAAATCCTCCAGTTACCGCAAATCTTCAGCAAATGCTCGGTCGGTGTCATGTGAGTTATCGATACCTTTTGTATACAGTACGAAAAAATCGTGTTATCCATTTTAAAATGGTGTCCGTATAAGATTCAGATGGTGCAAATGCTGCAACCTCAGGACCATCAAAAACGTATGGACTTCGCTGTCCGATTTTTAGCGAGAATGGCTGTTGATGACGCGTGGCCTTCGAATATTTTATGGTCAGATGAGGCACATTTTTCATTAGATAGAGCTGTGAAGAATCAGAATTGTCGCATATGGGGTGCCTCACAACCCAATGTTCTGCGCCAGCAGCCACTGCATTTTGATTACGCGGCTGCACGGTGTGGGTTCACTTTTGATTTTATCATCTGACTGTTTTTCTACGAAAATCTCACTCCTCAAGGCCCTGAAAGGTGCTTTGTGACGAGCGTGAGGTACTGTGAACTCCTTCAAATGCAAGTCATTTCTGCTTTACAGGAACGGCAACGTTTGCAAACCACTCTCTTCATGCAAGATAGAGCAACTCCCCACATTGGACGACAAGTGAAGGAACTGCTTTGTGCTAACTTTGGCGAGGATCATGTAATATCCAAAGCTTTTCCGGATGCCTGGCCTCCTCGTTCACCGGATTCAAGTCCCTGTGATTTCTGGTTGTGGGGACTTCTAAAAGATCATATTTACTGAGGAGGAATTAGGGCTCTGCCTGATCTGAAAATCAGCATTTCACGCCATTCTGCTGCAATCCCTCGAGATTTCCTTCGCGCTACCATTGATCACGCTGTAATGCGCTTTCAACACGTGATTGACGTAAATGAAGCGCATGTTGAACAACTTCTGTGACTGATTGAAATTTAATGATTTTGACCTGAATTCTCAACTTCTTTCTGAATTTTCTGTCCTTCTTTAGAGGCCACAATGGTGGTCGAAATTTGAGCTATTTTTTTCTTTATTGCATAAATCTCTTCCCCATGGTCCATATAGCGTGTATACAAAGTTTCATCAAACTCGGATGAGTAAAACAGGTTCTAGAGGGGTCTGAGTAGAGTCGCTTTAATTATAACCACCTTGTATGTACAGTCTTTATAATTAAAGTTCCACTTTGAAATGACCATAAAATGAAAACTACTGGATCAAATGATATCAAACTTTGTAATAGCATATAGGAGGTCATAAGATTTTATTTTCCGGAAAAAAAATTACATAAAATAAAATAAAGTAAAAAAATAAATACATACATAAAATAAAATAAATAGATAAAGTAAAAAATAAAAATAGAAGTTCAAAAATCACCACCACCGGGAATGGCACTGTAATCAATATTGTTAAACGAAATAAAAAAAATGAAGACATTGGTTTAAAACGTTTTTAATCGTTTCTAAAACGAAACTTTGTGGGGTTATGCAAATTGTTTATGGTGATAACATAAACAATTTGGCGGAATTGAAAGATGCGATACACCGACATGTCCGCAACATTCCTCCTGATATGCTAAGAGCTGCTGTTGAGAACGCAGTAATGCGATTTAACTTGCTTTCAGAAAATGGTGGACGCCACATTCAACATGCTTTGTAACACGTTTTAGAAACGATTAAAAACGTTTTAAAACGATGTCTTCATGTCTTATTTCGTTTAACAATATTGCATACAGTGCCATTCCTGCTGGTGGTGATTTTTTAACTTTTATTTTTGTTTGTTTTTTTAATTTATTTATTTTTTTTTTATTTTTTTTGCGGAAAATAAAATCCCATGACCACTTGTAAGCTATTACCAAGTTTGATAACATTTGGTCCAGTAGTTTTCATTTTATGGCCATTTCAAAGTGGAACTTTAATTATAAAGACCCTGTACTCTATATATTCTAATGTGTAATAATTTAAATTTACTATATTTGAAACCTCTCTCTCTCTCTCTCTCTATATATATATATATATTAAATCTGGCCACTTCAAATAAAATATCCCTTTTTTTTTTTGTCCAATGCAGTCTCATGTTTTCCCAAAATGTCCTCTTCAAATCTTGTCCCATCTATATCCAACACTTGGTTTAAGAGAATATTTTGTAATATGCTTATCTTTTGACTCTATTTATAATGAAAGTATTCAATTAACCTTTCTTAAAACGGCCATATCTGGCCATGCCAAGCAACGGTCGCGGTAAAGATGCAGCTGGATGATAACTCCCAAAGTGTCCTTATGTTGTATATTCAACAACTTAAATAAATACATTGGTTGCGTTGAATATTGAAAACAAATGACTATTCATTTCCTCAAAAAATATTACAGTTTAACGCAGTGCCTTTGATGAGCTAATAAATATTTAATAGATTACAAATTATCAAACGTTTAATTTCAGTTTATGGTGAATAGTGAATAATAGTGTTTTCATCGTGACGATTTCGATTTTCCCCTGCAGTTTTATGTTCCAGTGTGCTCGCGAATAATCGGTAGTATCAGAAGTATACTGTATTAATATAAAACGAGCAGCTGTTCTTTAAAGAGCGTAACCTTTAGTCTGAAACCCTTCATTACTGTCTTTGGCTGATAGCCTTCCACTATTCATTACAAATATTTAAAAATAATAACATACCTATGCTTAACCAAGAAACAGAATCAAGCATATCAAACGCGATCTCAAACCACATTAATGTCATGCCTATATTATGTATAAATATTAGTTAGAGCCCTAATTATACTCATTAATAATGGTATTAATATCAAACAAAATTAAAAGTGCAAAAGGAAGAAAAACGAGATATAAAAGCCATCTGTATTGAGTATGAAACTTACGTTACAAGAATGAAAGGATTATATATATGCAACTCGGTTTTATACTAGTGGACATTTTTTTTTTAACTTTTACAGTTTCATCCATGGTCTACTATCTTGAAAATTCCGAGTCATTATAGCGTTCTTTTTCAAATGTTACGCGTTTAATAGCCGACGGTGTATTTGTTATGTGATAGTTGGTATGCAATTATTTTTATTCTATGTGGTGACTCTTGTTTACTTTTAAATTTTTGCTTAATCAGGGTGTGAATATAGAATTGGTTTCAGGGGCGTATCAGTTCAAAAATCATGGGGGACTCAAACAGCATTATAATAGGTAAAGTAATTTTCCATTAAGGAGAAAAATGGAATGCGTTATCCAAATGGGATCTTGAGCACCCGATCCCCTCCCTTTCCTGCGCCACTGATTGATTTGAGATATTCGAGAAAATAAATGGAAAAAAATTGTATGTTTTCAAACTGGCAGACAAACCAAATCTGTCACCGAAGTTTCCCGTTTGAAATCGCAGACGTCAGCTCCACTTCCGAAGTTGACGGTGCAAACAGGAGAAGTGGGAAAACAAGAAAAGAAGAAGAAACGAATAGGGAATATTTTCTCCTTACTTCTTCTTTTCTCGTGTTCGGCGTGAAGACTTGCGAGTTTGCAAAAATTCTTCACGAAACTTGTCTCCAGTCAATCTTGGTGTTTCGCCTGCCGCTGTCTTCTCCCCGATCCCCTGAAAACGTCTTCGGATCTAAATTTGGAAGTCTAGTGCCATTTTGTTCGCAATTCACGAGTAAAAATGCCATAAGATATAATTTATTGTACGAAATTTCTCTTCGTTAGGAGTTACAATTTCTACAAGAAGCATTTCGAAAAACAAAATGGCCTTAGATTTCCTGAGAATGGTTAGTTGAATTATACAAATTATCTGCTTTGTGTATTGCTGATATATTTTTCAAAGTTGGCAGTACCAAAAATAAAACAGTACATCGTCTGCTTGTCCAGGATGGACGTACTTTACAAAATTGGCAACGTCTTAAACACAACAGTATAACTTCTGCTTCTGCATATTTGAAACAAAACGACGTATCGTCTGCTTGTGCATGATAGGCGTACTTTACAAAACTGGCAACATCTAAAACACAAAAGTAGGTATATCGTCTGTTTGTACATATATAAAACAAAACAGCATGTTATCTGCTTGTGCGTAACCAATATACTTTTCAAGACAAGCAACACCTAAAACAGAACGGTATATCTTCTCATTTAACATGTTTTTTAAAAACTGAAATACCTAGGACAGACCAGTGTATCGTCTGCTTGCGCATGATTGATATATTTTACAAAACTGGCAACACTAGTACAGAACACTATATCATTTGCAAAAACCAAAACAGTATGTCGTCTGCTTTGCCGTAACCGATGGAGAACTTTTCAGAACTGGTTGGTTGTGTCTTTATGGCGCAAGGACAGCAATTTTAAGAACTAGAAACACTTATATCAGAAAAGTTTAATAAATATAGCAATTTGTAACTTTTAAACTTAGTACTAAGAAGTTGTGCTGAACTGAGAATAATGCTTTTAATTTGTATTTTGATTTTTGCAATAGCTCTAAGGTTGCATAGCGGCAACGGGTTCGTCTATTTTACCATTAACTCGGATTTGATTTCAGTGATGCTGTAGAACACGTGTCGTTTTCCTGATCTCCGCAATCTAGGATTTTATTCTGTCTTGGATTACCGTGCAGTCCTTCGGCGGCCAACTTTCCCATTAACGTCATGCAGAATCTACTACTACTCGGATTTGATTCCCAAAGCATCAGAGGTTCGGATTCTTCGGAAAACTGTAAGTCCCGGTACAAGATGACCTTAACTGCAATTGAGTCATAAATCACAAACACATTTATAAAATGTTATAAGCAATATTCGAATTTCCTGCTACGCTTTCGCTAGGGTTGAGTTATGGTGGAAGCGTAACTGTGACTGCCTTACAACCATAGAGCAACCATGTTATTTATGAATGCGGTGGAATAGTCATTGGATCACATGTATGAGAACCCGTTACGCCTTTTTTTACTTTTTTTTCAACATCATGCATTATTCAACTTGCATAAATTATTAGCCCTATGAATAATTCAACAACGATCTGGCTTAGGAGAAGATAGACACTAAATCATTTAACGCAGACGACAGAGCCATAGATAAGTCATCAAGTGGTATCGGGCAATCTGAAAAGATTAATTTTGACCCGTGATCAACAGCAGTGAAGAAAGTAGTAAGAATAATGATGTGAAAGTAGTCGCAGAAGTTAAAAAAAATAAACTATGTAATTTTTTTTCTGTAAATGGATCTCATTAACGCCAATTTGTACTAAAATGAAATCTTTCGTGGAAGCGTTCTAAGGCAACATCGTCATCCAGTGCATTTAAGGACTAATGTTGTTCGGGCTATTCAGATCTTGAAAATGTCATAAATCTCAATCCTGGAAATCGTTGAACCCGTCTTCATCTTTTGGTTCCCAAAGCCCATGCTTATCTTCAGTGGTCCGCTCGAAGTTTGGTAAATGAAAGATTTGTTAACCAACTCGTATTGATGCAGTAAAACCTCCTTAGTGGACACTCTTAAATAGCAGACACCTGATTGTAACGGACACTTTTTTCCGATTCTCAGTTGCAATGCCTGTTATACCCCGACGCTCCTGAATAGCGGACAGGTACTGAAGTTCAGAGATGTCCACTATTTGAAGGTTTTTCTGTAATGGGATGATGTGTAATGAAAATTAAACTTTTTTTTTTCCATAAAATCTTTCATCCCGCTTAGCTATACCATGGCTCCATCCAATCCGTGTCCTGAAATAATATTCTGTGCAATAAATTGAGATTTCGAACCAAAAATTATTTTAATCTCTTCAGTGGGTATTTTCCGCAGAAAATCCTGTTTCATTTAAGGTTTTTTTCCAAAATACGAATAGTATTAAAGCATGGAAACGTCGTTTTGCATCTTTTAAGCTACAAATTCAAATCAGACGGTAACGAAATGAACATAGTATTTTTGAATTTGTTTAATTAAGTTATATATTTTTACGTATTCAGATTTCTTTTTCAATGCTGTCATCTCACAATAAAATTCACAAAAATTAGAGCAGATCGCGGGCAATATATCCGTCATGCCCACTTAAGAAGTTAAATATGTGTATATTTTTTACATAGACTATTTACTGTTCGTAATTCAGTTTCGGATTATCGTTGGTTACCTTGAAAAAGGATTATGTATGTGTTAGAGGGAGCTCCCAGTTCAAAGAGGAAGATTTATGATAAGGCCCGGATGTTAAGACAAAAGTTGTTAGTTCGAGTCCTGCCTGAAAGGTGGCGGTTTCTTTTCTGGAAGTAAAGGGCAATTTTTTCTAAGTAAAAGTTTTTCCGCCAATGAATTAAACTTCAATTCCAGTACGAGTCAAAATCAAAAATGCGCCAAAGCAAATTGATTTAAATCGATTAACTAAGGATATTGACTCCCCAACCTTTTCGGTTTACGGCAGTTTATGTGAAGCACGCCGGTTTTTAATTAAATGAAGCAAAGTTGGCTGGTATCCTCACTCACTTAATTGTATCTGCTGATGATCGCCTTGAAGTCTTTGAAAATGCAAGACATCAGCAACTCATAAACTACAACTCCTGTTAAAAACACGGAGCCAAATAAAAAATTTAAGAAGAAGAAAATCGTCTGTCATCCATCGTAAGGACGTGCCGTGTTGGGTCGGGTGCTGAGATAGGGTATCATCTGTCTTGATTGCATCCTTTTTGCGCAACAACAGTTAAGGTGGAGAGCACTTTGCATGCACCCAGGCCTCTTTATATAATTCAGGACTTGTTCCGGAACATTCTAAAATTTTCCCTCATTTTTCCCCCCCTTTTTCCCGCTAATGTCACAAGTCCCACGAAAATCTTGAAATATGGACTTCGTCAGAAAGTGCCTGTGCAGCATTTTGCGTTGTTCTTAGAAGGGAAAAGCGCGCGTAAGTGATGCTACGGGCAGATGGATGATCCCACCCAGTGTGGTGATGAAGTTAGTGTCATGTCTTTTATGAAAATCCCTTTTGTAGGGCGCTGATCATTTAAGGGATAATTTTTGACAGTAATGCGGGTCGGGGTTGCTCAGTGATTCCGAAAACTTACCAATGTAATTAGGGATTTTTTCTGGTCACATTATTAAGTGCATTCTTTTGTTGTTTAATAGTTGTTGAAACATGTGGCATCTCATGCATTCCATAAAAATTATAAATAGGGAAAATAAAATATTGTTTGGTGATATTTGATTTTTGCTCCACTATCGATTAATTTTTTATGTACTATTTATTATGATATTTATTTTCGTGTTTGCACATTTGCGCTAATTACTACGTGATTTTTGTTATTAGCTACGCTCGTATTATTATAGTTTGTACCTGCAGTTACTAGGTCTGCAGTTCTTTTGTTTTTATTTAGTCGCCATTATATGCTGTTATTAAACGGCTTAATGAAATAACTTTGTAATGCTCTTTTCCGTAAAATAATTAAATAAACTTTTAAGAATACAAGCAACTCGCTTTCAACCTATTCGAATAGTCAGTAATTTGCTACAAATGGAGCTTCCCCTTGTTCATTAAAAAAAATTAAATTTTCACAAATTTTATTATATAAAAAGCAATCACAAAAATTTCCCTCCAAGACTATATGCGCCTATTTGGATCGTAGGCCAGAACTAGAGTTGGTAATGAAGTGCCAGGTGGAGGGGAAATTCTCAAAGACAAGAAAATTACAAAAAGAAGAGAGTGAGAGAGAGAGTAGGAATATGTACGTGTTCGGCATATGGAAGAGGTGGTTCTGTCGGCTTGGAAAATTAGAGGGCTGGCGGTGGCCAGGGGTCGTGACCCCCTGGGCTCGCTTTCACACCTTCTCTCGTAATCTAAATCCATTAGGGAACCTGAAAAAGATAGATCGTCTTGAGCGCGAAGCCGACAAAAGAGTGGCTCGTTATGGGAAACACAACGCACGGAATAGGTTGATATTAGATATTAAAGAAAACCATCCCCCTCGGCATCTATTTACCGTCAACCCCGTTATCTTTGGCAACAGGTGAGTCAAACCACTTGTCTCATGGCAGAAAAGGATCCATTTGGACCAGTACAGACTCTACATATGTATCAATGAGATTGCTGCGCAACCTAGGGACTAATTGCAGGATAGCTTTGTGTTTCAGGGAGGATTGTACATGTCGGGAGTGCGTAATGTACAATCAGTCGAAGCCGACAAAAGAGTGGCTCGTTATGGGAAACACAACGCACGGAATAGGTTGATATTAGATATTAAAGAAAACCATCCCCCTCGGCATCTATTTACCGTCAACCCCGTTATCTTTGGCAACAGGTGAGTCAAACCACTTGTCTCATGGCAGAAAAGGATCCATTTGGACCAGTACAGACTCTACATATGTATCAATGAGATTGCTGCGCAACCTAGGGACTAATTGCAGGATAGCTTTGTGTTTCAGGGAGGATTGTACATGTCGGGAGTGCGTAATGTACAATCGGTAAATTACGACCCGGTAAATTTCTGGTGCGGCCCGCAACCCATCTTTTCAATCGAACAATGGCCAATTTTGGTTTCTGTTTTAATTTGAAAATATAATTCATTTATACTCGATTTATAATAATATTAAAAGGATGATTTACAGCTGCCATACTCAATGAAGAGCTCAGTACTCCAAGTCGTTGGCTTCGATAAGATTCAAAATTAAAACTTAAGCAATTAATTCTAATTAGATTAAATTAGTTCAACCCCTTTGTAATGGCGCCATTATTAAATCCTTTACTTCCGAACTTGGATCATGTTTGTATTTCTGCGTACCTACCCTGGTTCGGATGTCACTGAAAGCCACTTATTCGATCTTAATGATCGGTGAACTTAATATTGCATAGTTGGAATATGAATATCGTTAAATTCTGTCTTTTAGATAATCTATTCTCTATATATAGTTCAGTTTACTCTTGTGCACAGTATTCGTAATTTAGAATCGTAGGTAGAAGTTTCAAGTTGCACATTTTAGTTAACCACCAAGCTCAGTGCAAATTCCTAAACCTGAAACATGGCGAGTATTTTATTAGAAGCTAACTACTGCTATTATAACTCACAGTATTGTTGATACTCCAAAGTCTGCAGTTAAATCAAGGCAGGCATGTCTTTGAAGAGAAAAAGAGAGACAGAGAGAGAGAGAGCACTACACGCATCAATCTCGTCACTTTATTAGGAACAGTATGTGCACATTCGCACATTTTCATGCTTAGACATTCGCGTTTTAAAGAATCTTTCATATTACTGATTCCTCACTATCATTTACGCCATCTTTTTACTTATTGGTACGATGACGGTTTTCCAGTTAATTTTCACCTTCTCGCATTCAATGTTTCGCGCATAGTTTTAATTTTCGTGATGGAATGTCATGGCGATTGAAAATTCAATTAGCTTTGATGAAGTTTACGGCTATGAAAACGGGTTTGACTCAAATTTTCTAAACGCTGCATAATTAAACATAAACAATTTCAGTCTGTACGTCCACTAGCACTTTCTCCCTTCTAATTATAGCTTTTTTTAGTAACTGAGCTCCAAACGATCACAAATTTCTTTTACTTTTCTTCGCCGGGAAACTCTTCGCGTTAAAAACTCAAGTGAAAATGAAATTTTTCCCTAACCGCGACTGACCAAAGAACATAATACCGTTACGGGAATTCTAATTTTCAACACGCGCTTTCCACAGGAAGAAAAACAAAAATGGCATCAGAGAAGAAGGAAGAAAAATCAGTAGAAAATCCGTAAAAAAACTCCGTGAACTCATTAAAAAAGTTACGTTCTGATCTTAGATGGAAACGTACGTACGAGCAGACTAGTAGGTAGGCTCGTCTGGATGCCGCATCTCCTAGTAATGAGGGATAGAAAAGATGAAAACCGAGAAGCAGGGAACTGAAGGGTATTGGGGCCCGCCAATTGAATTATTAATTTCTTACAAGGCACGTGAGAACACGTGGTTTTGAATATTTAAATTTTGGATCGTAAAAATCGGGCGTTGGGTGGCATCAACTGTTGTAGCCTGATCCTCCGCTATTCCTCATTCTACGGGAGGCTCGTTTGGCCGCCATTTTGGAATTAAGCACACTCTCTCATTTTCGTTTGCTTCAATTTAGAAATTCAATTTTCGCAGGGTTTTCTGCTGGTAATTAAATATTTTTTAGTGCATCCACTAAATACTTTGCGAGTTAGTGCATCTCGTTACGATTAATTATGCAGCTGCGACATTTTCCCTAACGAAGTCGCAGTCTTGGTTATGTTTTAATAAAAACGTAAGCAAGCCGTTAAGTTTCCCGCCTTTTTCCCCCCTAATTGTCGTCTGCCATAATTTTGCTTTATTATTACGACCGTTTTTAGCATAACTGCGCACTTAATCGCAGCGCGTATAATTACGATAACTGGTTGGATTTTGTCGTAATTAGCTGAGAAATAATCGTAAGACCCTCCATTTCTCAGTGGAACATAACACGTCGCATTCGGTTTTTGCAAATTAACAGTCGAGTTTCTTTCTTTTCGGATTCAATTTGAACTTGTGAAATCGTTCTTTTGATTAGTGTAACGACATGTAAGTAAGGGGTTACACAAGGCCTTAAATAAACAATGCTAAGGTGGTTACTTTTTAACGAAGCTGATTTATAAGGGAAATAAAATTATGCAAATTTTAAACTTTCGGAACTGATTTTTCGCCCAATGGTTTTAAGAGGAAAGCCAGGTTTCTTACATTAATCTTTGGATAAATAACTAGGAACATTATTTTTAAGCTCGAAAATACCAAACGCGTGACTTAGTATTCGAAATTGTTATTATAATTTATTATACAATTTCAGCATCCCTAATCAAAATATTCGAAATTACTCCAAAGTTTGAGAGTTTTTGGGGCGCTGACATGTGCCACAATCATAAAATTCCTCAGCTAATCCTATGTGATATACAGGGTTTAAGCTGGCTCAAAACATGCTGTCGCAAAAATGCTAAAATGGGAAAAAAGTTGTAGCAAAATGCTAAAAAATATTAGTTGCTTTCGTTGCTCGAAAAATCGTATCAATGAAATTATTTATATCAACGATGCTTAACAGGTGCTGTTAAGAATTTTGAAGAGGAAACAAAAAGGAACAAGAAAAGATCGCTGAAGTGCAAAACGGATATTCTGGAATCGGGGAATTCTGTTTTCAGAGAATAAACTGTGGTTAAAAATGCCTGTCGCATTTTCGCGATGGGCAATAAATTTTTCTTCGCATTTTGCGAAAAATGCGACTGCAGCTTAAACCTTGGTGATAGACACTCTCGTGCCCTGGTGATGGGGGGGAGGGCTGCTAGTGAAGACTCATCTCCCAATCCTGGTAAAAGTTTAGTTCATCCTCAAAATCGAAAACTACAATCGATACTGGGTCACTGGTACCGAGCATTGGGGTTGGAAGCTATGGTCCCCCCCCCCCACCCTAGGACTCTATAGTGCTCCTAGAACTTTGAGTTAATTTTGCCACTTTTGATTGGTCGCGATCCCAACGACGCAGTCCGTTACCACCGGGATAACAAGAGCATATAGCTCTGACGTTTCAATCACTTGATGCGTTAACTAGTAGTCATTACAAACATCGCGGCATGGCCGGCTACTAGTGGATTGCCTTTAGCATAGCATACGAAATTAATTTTTTTTTAATCCTATTTTACCAGAAAGTGAGTGTAGTTGCAGTTAGATATTATTATATAACATTTTAGAACGTTACAGTGTTCAGGTGTTAAAAGTTTTCGTCAAACAACACGTTTAACGTGTGTTCAGGGCGATTCGTTTAGAACCACGAGGTAATCCAAAATGCCGTTTAGATGCTGTGTACCTTCTTGCTCTGGAAATTATGGATATGGTGATGCACCAAAAGTGGCGGTTTTCTCCTTTCTAAAGGATGAAAATACAAGAAAAATATGGCTTTGGGCGATTCCACGAGCGGACTTTACACCATCGAAACGCAGCAAAGTCTGCGAACTTCATTTTAAAAACGACGATATCATCTGAAATCCGTCGAAATTCAACAAGAAAACTGGTGAGTGTTTCTACCTTTTCTACGAAACGTCTCCGTTTAAAAATTGGTGCTATACCAAGTATATTTCCAAATTGCCCTAAACTTGTCCCACCGTTCGTAAAAGCAGGGAAGATAAAATTCGTGAAACTGAGGAATCCAGTTTGAGAGCTATCAAAGAAAGCGAAGCTGAATTCATTGCTCATCAGGAATCTATTTCTTTTCAAAATTTTACTAGGCTGATAGAAATTCTGGATTCATTACCCAATAAACAAATTTGTTTAAACTAATTGAAGAGTCAAAGGTTACTTTTTCGAAATTGGTTTTAATCTAGGACCTACTGCAAATTACGCTGTTGTAATACATTCAAATTTGAAGATGGAAACACATTTATATGGCCAAGAAATATTTGTTGATAACAATTAAATCAAAACACCCCGTCATGTTAATAAATTGGAAGTTATTGAAAATTGTTTGAATTTCATAAATGAAATATCAATAAAAAAATTCTTCGGCCAACTATGATAATAATCTCTTTAAGCAAATTATAGATTATTTAACAAATGTCTTGGTTGAAGTATAGTGTGATGACTTTGATAAACGTGCTTCTCTTAACCTTAACTTTCTTTCAGAACAGTTAAAACTTCGTGTTAATTTAAAAGAGAGATATGTTATTCTGCAAATACAACGATTTTTTCATTGGTTAAGTAATCAATAAAGTCACATGCATATAAATATTTACGGCACTACAGTTCACTGATTTCATCTCATCCGTCAAAAATAAAAACCGTTTGCAATAAATTTTGAACCGATCCAACCGATGAAGATAGAAAATTGTTTTTCGTGTACGCACGTTCTGTTTTCAGATTTTTAGAAGAGCATGAAAAAAAACATCATACTACTTATGGATGAAATTCATATTCAACCTTATTTGGACTTCAAAGGTGAAAATATTGTAGGGAATGCATTTTACAACTCTTCTTTGGCTACATCTGCTTACGCATTCATGATATCCAGTGCCACATCAAAGTTAAAAGAAGTTATTCATATGTTTCCAACTTCAAACATCAGCAGTGACACTCTTTTTGAATGTATTTGAACAATTGTCACTAAATTAGAAGAGATAGGCTACAAAGTATTTTGTATTATCAGTGATAACAATGCACTCAGTGGCAAAGCTATGAGTAATTTTTCACCAAACAAACAAAAAATCAAGCTTCGTTTATCCACATCCATGGGACAACACACGACCTATTTTCTTTTTATACGACTCTGTTCATCTACTAACATGTATAAAAAAATAATTGGTTGAATCCTAAGAGTAACAAGATCTTAACCTTTCAAGACTTTGAGACTGCTGGAAAAAAAAATTGCAAATTTCAATTCCTGAATATTGTTGCATCAATTGGAACACGATAAATTATTGAACTTTGGGTATTCCTTATCACTGAAAGCATTATTTTCAACTACTTTTGAACGTCAAAATGTCAATCCATCTTTAAAGTTTTCAATCCATTTGTGAAAGAGGCCCTATTGAAATTTGGAACGAAAATAGAAAATTCTGAAAAAACTGCTGAATTCATAGATATCGTATCAACCTGGTGGAAAATTGTCAATGTGAAAACACCATTAAAAGGACAGAGACTTAAAGATAATTTCCAAACACCTCTAATATTCGAGAATCCTGATGACTATAAATTGTTATTTTTGCGGAAAATGATTCTCTGGCTTGATACTTGGAAATCTGGTGATTTTCCTCATAAACTTTCACACCAAACTCATGCCGCTCTTTCTCACACAATTCATGGAATGTTGGAAATTACTCAACATTGTTTACAAGAACCTAAAATGAATTATGTTTCGTTGGGAAAATTTCAAACAGATCCGTTGGAATATCGGTTTGGAAAATATAGATAATTATCGGGTGGTCAGTGCAACCTATCGATCGGGCAATTATACGAATCGGAGAAAACATTAAGAATTCAATCTCTTTTGACGTTGTCGTCACAAACTTTCGGAAATATACCCATAACCAGTTTTTCAGAAAACTTAGATTGTTCTTCAGAAAACTTAGATTGTTTTTCAGAAAACTTAGATTGTTCTTATGAGGAGAAAAAACAGTGGGACAACTCGTTTAATCCGGACATATATCTCGAAGAAAGTGAGTTTCAACAAGTTGAACATGAAATGTCCGTGATAACGTATTTGGCAGGTTATTGCCGTTATAAAATTTTAAGGAACATAGAGTGCGAACTGTGTAAAACAGGGTTGGTGTATGATAAGCAAATGGTTGTTGAAGAAAGCTATGATTTAATTAAAAATTTGAATCGGGGTGGTTTATCGTTTCCAAAAGATGGTGCTATTCGTGTGGTTTAATTAGTTATATATTGTTCAACAAATTGATTAAATATTATGATAATGCCTTCCTGAGCATTCATCACAAAAGAGATTTTGCCATAAATTTTGTTTTTAAATACTGGCAGCTGCACGAATCAGAACATTACAAATTCAATACGTGTGCAAATCATAAACATGAAAGCATTTTAAAATGCATTATTAATAGCACAACAAACATACTATTGAAAAACCATTGTGGAAAATTCAAAGATAGATTGGGCAGAAATAAAAATAGGAAGCTGGATACTGTTTCTAATAAGTAATTTTATTTTTATCAGTATTTTTGACGTTTTCTATAACGGTTTGCTTTGAAATTTCGTTTTCCATTTTATTAAAAAATCGAATGGGGTGCGACTGAGGGTTCAGTTCACGACTGGCAGCTCCGTTTAAACAGGAAACCCTCATTTACAGTGAAATATATCTATAAGAATAGAAGAACAATAAATTTATTCAACTTACGTACAGTTTTTTTGTGATACATTTGTTACTATTATTATCTGTTATTTCTAATGTTAAATTGATATTGATTTTTGAGGTTAAAAGAATGTTGATCGTTTTGTTTGTGGTTTTACGGCTCAAGGACTACAATGGTCATGCTGCACTGGGACCTACTATTTTCCGAGGAATCCAAACCTCTTAAGGCCTGGGGAACCAAACCCCGGACTACAGTGAGCAGTGCGATCTTTACGAGATCTCTGAGTAACTGTTCAGTTTATACTGTTGGGTTGTCTAGACTTACACTTTGGTTGTCCAGATTAACGGCGTACTAGGCGAACGCGTTACCACACTGCGCCACTGCATGGCACCTCCAATCTTTAAATTTCCGTAGATCCTATTAACAGAGGGATTTCTTATAAAATTAAAAAAAAATAAATAAATAAAAGGAAAAATATTAGGTGGTGAAGTATCGAAGAAGGAGAAGAACAACTCAAAAAATGGGGAAAAACCTGTGTTTTCCATAAAATTTTAATTAATTGAGGAATTCTCCTCGTTCTGGATAAACAATTCCCTCAATCTGAATTTTTAGTACTTTACGATGGTTAAAATCATACACTCTATAACAAAAAAAAATCGACGCACCAAGAAGGAGTTGTCCGATTGCGATAAAAATTGGTGGATGTGAAGAACATACATAGAAAAAGAAATCATTAAAATTTCAGAACAATTGAATGATTTATTGCAGAGTTTGACCGTTACAAAGGGAGGAAGTCAATAAGGCGTTGGTCCACCTCTGGCCTGGATGCAAGCTGTCACCCGGCGTGGCATAGACTGATAAAGATCCCGGATGGTGTCCTGCGGAATTTCTTGCCAAATTGTCTCCAACTGTCGGGCTAAATCGTCAACATTCCGGGATGGTTGCAATCGCCTTCCCATAGCGTCCCAAATGTGCTCTATGGGAGAGAGATCAGGAGACCTAGCTTGCCAAGGAAGTGTTGGGCAAGCTTGAAGACAATTCATAGCAACACGTGCCGTGTGCGGCCGGGCATTGTCTTGTTGAAACGTAAGTCCAGGGTGTCGCAAAAGGAACGGTAACACAACCGGTCGTAGAATGTCGTCTACGTACCGCTGTGCTGTAAGTGTGCCAGAAATGACCACCAAAGGGGTCCGGCTATCAAAGGAGATGGACCACCATAAAGTAGCGTCCAGGCTATCAAAGGTTGATCGGCACCCCAGACCATAATCGAGTGCTGTTGTGAGGCGTATGTGTGGTCGTGCCGATCAGTCATCTTAAGGGTAATGTTGGACACATGTGTGCAGGCTTCACAGTGGATAGTTGATAACGACGAATCCGGTGCTGTGACAGCTGCTCTGACAATCGCTCTGTCTTCCCGTTCTGTTGTGGCCCTAGGTCGACCGCTGCCATCCCGACGCTGACATCTGCCGTTGTTGACCCACTCTTTTATTTTTTAATTTAATTAATTTTTTAAATTGAATTAATATGCAGATACACTGCTCCTCAGAGAAAATGCACCATGAAATTTTGCTGTAGAACTATGAAAATTGTAAACTATTCGTAAGTAGACAAGTTCTACTAATGATAGTAATTTCGAGTTGATCACGTGATTAGTAAGCGATATAAAGGAGGAACCAGTCTGTTAAGCTGAAATTCAAAAGCTTCACACGGTCACAAGAAGTTGTCGTTTGTGCAATCATTTATGTAAAAGTAAAATTATATTATTGAAAAATGATATTGTGAAAATGCCGACGACGATAGCTGCGCCAAATGGATGTCGTAAGTCGAGGTTTAGTTTCAAGACCGTATAGAGGGTGGTCGGTTTATACATTGCATTGCAACAAAAACTGGAAGTGGGTGCATCGACTGTAAGTCAAATTTGAAGACGGTTGTCTGAATAAGAACATGTGAGTCATAGTAGTGGGACTGGAAACATGTAGACAAAGACCACAACGCACATCTCGATGCATATAATATCATGCCGCAGCGGCTGCACAATCCATAACTCGCAACATTTTGCGAGACGCAAGGGAAGTGCTGGATTTTTCAATATTGATAACGACAGTTCATCATAGATTGGCCGAGACAAGCTTGCAAGCGTCCTTTGCGAAGACTGATACTAACATCGTACCATCGTCTTGCACGCTCGTGGTGGTAATAGAGCTGTCTGGCGTAGTGAACAGTATATTGTGATATTCAGCAAAAGATATCGATTCTGTCTGAGCAATAATGACCAGCAACTGAGAATTTAATGGGACGTGGCAATGGAGATGAGTTTTCTACCATTTTGGAGCACTATAGTGCTCCTCAGCTTGTAGTCATGATTTCGCGTGCTACCAGCTACAATAGTCGTCTTCCTCTAGTACGCATAACGACCACCTTGACAAGCCAGCGATATGTTAATGAGGTGATGAAGGCCATTGCACTGCCCTATCTTCAGAACGTATCAAATGCCACTTATTAGCATGACAATGCACGGCCACAGACATCAAACATCAGCGTGTATACTTTATATATAATATCCCTGTGATTCCTTGTCCATAAATATCCCCAGACCTCTGTTCAATTAAAAATCTGTGGAACTTGATGGACATCGAATCTACACTCCAACAACCCCGAAATACGGATAAACTCTGAACATCTCTGAGTACCGCATGATCAACCATACCTAAGGGTAGTATCCGAGCAGTCTTTAGTTCGATGCCATATTGCCTAAACGAATTTATCTCTCATTATGGTGAGTTGGCTGCATACTGAATACCCTATGCATTCAGCAAATTTTGCCTCACTTACAGCGTTCCTGCATGGTGTTGCATTTTCTCCGTGGAACAGTATTTATAAACTTAGAAAACGAAAAAAGAATGGACAACGCAAGAAATTATAGTAAAAGCTACTTAACTTCCAGGAGCAGTTATAAGCCGTGATTAACCCGCGAGCAGATTAGAGGAACGCGAGAACGCGCGCGGGGTGCTTTGCACCCCATCTGATTATATAGCATTATTTCATTAAAAACGTCCAATTTTACAGGGAACAATAAGTGGAATTTTCTCTTTGTCACCCTACCCCAAAAGATTGTGACTTTGAAGGCAACAGGAAAGAGTTTGGCCAGTTTCAGAAGCAAGGGTGGACGGTTCTTTTAACATATTGTAAGTTGTGGGATGTGAAACACCCCGTCCGCCTACTCGGTGGTTAAAGTTTCAGGAGATCTACATGGAGCACTTTGGAGCTTTGTGCGCCTCCAGTTCCTATCTGTGAAAAAAAATCATGCAAATTTCAGCGCTTTCTTAGCGCTACCGTGATCATGCTCCCTTTCATAGCTTATAGCGTTTAATGTTGAACATCAGTGAGAGAAAAATCATATTTTTTTTTATTCAAGGATCCTCTTCCCAAAGCAAAAATAAAATTTGGAGTGGTTTAGGAATGGTTCGCTATTCTCTCCCCCCCCGCCTCCTTCATGGCATCACAACTTTGCCATAAATCATTTGCTCTCCGGCTCAAACGGAATTCGTGACGATTGAAATAATGGCTCTGGTCGTATCGTGATCGGTAACAAAAATTAAACGATAAAATTAAAGAATTGAAAAATAAATCTGACACTCAATATATTGCATAAGACGGGACACCAGCATTCGAAATCGTTTTCGTTTTTTAAGTTTAAATAAAGTCAGATTTAATTTTTTTTTATTCTATTTATTTATTCAAAATAAATAGCAAAATACATAGCAAATTAAAGGTTTTCTTGGAGAAAGTTGCTGTTACTTTTTCGACCAACTTCGGTACGTTAACTAATTTACGTCACCATGTTTGGCGCAGTATAGCCCAAATGCTCTTGCGCCATAAAAAATCCAAACAAACAAACTAATTTACGTTATAAAAGTCATTATAGAAACACCAAAAGAGGAACTGGAGTAACGTTTTTAACGAATCTTGCAGTTTTCTGATAATTTTGTCCACAAGTTTTCACCATCAGAATTTCATTCTTTCGAAAATTCCCCTAAGGCGTTAACGTTCTATGGTTTGTTATTAAACGTAAGATCTTAGAAAATTCACAAGTAAAACACTTGGAACATTTAAGGACCTAACTTTTCGAAAATTCAAGATTTTTTTAGAAAATTCAAGAATTTTTTTTAGAAAATTCGAGAAAGAATCTTGTAGATAATGACCCGCATTCGTTAGTGTGATTTTTACACTTACTACATGAATTTTTATTCGTATTTTATTTATTACAAAGTGGTAGTTTTTTTTCAATATAAAAAAAACCAAGGCTATATACTTCTCAATGAAAGACTATAGTATCCTAAAATAATCAGGCATTCAGCCTCGTATAAATACATTTCATGAATATCATTTTAATAAATATTTAGAGCCAAAATATTTATCTATTTATTTACTTATTTACACATGCTATCCAAATTACAGAAACACATATACATGTTTAACTAATATTTTCGCATGTGTGATTCCTGGTTAAATGAACATAACAAGCTCAGGACCCTAACAATAATCAAAATAAAAAGAGAGAAAAACCGCCAAATTAGGGCGCCCGACCACCATCCCACACCCCTCAATTTTTCTTTTAATTCTTCAATTAATTTTCTTTTTTAAAACCCTCTTAAATTCCCAAAAAATTTATTGTTTTGATCTGTTCGTTCTGTCTATTTCAAAGTTTAGGACCCCTATATTCAATATATATTTGAACTTTTCAAGTAAATGGCCGTAAGGTAATGTTAACCAGTTGTGGGCAAACCATTTTCATTGTCTTCCCCCATTTTGTGTAAAATTTTGTCGCGACCTCCTGGATGACACGACACCTGGATGTCGCGACCCCTGTACAAACTGTCCTATACTTAAAAAATATGTGATATACATATTTTGTACATTTTTTTTTAATTTAGCGATCCGCCCAAATTATCTCGCGACCCATCTGAGGGTCTGGACCCACGGTTTGCGCAACACTGATGTAAACGATAATGCGTTTTTCTATTGTGAAAAAAATCTGAATCTTACTACCGCTGGTACGAATATTTTCTGCTTTTGCTACAAATTCTAATTCCGGGGTTTTCATTCCCAGATCACAGAGATTCGAAAAAGTGTATATACCGACGCAACCTGCTCCCAACTGTCTTTGCGCCAGAAAGTACAACCGAAGAAAATAACGGACTGGAATTTTATCATACACGACACATTCAGATCATTATACAGTAGCAACATCATCGCCCATTTCCTCTGTGCATCAGCGAACAAAGAACGTTTTATCCACGAATCGTTGAAAACGCAGAGCACGTGGTATAATAGCTGCAACAATTTTATATATCAAAGAAACGAATTATGATCATAGTTCCTGTGTGTGTGTGTCTGTCTTTACGTGTTCCCCCTCACTGACAATGGCATCTGTCATATCAAAGGTTCTGTCAAGCTTATACATAGAACGCAACATTTTAATCTCCAAACACAGAAACCCTTGTACTCCAATCATTGCAATAAGATGATGTATTTGGGATCCTCGTGACTCTTCCTTTCGGCAATCACACGTCTCTGGTTTTGATCAACGACAATCACGTCCACCATTCTCACGAAAACTGAATCGTTTGGTCTATAACAGTGATTACCGGACTAATTTCTCCCCAAGTTTTTCAGCCGATAACCTGCTGGATCAAGAAGTTTCCACTTCGCTTTGAAAGACCACTGACAGGCGCAATGATCAGACATCCATCATGCATGCGTGCTCAATGATCTGCTGTTTATGCGCTTCATGGCTGCACAAGAAAACATCCTGCTCTTACCTGTGGCTGCTCCAACACCATACCATAGATATCTATCACTCATGGTGCTGCTTTCCTGGCGGTCTTGCATGTATCTCGAACACAATATACAAGGTATATGATAAGCCAACTCTGTATGAAAATTGAAGGAAAGCCTTACGCAAACACATAAGCTTTCGCAGAAAATTCATACAGGGTGGTTACTGGCTTATAATGGGGGGGGGGGGGCTTAGGGTGCTAAAGCTCCAAATATTCATATGTGTATATGCAAAATTTCATCGCTATGAGGGGTTATAACTTCCACGACTGCCTCTTGCGTACGCCAGTGCCAAATACAACTGGCTATTTGTAAGTACAGAAGCTTTTCAATAGTTACTACAACAACCGCTTTTAAGCTCACTGGAGTGATTTCTATTCCTAGTAAGCTTGCGTAAGTGTATGATACGTATGGTAAGTATAGCTAGCAAGTATCATAAATTCATCGTAGTTCAGCTGTTAGGTCAACCTGGCCATTTCTCACTAAATTACCTGCAAATCAGTCTTCGGACATCAAATATGCTAATTATTGTATAAAAATTTCAAGGCCATAAAGAAGATAAACAACAAATCATAAGACCATAGTACTACAGTCCAGGAATATAGTAGTCGAGGTCTAGCGCAGCCTATCGGCGCTAGGGTACTTCTTTTGGAGGCATAGCGGCGCTAAGGAAAATTTTAGGAAATCATACATTTTACAAAAAAAATTCTGTTCAAGTTGTAAATAAAAAATATGTGAATTCTACAATTCTGTAAAGAAATTTTTTTTAGAGCAATGACCCTAAAATTTTGAATAAATCAACTAAGAAGCGTGGGAATTTAAACGAAACTATAGCTTGGAACACGTATCACAAACTGTGTTCCGCAAATAGAAAAAGCCGTAATGCGTTGTTTGACACAACGAGGGCGAAAAGACAGCCAAAAGACCGTCTTTTTCAATTTTTTTCTTTATTTTATTAGCTCACTTCAGAGGTCATTCCTAGTTTAGTTTGGCTGGGCACATGCATTTGTGTCACATTATTATTATTTTATGCTTATATGCCCCAGAGCTATATGCTGTAGGCAGTGTCGGATCCAGAGGGGCATTTGGGGGTCTTGCAATGCCAGATCGACAACTCATACATAGTGATAATTTCTGCCCCTATCAGATTAATAGGCTATTGAGTGGTCGGAGCAGTATGGCCCAGATGCTCTTGCGCCATAAAAAACCAAACAAACAAACAAACAAAGCTATTGACTGGTTAGGGGGTTCCCTGATTCTCCTCCCCCCGTGCATCCACCCCTGATTTAGAAGAGCGCTAGGCTACTTATTTATTTAGGACTGCACCACTGCCTCAGTCCAAGGAATATCAGACAACAATGATAGTAAAAGAGCGGTGAGAAAATTATACGCTGTGATGGCAGAAATAGCTACTTAAAAACCAAAATTAGTTCAAAATTTCGACAACGTGTAAGACATCTGGTTGTAATTGGTTCACATTTGAATGAGTCGCATCGAAAGCTTGCTAAACTTCTCAAGAATTAATAAAAGAAGAGCCTAATGAAATATGTAAATTTTTTTTTATGTGGATATCCGAGGAGATGGAATGTCTAAGTCAATCAAAGTTGGTGGCATCGTTAAATGAGAGAGAAGGCCAGAGGTTAAGCGGCAAGTCGGCAAGTGGAGTCAAGATCAATGGGATGCCGACGTCTAAAACAATTTCCATCATTCCCCTTCTCTTTTTCTCTCGGGAATGGGAGAAGAAGGAGAGCCCATCGCTTCTAAGATAATAAGACCAGGCGGCATTCAGAAATTAATTTTCTCGACCTACCTTTTCATTAATCTTTCCGCTTGCAAACGAAATACTTCAAGAAAGAAAGCGAAAAATCCCTCTGAAGGGAAAAATGAAGACGGAGGGGGAAAAAGCAATTCCTAATTTTCCCTATTAAACACCAAATGCAGATGAGGTTTATTTTGCAGCATTTTATTTATGTTTTTGGCAATGGTCATCATAAATAGCATCAAGGTGGCTGTTGATTTTCAAATATCATTTCCCTAATAGAAATTAATTGCATGCTTGGAAAATGTGTTAATGAACAGAGGAAGATGATCTACATCATTGGAGCTAATAAATCTTAAATTCCAGACCCTCTGCAACTCCACAAAGGACCAGTGAAGCCTCAAAAAAAATTATCCAAATAAATCAATGTTTTAAACCCGTGCCCCAAGATCTATCTCTTGTATATTTACAAACTTCTCCTGGAGTCTACCATGTCGAACTAATTAAGGATGTATATAGACAGTTTCTCCAAAAATTTCTTTGCACTTCGAAAGAAAAAAAAAATAGATAGGGACTTGTGGTCTTTGCAGCACTGAGAAGCGACGTAGCAAATGCTGTTTACCCAACTGTTGTCGTTTCAAAATATAGTCAACGCAGACGATGACACAGATTCTTACGTGATTTAGAGAAACGGCATCTGCAATAGAATTTTCAAAAGATATACGGATGAAGAGCGTCTTCAAAACGAATGGTAGCTAGCATAAGAATCATGGAGGTTGACAGTGTTTAGCCAAGACAAAAAATTTCCGGTCGACCAAGCACTGGAAGATGCTGAAAGAATTCGTGGTTGTTTTCAACGTTGAAAATATTAATAATCGTTCAAAAAACTTCATGACTTTCAATGCTGAATTTCACAAAGGGTAAGTTCATATCCATCACCGGTCTTTTTTAATTAATTTTTTAAAAGTACAAAGAAGCTTCTGTGACACCCTGTACATCTTTACCTCCATTGAAATTTTGGTAAATGAAATATAATAAAGGCTTCCCATTAAAGTCTTTCAAGAGATGTAGAATAAACGTCCTTAAACAGAAATGGTTCTTAATTAGAATAACGCTAGTGAGACAGTTTACGGTATCCGTAACCTTGATCTACCTTTTGTGATTTCTTGGTGCTGTTGCAAAATTTTGGTGCAAAGGCAAACATCTTGTACCGGACTCTGTAATTTTTCGAGGAATTTGAATTCACTATAGAACCAAACCTAAGAGTACGAATCGGTATAGAGGGCGACAAGTGTTCGCCACGAGTGGCGCTTAAACCCAAAATTCCCTCATTGTAGGCAGGCAATTCACGCTGCCATACGACCTAAATATAATGAACCATACGAAATTAAAAGTAAAAACTTCAGTAAACGTCCGTTTGCTATGTCACCCGAGTTCGCAAGCATAAACGAACTACGGAGGATTTCTAAAGCCAGGAGTTCGATTCCTGAACTCAGCTTTGTCCGTCCAGTTCCTTCAAAATCCGAAAGGCTTCGGTTGAAGAATATAAAGCGATATCAATATTAAAATAGACAGAAAATAAGCAAACCAAAAGTAGAATGGTAGAAAAAAAAGTGCTTGTTACGGTAAGTTAGGATGGTTACCACTACGTTCTCAACTTCTTTTTGCTGGTATTCCTGCTGCACAGCAGATAGTAATAAATCGTCGATACCGGCATGAGAAGTACTGGAAACCACACCTCACTTTTCAAGCACTAGTTTGCGCATAAATTGTTTCCAAGTCGTGAGTTTTGTAGACAGAAGACGAAGAATTTTGGAACACCAATACAGCGAGCATGAATGGCTAATTGCTTACACGACGAACCGCTGGAGCAAAGATCTCGCTACTCTTTTAAAAGTGAGTGACGGGCCCGCTCCAAACCCTGCTCACGCTGCAGACGTAATCGTGCAAAGGCTTTATGGTGAATTGCAACACCCCGGTGCAATTTTTAAGTGCGATTCACCGTCGGGGGCTGGCCGACCTCGCGAGGTGAAACCTCCCACGAAGAACTAGCCTTCCATCTTCGGCTCCTGAACTCGGCTTCCTCGGCATGAAATATTGCTTTAACGTCCATTCTCCTGCGGTTTACACACGTCCAAAAACGTGAAGTGCATGAAATTTTGCACTCAATTCGAGAAATACAGCTCTCTTTTTGTGAATGTCAGCATCTTTCTTCCTCAAGGGAAGATTGGACGCTGATAAGGGTTGAAATAAATATGGAAACGTCAATCGATTTGCACTCATGCAATGCAGGTTAACATGCATGATGCATGATGACATGAATATATGTATGTAGTCAACTTATTTGAAATGCTTACAAGGAAAACTTTTTGTTTTGTTTGTGTTTCACGTCACAAGGACCACTGTCGCCATGCTTTACCGGAATCTACAATTTTTGGAGTAATCCGGGCCTCTGTTGGAGGAACCAAACCCCAAATTAGGGTGGGTATAGGGGCAGCTGCCCGGGGCCCCGTTTGGATGAGGGGGCCAAACTGAAGCCAAGTTTAAATTTTTTTAACTAATCCAACAGTAGAAAATCTGTTTAAAAAGAGACAAGTTTGGAGAAATTTTTAGAGACATCTTTAGAGAAATTTTTAGAGACATCTTTAGAGAAATTCTTTCAGAGACTTTAGGCCACTGTTATAGGGCATATGGCTCACTGCGCATCTGTGAAAATCTCCTGTTTTCGCCGGAGGGGGAGGGGCATCAAAAAGCAATCCATGCCAGGCCGCCCGGGTTCAAAATCAACCTCGGGCCACTCCCGGGTTGATCGAAAACCGGCACTCGTACTGCGTTAGCATTGGAATCGAACCCAAGTTAGTGATACGATAGACGAACACCGTTAACATCGTAGCGCTAGAAAAGACTATTATGACTCGTAACTTAAAAACGCCACTAACTATGACTCGTAACTAAAAACGCCACTAACTATGACTCGTAACAAAAAATACTACGATGACTAGTATCTTCAAAAACTACTATCGATGACTCGTAACAAAAATACTACGATGACTCGTAACAAAAATACTACGATGACTAGTATCTTCAAAGACTACTATCGATGACTCGTAACTTAAAAACCGCTGTGACTCGTAACTCACAAAGACTATTAACTGTGACTCGTAACTTATAAAGACGATGGCTCGTAACTTAAAAAGACTACTAATTATGACCCCCCTTTTTTTGGGGGGGTGATTACTAATTATGACCCGTTCTTTTTAAGAATACTATTTATGACCCGTTCTTTTTAATACTACTAACTATGATCCGTATTGAAGATGTAAAGAATCTTTTGTCAGTGAACAATTCAGCTCATTTTATATGGAAGAGTAAAGTCCATAGGCGTACGCAGAAAGTTCATAAGGGGGGTTATAGGCTCAATGTGGGGTTACAGAGCTACAACTCATATATTCAGATGTTATACATAAAAAATTCCATCGCAATGAGGGGTTACAACCCCATCGACACCCGCGTACGCCAGTGGTAAAATCATTCATTCATTCAGTTAGTGAGCCATTTTCCACAACTCTAGCTTTTGAAGATTCGGCCGGTCATGGAATATAGAAACCCTATAGAGTTGAACCCTTCCCCACGACTTAGAAAATTAAAAAACAGTCTCAAAAAGTTAGAAAGAGAGGGAAACTTCACTTTACTTTGAAATTCTATGTTTTTTCCGCTCTCTCTCTCTCTCTCTCTCTCTCTTTTAATTTCTTTTCTTCCTTCCTTTTCTGAACTTTTTTTAGCTGGACTTAAAATTTGAGATTTTTCTCAGAAAGATGACTGTCATATGCAGAATTTCTTCCGAAAAATTTTGTGTTTCTAACGGCTCAAAAACAGCTAAAGTAATGTTACGCCGAGACATAGTTTTCTGACGAATTTGAACTTCTATTACCCAGGGAATCAAACCCCGGACTACGGTGGATGGGTGGGAAAAAGGGCACGACTTTATGACGTCACTAATATGCGACTGAAACTATGCGGCGGGCCGCATAAAACATGTCGGCGGACCGTAGGATTATAGACCCCTGTTTTACGCATTGGCGTATGCAGAACGCTCATAAAGGGGGTGGGCTACAGAGCTACAACCCCATATATTCATATGGATATATACAAAATTTCATCGCAATGTGGGTTGTGACCCTCACCGAACTCCTCTGCGTGCGTCAGTGCTTTTGTGTCTAATTTTTTGTCTCTGTAATAATAAGACACACATGAAACAAGAACAATATATTGCATAGCATAGACCACTGTTTCTCCTCAACCTTTATGCGGCCGTGTCCCTCTCTTTTTAAGAAGATGGTCCGGTCTCGACATATTTACTTACAAATATCTTCCATTTTTCAAAGTTTACACATTAAACTATAAGTATGAATAATTATAGCATAATCATAAAGTATATTAGTATACCCTTTCTATTAATACTCTCTTTTCTGGTACACTACCTTGCTCACTGATATTTGCAACACGTACGTAATTTCGTTCAGTTTTAAGAACAGAGGATGCACCGCATATTGTTGTAATTGGTTTGCAAACACTTTTTACGACAGGTCATAATGGGCGGTAGGCTGTATGCTTCCTTGAATGCTAAAAGCTTTCGATGTCTTTAAACTTCCGATCATTCCTGAATATTCATATATTTAAAAATACACGGCTTGGACATTGCCAGTTGCTGCACAGATGTTATTTAAGCGTTCTTGGTGTGAGATTTTCGGCGCCTTCGCGACTATTATTCTCCTCGGAATACTTCCACGATAACGTTTATTTGTTTGGATTTTTTATGGCGCAAGAGCATCTGGGCTATACTGCGCCAAACATGGTAACCCCCGATAACGTTTCTATTCACAAGAGAATACTTAGAAGACTCAAATGAAAAATTCCCAGAGAAACTCTCGCGGCCCCTCGGTTGAGAATCACTAGCGTTAGTCCGCGTCCACACATACAACAGAACACCGTATCTTAACACCGTCGCATATCAAGTCTGGACCGCACTCCGTAACGGAACACCGTAACATTTCTACGTCCCACCAGTTGTTGTTTTTCCCCTGTCGCATCAAAGGGACTACGTTGCACCCCTTATTCGTGTATTTAGGCCGGTTTACGAACAACAGCGTTTTGTCAGTGTAGGCTGGATATCGGGATGAACTGATGGGACGCAGTCATGTTACGCACTGATAAGACATTGCGATGTTCGCCCTGTAAACTCATCGCGTAACGTTACGCCGATATCCAATCTACGCTGTTTTTAAACCGGTCTAAATGCATGAACAAGGATGCAATGTAGGCCCGTAGCAATCCTTTGATGCGACGGGGGAAAACCGACAACTGGTGGGACGCGGAAATGTTACGATGTTCTGTTACGGAGTGCGGTCCAGACTTGATACGTGACGGTGTTATGATACGGTGTTCTGTTGAATATGTGGATACGGCCTTAGAGAAGAAGGTCTCCGCAACCCCTGGTTTAAGCCTAATAGGAAGAAGAATGGGGAATCGGAATAATTTTTAGGGGAAAAGATGCGCTACAGTAAAATGAGGATCATCAGAATGTTTTCTACCGGAAAAGATGCACTACTGTAAAATGAGGATCATCAGAATGCTTTTTACAGGAAAAGATTCGCTACAGTAAAATGAGGATCATCAGAATGTTTTTTTACGGGAAAAACATGCGCTACTGTAAAACGAAGATCATCAGAATGCTTTTTACAGAAAAAGATGTATTGCAGTAACGTAGTAGTAACGCGTTTTCTGCAACGTAAATAACCCAGGTTTGATTCCTGCAGATGCCACTGCTTGCCTTGCTTCTATGGATCCGTGGTCTAGTCTCCTCGTGAAAAAAGTTCTCGTTAATTGAGAAATTGTTGTTTCTGACGTAGAATGTTCACACGTGTTCTTGGGCCATAAAATATAAACGAACTGAGAGGTGACAGGGCCCGATTTAGAAATTCTAGGGCCCGGGACAGAAGACACTCACGAAGGGGCCCCAACCCCTCCTGTACCCACGACAGATTTCTGATTGCTATGTTTATTATAGGTATGAGCGAATGACTTTTATTTATAAGACCAAGGTAAGTATAAAATATCATTGCCTAGCCAGCTGAGCTTGACGGGATTCAAAATATTTTGCCCAGGGGCTACCGACCGGTACTCCCTCATGGGCGACAGGATTAGCACCTCCGAATGAACAAGGACTCGCGTTCTCTGAAAATCCAAGGTATGCCCCCCTTTGAGAATACCCTATCCGCCCCTGCGTTTTCCCTAGATCAGCGCCATCTATGACTAAGAAAGGAGCGTTGCCTAGACGTAATTGACTATCTTGTTATGTCATTAATAGATTAACCAAACAAAATTCATCGCGTCCGTAGTTCGTGTACTTTTTATGAATATTTTGGACTAAATTTAGGGGCCCCTATGAATCGGGGACCCGGGGCAGCTGCCCCGCATGCCCATACGTAAATCACGCTCTGAGAGGTGACCATTTTGGGAATGCTTACTGGCGTACGCAGGGGGCGGGGCAGGGTTGATGAGGTTGTAAACTCCCATTTTGATAAAGTTTTATATGCATACGCCTGAATACATGGAGTTGTAGCTCTGTAATCCCCTTATAAATTTTCTGTGTACGCCTGTGGGGAATATGCATGCCCCTGTGACCCGTAGACGCAACATGAAAGACATGCTACTATTGTCTTATTTCTACTTGAAGGATTACAAATCTACGCATTTTGAAATATAATATATTCCTTAAAAAAAAATACATTCAGTTTCTGTTGATTAGTTTTTTAATCTAAAAAGCCAAACTGAAACAATGGGCCATTTTCCTCGTATGGGGATACCAGTCTTAAATTACAATTTTCAACTTCGCCTTTATTGGAAAAAATACCAGCTCTATGTGAGCTGAGTTAGTTCAGAAAGCCTATTTCTATATGCACGTAAACAGTTTTCAATGAGAAAGAAAACTAAATTAAACCCCTTAAACACAATTTTAAAAAGTTAAAAAGGGAAATTGCATTTAAATCACGAAATGTCTGGTTGGTTAAATTTTTATGGTGCAACAAAGGTCTTTCTGCACAACAGAGCTATATTCGACCTTTATAAACCAAACGCTGCGCTAACGCAATGGAAAAATAATTGCACAAAATTTATTTGATGCAGCTACATTAGAAAACTGACGACTTCAACAAGGAGTCGTCATTTTCTGAAGAGGATAGCACGTGACTATCGAAACAGCTGTTAGAAATGATTTTTTTTTTCTGTGTAAGTTATCAAATCAGTTTTTTGCATTTATTCTTCGGCAGAGCAATAATAAATCAATAAAAAAACATATAGACAATACACATCATTACGTAAGTTTATACGATACACTGCCTTGGAATTATATATCCAAAATAATTACAATAAATTATCTAGATAAAAAATTTTATTGTGTTCATAATTGTTTCGGTAGTAACGTTCTACCTTCTTCAGGACCAAAATCTGTCTCTACGAAATAACGAAGTTTGATTCTGAAGAAGGTAGCTTACAACGTATTTTACAACCATTAATGTATTAAAAACTTTTCAACTGCGGTTCTTTGTTATGGTTATTTTTTATATACGCATTCATTTGTGAATATCTGGTCATCAGAAAATTGTGAATATTTAATAATCACAAAATGGTGAGTATTTAATGGTCATAAAATTGTGAATATATATTATCATGAGGCACTGGCGTACGCAGGGGTGTTGATGGGGGTTGTAACCCCCCATTGCAATGAAATTTTGTATATTTAACATAGGAATATATGAGTTGTATATATTTCTATGTTAAATATATAGAAATATATGAGTTGTAGCTCTGTACTCCCCCCCTCCCCCCCATTGAGCCTATATATCCCCTATGAACTTGCTCCGTACGCCTGCACTAAGAGAAATAAAGTACAAAACACAAAACGTTGAATTTGATTAATTTAATGACAGCATTTTGTCTACTAAATTTTCTCATTCTTTAAAAAATCCCTCTCTCTCTCATTTTTGCAATTGCATTTAACTATTTTATCGAATTTTGGAAGTAAACGATCATTAATAGCTATTTTCAACTTCACACCCTGTTAATTGAACTCATTTATTTTAATGGTTTTCCATATACAACACAAACTTTAAAAAGAAGCACTTTTACTTTCAATACAAACCAAAAATTGCCAATAATTTCGGTTTATTGAAGATTGGTTTTGAAAAAGAGGGTCTAAGTCCATGACACAAATTTTATTTCTAATCGGGCGCAAAACTATTAAAAATACAGATTATGCAAATTAAATAAATTTAAAATAAAGTGCTAATATAATGAAAATTAAACAAATAGTTTATTCGAGCCATTCTCAGCATAGCCGATGATGTGGCTGCATTAAATGATCACTTAGGCTTACGCAGAAAGTTCATAAAGAGATATTACAGGTTTATGATGGGGGGGGGGGAATACGGGGCTACAATTCCATATATTCATATATGGAGTTGTAGCCCTGTATTCATATAGCCCATATATTCATATATACACATAATTTCACCGCAATGGGGAGTTACAACCCCTGCACAAACCCCCGCTGCGCATGCCACTTGATAAGTAAATACTCACAAAGAAATGAATGATTTTTCGGACGTTTGCAGCAGCAAATCAAATCACTGCACCATTCTTCGCAAACTTGTTCGTAATAAATAACATACGCTCCCACGGGGGAGAATGATTGACGCCTTTCCCCTTGTGGGTAGAGCACTTGACCTGCAATCGAGGAGATGCGGGTTCGACCCAAGGGCGAACTGGGTCCTTTCAAAGGGAGCATACGTTGGAGGACGGGAGTGCTTGTCCATTCGGAGGCGTGAGTCCTATCGCCCATAATGACGCACCGGCCGGCGGCCCAGTCAATCTCTCGTTCGGCCACCACCAAGCAACGAAAATCATTCTTTTCTTTACAAGTACTTGACCAAACAGGTCGTTTGTTACACCACGAATTTCTGTAAAACAATTGCAAGGAAAAACAAAAAAAATTAAAATGTTCAATTGTCTCCAATTCGTTTGTTGGTAGAAAAAAAATAGCCTATAATATCAAATATAGCAAATGACTAATTATGTTCGTCTGTTAGTTTGTGTAAATAGAGTAGTATAAAGCATGTGCCATCCTTTTCGCGTTTGTGCATGGTGTTTGTAGAGATGATTTAAAAGAAACCTTTGTCCGATACAGAGAGAGGTAGAATTCTCAAACTGAAATAGATTGAAATTGATAACCGTAACCAATTGGAATTGATTGACCGTCCAAAGTTGTATTAAGCAATTTTCTATAAAATCCTACAAGCTATGCACGCTCCAACACGTTTAAGCGGTCCCAGCTTTCTCTGTAAGTACCAACGCTCAACAATATATCAATTAGCACATGTAAAAAAAAGACGTTCCTTACGTAAGATATTATTACCCTTCGCAGGGATAACACAATTGCCAAATATAGTCAACACAGAAAAGCCTCCGGGACGAGATTTTTGTGAGTTTTTCGTGGGGGAATTTATTATACAATAATTTTGCTTCCACGTATATGTAGCTCAAACTAGAGCTTATTTGTTTTTGGAGAAAAAGAGACGCTTTCCATCCTGGATTCGAACCAGGGTCCCTCCGTTTAGCCCGGAGTGTCTTTGCCCGGTGTGTGTGAGGAAGTTCTTCGCTCGTCTAGCGGTCCAAGACACTCCGGGCTAAACGGAGGGACCCTGGTTCGAATCCAGGATGGGGAAAGCGTCTCTTTTTCTCCAAAATTACATAAGCTCTAGTTTGAGCTGTAATTACGTGGGTGGCAAAAATTATTGTATAATAAATTCCCCCACGAAAACTCACAAAAATCTCGCCCCGGAGGCTTTTCTGTGTTGACCATATTTGGCAATTGTGTTATCCCTGCGGAGGGTAATAATACCTTACATCTTTACATACGGAGAAAGAGAGCGTTGTTTCCTGTCCTCATTCGTCTAGCGGTCCAAGACACTCCGGGCTAAACGGAGGGACCCTGGTTCGAATCCAGGATGGGGAAAGCGTCTCTTTTTCTCCAAAAACAAAAGGCTCCAGTTTGAACAACATATACATGGGATGCAAAATTGTTGTATAATGATGTTCCATATCTAAAATTTTACTTTCTTTTTCTGAAACCTCCCTTTGTTATCCATTAGATACATTAGTGAATATCAGAGTATGAATAAAAAAACATAAAAGGCATAATTATGGACCCATACGGAAAACATGGATGGAAAACATGGGCGGAAAATATGGACGGAAAACACATATACCATGGAAGGAACATATCCAACGGTACATAAACATCCGGAAAGGGGAACAAGTAGATATTAAAATTTATGTCATGTGGAAAGCACGTCACCGTCATCCCCCCTTTAAAGGAAATGCTTAAGTAACTACAAAATAATAATGCTCCAGCAGCGTAATTAAACAATGCCCCCTACTGTGCTGAATCAAGTAGGTGCTGACCGTTAAATGGTGCTGATACCATTTTGCACGTCACCTTATTGCACCATAAATGTTTGATGCGTCCGCTACGCGCAATAGTACATAAACACGCGCTGTAGTTCGTTTTTGCACCATTTCTAAGTTCTCGCTTGACAGAAATGGCTGCAAAGCGGACATTTCACCTTTGGTCGCGACAGACCGATTAATGGATTATTCGTGTCCTCGAGGTCTTGATATCAGATTTTTACTTTCGAATGGTCTGCTATGAAAGCTAAATGTTGTATCGGAAGTGAAGCCGCCATGATTGCAGTGCTTTCTGTCATCTGTATTCCGATGACATTTTCCATTTATGTAACGACTGATGATATCCGTCTCTAAATTCTCTTAAGTCGTAGCAGTTGAACGATTTTGACCTTCACTAAATGGATGGCTTTTAGTTGATTAATTCTGCCGAAGAAATGATATAGCGTCCCTTTGTAACTGATCTGCTGCAGAAACACAAGCGTTCTTTATCTGATTAAGTACATTTATGAAGATATTTACCAGTAATAGACATTTCATAGAATAATAATAATATTATTTATAGACCCTCCTTATAATTGAGAGACACTTTATACATTGTAGGATTGAGATAAATTACTTAAAACCAAGGCCGTGCAAAAGGGGAGGGTGGTTGATGGTTAAACTCACCCCCCAATTTGGACCATATTGTTATAAACGAACTACTTGTGATAGAAAAAAAAAATTTATCACCCACCCCATTTTTGGTAAAAAAAAAACCTTCCTTTTTGAAATTCCGTGCATGGACTTGCCAGAGATTTACTTTTATATTTATAAGTTATTATTACCCTTCGCAGGGTTAGCACGATTTCCAGACTGGTCAATACATAAAACCACTGGGGCATGTTTTTTGTAATTTTTTCACGGGGAAATCAGGATAAGTAACAATTTTCGATAGCCATGTTCTCAGTGCTTTGTGTGTTGACCAGTTTGGCAATCGTGTTAACCCTGCAAAGGATAATCATATCTTATAAACCTCAAACAAGAAAAAGGGGATCGTCGTTCCTGTGCCCAGGTGGCTAACTGGTTAGGGCACTCCAGTTCCAACGGGGGGCCCCTAGTTCGACTCCCGGCCAGCGCTATGACTCTTGTTCTTCTATTTATAAGAACTCCAATTTGAGTTAAGAACGTGGGTGTCAAAAATTATTAATCCGTCTTGCTTATAACTGAAAGAGGCTGCTTATAGATTGATTTGTGCTTAAGAGAGACTACTTATGACTGAAAGAGGCTGCTTATAGATTGATTTATGCTGAAGAGAGACTGCTCATGACTGAAAGAGGCTGCTTATAGATTAATTTGTGCTTAAGAGAGACTACTTATGACTGAAAGAGGCTGCTTATAGATTGATTTGTGCTTAAGAGAGACTACTTATGACTGAAAGAGGCTGCTTATAGATTGATTTATGCTGAAGAGAGACTGCTCATGACTGAAAGAGGCTGCTTATAGATTAATTTGTGCTTAAGAGAGACTACTTATGACTGAAAGAGGCTGCTTATAGATTGATTTGTGCTTAAGAGAGACT